>CM023960.1:14626821-14648098 GCA_013407115.1 Glycine latifolia
CGAGGCCGAGTACATTGTCGTGACCGAGGCAAGCAAGGAGATGCTGTGGATGAAGAAGTTCTTCATGGAACTCGTCCATGAACAAGATAAGTACGAGCTGATGTGTGACAACTAGAGCGCAATTCATCTTGCGAAGAACTTGACCTATCACTCCTGCACCAAAGATATTGATGTGAGATATCACTGGATCTAGGATGTGGTGGAGGCTGAACAGCTCACACTTGGCAAAGTGCACACCGATTTGAACTGGTCCGATATGATGACCAAGCCGGTACCAGCATGGAAATTTGAAGATTGCTGTGAAGGAGCCGGGCTGATGAAGTCAACACATTGAAGCCAAGAAAGAAGGCCGGGTTGTTGAAGTTGAAGACCTCGGTCTCACTGAAAAACGGAAGGGGGAGATTTGTTGGATAATTTCTGTTTTTTAGTTGATTGATAATCTTGGTTTTGTTTGATAAGATATAATCTTATTTTTATTTGATAAGATATAATCTTGTTTTTATTTGATAAGATATAAATCAAATAATATTTGATGGCTTAGGCCCAGCCCATTTCATCCTATAAATAGATGAGTAAAGATGGAGGCAAGACACACAGAAATTTGAGAGCCTCAAGTGACAGTCTTGAGTGATATATTTGAGCAAGCCACCGTGCTTGCATATTTGAGAGCTTAGAGTGAAACACTGTGAGCGTTTGAGTGACCACCATTGTGGAGAGGTTGAGTGTATCACCACATTGGTGTGTTTTTGATTCATTGTAACCGATTATTGTTATAGTGGATTTTGATACTGGACTAGGTCCCGTGAGTTTTTCTTTTCTCACATTGAGGAAGGTTTTCTCACGTAAAACAAATTGAGATTGTCTCTCTCTCTCTCCCTTTTGATTTTATTTCCGCTTCCGCAAATTGATTTGAGGGTCCGAAATACCCAACATCATTCTACCTTGAGTCAGGGTTAACTTCTTCAGCTTTCTGCCAAAACCATTCTACCTGGCCACTAGATATGACTTCCGGATAGGAACCGCCTCCAGAATCAAGGAAGTAAAGGAAAGTCACTGGTGCTTGTGGATCATTTGGAGATGAAACTTGAAGGACATAATTGGATACACTTGGCCAAAGATTTCTAGGGCCATAGCTAGAAAACGATCCATTGTGCTTGATCTCATTTGTCATCAGATTCAAACGTCCTGTTCCTTTGAAGCTACATTCTTCTTCTCCTGAAATTTATGAAATATGCCCTTTCACTGAAGATATTTCAAACACTTATCCTTATGAGAAGAGTGTGAGAGGTATAATTAAGCCAAAATTATAGTCAGAAAATGCAAGATAAAAGTTTCATTTTGAAAAGGACTGTAATACAATGATAAATTTGAAATAAATAAAAAATAAGTTCCCTGTATTCCAAAATAGGCATGGTAACAAGTAGCAATTAAATGCCATTTTACAGAATAAGTTTTCTAACTCATGACACATTTGTTCAAGAGCTTTACCACTTGCTTCTCTGAGTTCTGCTAATCCAAATGTTTGACTAACACTTGATAGTTGATACTGAGCCAGTAATCTGCTATGAAGGCTTTCTCTTTTGTTATTAGTAGGTATAAAGGATATTTATCTACTATAATTACTTACATCATCTATGCCCACTGTTTAATCGAGCTAAAAACATAAAAAATAGTTTATAGAAAACATTTTCGTTGGGTGCAAACTAGCCACTCATTAATATTCTAAGAAACTTTCCCAATCCAGCAGATAACTGTCAAGCTACTGTCAGGAGTGCATAAAATATCGGGTATCTTGTATTCTCTGACTAAAGTTTATACTCCCTCCAAACATGTGTAGCCATTGAATTAATTATGTCCTTCTTATCTATTAAAATAAATTACACTGACTTAGTTCCTGAATTTTGAATAAATAGCCAAATTTATCTCTAAAAGTGTGATGCAATGACAAATTGGTCCTTAAAAGATGAAAAATACAAATTTAATTTCTAAATCTGCAAAAAGTGCGACAAATTAGTCTTGCAGTTAAAGAAACCATTTTGTTATTAAGTTGTAATGTTGAAGGATCAAATTGACAATAAACTATATTTTTCGAGGACCAATTTGGCATTAAGTTACAAAATTTAGAGACTAATTTGTCATTAAATTGCCTATCAAACTAATTTGTTATATTTTTTGCACATTCAAAGACTAAATTTAAATTTTTTATCTTTTAAAGATCTGTCAGCACCTACTTTCATTGACGAATTTGATTATTTATCCTTAAAATTTCTTCATATTACACACAATACTCCTTTTTTTCTAATTTACAACACCCTCTCTTATAGAACGATATAATTTTATCAAACAATTAAGAATGGTTAGTGTAATGTATAAAGGTATTAGTATAATGTTTTTTGAACAATTAGGGGGGCGGGGGGTGGGTGTAGAGACAGAAAAAGGATATTATGTGAAATCTGAAAAAATCTCAGGTGGTGTCAGCATAATTTGCTCTATCGATGACTGTAATGCTTGGTACCTGAATATGAAGTTGTGTTTTGAGGGCAGTGAATTGGAGGAATTCCAGGAGCAGAGAACCACTCCAATGGCCACTCAAATGCAGCATCATCATGGTTTCCAAATACACTGGCCCATGGTATGCCTCTATTTCTTGCTGGGGAGGTTGCCTGATCCCAATATGAGGTTGCATTTGCAATCATTATATTGTTAGCCGTGATGACATCACCAAGATATATTACAAAATCTGTCGTACAATTAACTTTATTATTTGGCATTCATGAAATTTGAAGATGATGACAATGCAAAAGAAAATTAATTAACAAAAATTAGGGGAAAAATATCCATTAACAAAAATTAATTTGTCATTCAGTTGTTTATGGGAAAACAAAATGCAGTACTTATACCTATATTTAAAAAACGTTAAAATATTTTTTTAATTCTCATAAATATAAAATGTTCAAATTTAATTCTTGCAAAAATTTGAGTAATTTTTTCATTCTCGTAAAATCCAAATCTTTTACTTTTTGTCCCGCACATATGGGTATATCTAAATCTATGATTTTAATTTATGTTTTCAAATATGATTTATGTCAATTAAAAACTCTCACAAAATGTGAAAAATTCTGTCACAAAATTTTTATCCCTTTTTCCTAACCTTTTTCATCTTTTTTTAACCCTCATTCTGCATCCTCTCAATTTGCAATGAAGAGTATCAAGTTTAATTAATGTACACCCTTGTATTAAAACAAATGGTTGAGATTTACTTATCAAAACCCACGGTTTCATTCAACACATCAAATCCCCAATTCTAACTTGGTTTCTTTTTCTCTTTTTTTGCTGGCGAAGAATACGATCCTTTGGACTTTACTTCCCCCACCCAAACAACACCCACCTCACCATCGTGCGCCATCATCACTATAGCCCCAATCACCGTGCGACCAACCACCCTACCCCCGTCTCCTCTGCATCACACCGCCGCCTGCACAACTGTTGAATATATATGATATATATATTAAATATTAATATGTTCACATACAAGCACAATAAGTTATTGTATGGTTATATGGACCCATATGGACTGGAGCCCAATAACTTGCTATATTACTAGGGTTTCCCTAAGCTGAAGGTAACACTGTTGAGCATTCCACATCTAATGCCTCTTAGTGTAATACTTCAAGCACCTAACACTAAACTCTTCTCTCTCTCAAACTCCTTACCTCCAACAATATTGAAGTATTAATTTCGTGTATCGGATTTTAGTGAGTAAGGTGTTGTTTCGAAGATCTCATCGAGAGAAACTCAAGGGTGTTATCACTTTCGTGTTTCGACGGAAGGATTGACCGGGATCTAAGTTTGAAGACTCTGCAGCCGCAACCTTTGAGTCCAGATCCTATAAACTTCAGCTGATTTCACAAGTTGAAACCTTGTTGGTTTTGTTCTACTTATCAAGATGATCGTTTTGAGTGGTCATTTACGTAAAACGGAGGCCAGACGAAGGAGATATAGCCGTTGGAAGTTTATGCAATTTTCCTGTCACTTTTCTGGCAACTGGTTCCTCTTCTCCGACAAACTCTCCGGCGACTGGTTCGTTTTCTCTGGCGAACTTTTTGATGACTGGTTCGTCTTCTCCGGCGAACTTTCCGGTGATTGGTTCATCTTCTCCCGCGAACTTTTCCAGCGACTAGGGACTTTCCGGTGAACTTTTCCGACGATTTTCAACAAGTGTCCGACGACCAAATATCATTGTTCCGTAGGTTTTTTGGGTGTTCTGGATCCATTTTTGGGGTCAAATTTAACAAATTTCACCTCTACAATATTGTTTTGAAAAGTTAGAAGGTTTGGTATACTTTATAGGATTTTAAGGTACACTCTTTCTAACTCTTTTACTTTGATTAAAATGACAAAACATAGCTCCTATGATATCATAAAGCTTAAATCTTTTGATAATCTCTTTGTTGATCTTGTGTTGAGTAAGCTATCTGCTGAATGAAATTCTTTTAAGACTGACATGCACAAACTAAAAGAAAATATGGGGCTGGATAAATTAAAAAGTTATATTCATATTGAATATCAAAACATTTGTAGGAAGAGTTTGGAACAAGTAGGACAACAAAAGTCAGTTGCCAACTTAATTTCACATTCCTATAAATATCAGAAAAATACAAATACCAAAAGGTGAATCATCTTCACAGTTAGAGGCCAAAAAGATTATCTTCAAGAAGAAGAAAAAGGGCAAGTGCCACAACTGTGAAAATTGAGGTCACTAGGTAGCAGAGTGTAAGCTACCAAAGATGTTAAAGAACAACACACCACAAAATGAGGCTAATATGCTAATTAGTGAATCTGAGCCTCAACCTTCATTGAATGATGAATAATGGAAAGGCCAGTGTCTATTTTGAGTGGTGGTTGGATAGTGGTGCTACATGTCATGTGACAAATGATGAGAATTTACTCACTGAGGTCATAGAAGTGAAAGACACTATGGAAAATTGTAATGGTGGTGAGGCATAGGTGACTCATGCTGGAACTACAAATTTGGTGCTTTCTTCAGGTAAGTTACTAACTTTGAAACATGTTAAAAAGTAGTACCTTTACTTAAAAGGAATTAAATATCTCTGAGTTTACTTGATAAAGTTGGTATGTCTTTTTCAACTATGAATGGTAGAGTAACTTTATGTGTTAACTCATGCTACTTCGATTGTGCATTTATGATTAATGGCATGTATAGATTGAGTTTAGATACTGATAGCATAAACCATGTTAATTCTATGATTGAGTCTTTTTAGTTTAATATTTGTCTATTCTTCTTAGCTTATTTGACTTCTCTTGGACTCTTATTTTCTCATTCTAACTCTGTTTTTATCTTAGACAAACAAGTGGACTTAATTGATAATTGTTGCTTATTTTCAGATTTTTTTGCTTACTTGACCTATCTTCCTTGTGCAGGACCTAGAGAGCTTTACAGAACTCCAAATGGCGCATATAAGTAGTGCCTGGAAAGATAAGAAAAAGATCTACAGTTTTGTCAAAGATAAGTCAAGGCCAATTCTGTCATTTTAGGCTTTGAAGTCAAAATCCCTGCACTTGAGTTTTGGGCTACGAATTTGTGTAATTAGCAATTAGTTAGATTAGATGGGCCTAATCATGGCCCATCCTTTCCTATTGACTCAGCTACTATAAATTAGTGCACTTAGTTAGTGAGAGAGGACTTTTACTTTTTAGCAAAAAACAGTTTTTGTATTCTCTTTTAGAAGTTTTCAGAATTAAAAAGTTCTCTCTCTTTTTCTCTCAATTGTTCTTCATTGTTCTTTATTTTTCTTCTTCCTTTCATCTCTGTTCTTTTATTTTTCTCATACAAATTTCGTGGCTTTTACATTGATGATGATCATGGAAAGCTAAACAATCAATCAATCTAAGGATCCAGTCCAAGCAAGAAGAATTTGAGTTGTTCTGGTTTGGTATTTTAATCTTTGTGTGAATGTTCATCTTCTCCTTCAATCCTCTTTTCAATTTTCATGATTATAAATATGTTTAGGATTGAAAACAATTTAGGTTATAGATTTATTTCCTAATTTTGAATTTTAATCATAAATTGGTTGGATGATATTTCAATCCGACTTGTGATTTCAATTAATTTAGGAGTTAATTCGATTGAACTTCTTCTAATGATATTAAATGAACCTTCATAATATGATCATTATATGAGAACTATGATAATTTGCATTGCTTGGTTTGGTGAATTGGATTGATATTCTTGAATCTGTTTTACAACACATTTTATCAATTCTGTTAGTTTCTGCATTTTTCTTCAATTCTTGTTTGTGTTTCTGCAATTTTTATTCATTGCCTACAAACAATTCGATTAAAATCCCCTATTTTTTATTAGTGAATTGAAGTTTGAACCAAATTGATCGTGTCTTTGAGCCGACCTAGGTTAATCCTATGCTACAGAATTCACGTAGTTTTATTTGTTTTGTAGTGATTCAACAGCCGTTATCAATACTGGCGTCATTGCCGGGGACACGGTTCATTGTGTGCCAACTTTAATCCGCTCATAATTAGATAATAGTATAGTATAATTCTATGAGTCTAAAAATTCAAAAATTCAAAAAATTGTTTCTAGACAATAGACAGAAGATAAATATAGATAATTTGTTTCTAGATAATAGATAGAAGATAGATACAGCTAAAAGAAGATAGATATAGATATATGTAGATAAAAACATTCAAAAATTTGTTTCTAGATATAGATAGAAGATAAATATAGATAATTTGTTTCTAGATAATAGATAGAAGATAGATATAGATATATATAGATAAAAAAAAGATTTAAAATTTCAAAAAATTGTTTCTATAAATTAGATGGAAGATAGATAGATATAGATCAAAAAAAATATTTCAAACTTAAATAATAATAATAATAATAATAATAATAATAATAATAATAATAATAATTTTTAGTCAGTTGTTGTGGTGTTTTTAAATTTAAAAAAAAAATTAAAATAAAAAAATCAAAAATAATTTTTATAGATTTACTGTCATGTTTCTATGAATAGTGTTCTGATAGAGTAGTTGTTTGTTACTTCTGTTATTTATGTGATTTTTGTTGAACTATGCATGACTAGGTCCCAATCAAGTGACTTGCATTTATATGATCATGAGATAGATAAGACATTTCACAGATTGAGCAGAAATAATAGTAATCTAGATAAATTTGATACTGTAGTTTTAGATAGTAGTATAGTGTCTTCTGAGTCTTTAGTTTCTAAGTCTATTTCTAATTCTGAACATCTTGATTCTGAAATTTTTATTGATAAAATGGCTGATAACAACCTAATTCTTAAGGAATTGGCTACACGTGATGTTGTTTATCAACCTTGGTGTATTCAATATCCTGAGACTGAGGTTAGTTATGCGCTAAAATCTGGACTGATCCATTTGCTTCCAAAGTTTCATGGTCTTGCAGGTGAAGATCCACCCAAGCATCTTAAGGAATTTCATGTAGTATATTTCACCATGCGACCACATGACATTCATGAGGATTATGTCAAGATGAAGGCATTTCCATTCTCTCTGGGTGGTGTGGCCAAGGATTGATTATACCTTCAACCAGATCCTATCAACACTTGGACAGATATGAAGAGAAGATTTTTGGAAAAATTCTTCCTTGCATCCAGAACAACATCCATCCCGAAAGAAATTTGTGGTATAAGGCAGCTAGCTGAAGAGACATTATATGAGTACTGGGAGAGATTCAACAAGTTATGTGCTACATATCCTCACCATCAAATCAGTGAGCAATTATTGATTCAGCATTTTTATGAAGGTTTGATGTTGATGGACAGGAGTATGATAGATGTAGCCAGTGGAGGCACGTTAATGGACAAGACTCTTGTTGTTGCAAGACAGTTGATCTCTAACATGGCAGCCAATTATCAGCAATTTGGTACTAGAGATGCTGCAACATCCAAGGCTGCTGCAAATGAAGTTTCTATTCCTATGGTTGCTGATAACCAGAGGTTGGAGAACAAGCTGACAGAGTTGACATCCCTTGTGAGACAACTTGCTATTGGTCAACAGTAGAACGTGATGGCAGCCAATCAACCAAGGTTGTGTGGTATCTGTTGTGCACCTGATCATCCAACAGATGCATGTCCCACTCTACAAGAAATAGAACAAGTTGCTAATGTTTCTGCCATACAACCTGGACAGCCATTCAGACCTCAACAACAGTATAATCCTTACTTCAACACTTATAATCCTGGTTGGAGAGATCACCCGAATTTGAGGTATGGTCCTGGTCCACAACCTCAACAACAGACACAACAACAACAGCCATTCAGACCTCAACAGTAGCAATATCAACCCTCCACCAGCAAATACCAAGCTCCTCCGTTCAGACAACAGCCACAGTTCTAGTAGCCTGCACCTGCACCTGCACAATTAGCTAACACTGTCAACTAGATGCAGCAGCAAGGTTCTAGCAACATTCCATCACAACCAGTTATTAATCCAAAGAATGTGAGTGCTATTACCTTAAGGAGTGGCAAGGAGCTTCCAAATGCTGGTGCTAAAATTGATGCTGGTAAAAAAGTTGATGATGGTGCCAAACAAACTATGCACCAACACATATTCCTCTACCTTTTCCTTCTAGATCCATTTCTGCAAAGAAAGTAGAGTTTGATTCTGATCTACTTGAGACTTTCAGAAGGGTGGAAGTCAACATTCCTCTCTTGAATGCCATCAAACAGATTCCAAAATATGCAGAGTTCTTGAAGGATTTGTGCACCCACAAGAGGAAGTTGAAGGGAAATGAACAAGTAAAGATGTGTAGAAATGTATCTGCACTTATACAGGACAAAATTGTTGATGTCATTCCACTATCCACCTTGCCACAAAAGTGCAAGGATCCTGGCACTTTCACTGTCCCTTGCACCATTGGAGATTGTATTTTTGCAGATGTCATGTGTGACCTTGGAGCCTCCATTAATGTCATGCCCACATCAGTTTACAGATCATTATATCTTGGTGATTTGAAACCCACTGGTGTTGTCATTCACTTAGCCAACAGGAGTGTTGCGCTTCCACTTGGACTTATTGAAGATGTGCTTGTGCGAGTTAATAATTTGATTTTTCCTGCAGATTTTTACATACTGGATATGGAGAATGAGTCTTCCAGCCATCTTTCCACATTGATCCTAGGGAGACCATTCTTGATGACAGCCAGAACCAAAATTGATGTGTATGCAGGAACTCTTTCCATGGAGTTTGGTAATGACGTTGTCCAGTTTAACATTTTTGAGGCCATGAGACATCCTGTAGAGCAGCATTTTGTCCGTCTTCTTGATATCATTAATGTTGCAATAGATAGTGTAGACATTTTTTATTTACTTTCCGATTTTTCTGATTTTGGTTCTTGTAATTGTACCTATGATGATTCTGATGTTTTGTGTAGTATTTGTGCGGAGATTTCCTCCGCACTTGACTTTGATTGTATTGCAAATACAGGTACAGGTTCTGATTCTACTATCTCCCTTCCCTCAGCCACAATCTTTCCTTGCCTTCCACCATTCAACCACCTTCATTGTATGTAAACCAAGAGCAATAGCATGATGAACCAAGAAGTCTCCAAGCCCTATTGTTAAGAATAGAGAATTACTATTCTCATTAACAGCATTTAACCAACCAGTCGGACCTGAAGTCAGTACCTAAGCACCTTAAATATGCATATTTAGATGATGCTCAGCAGCTTCCAGTCATCATATCTAGTAGCCTATCACTTGAGCATGAAGAGAAGTTGTTGCATGTTTTGAGAGGCCACAAAAAGGCCATTGGATGGACACTTGCTGACCTTTCTGGAATAAATCCTTCCATCTGCATGCATCGATTACTCTTGGAGGATGATTCTAGGTCAGTGAGGCAGCCACAGAGGAGGCTGAATCCCACTATTCTTGATGTGGTAAAGAAGAAAGTGATGAAGTTACTAGCTGCGGGGATCATTTATCCCATTTTAGATAGCACTTGGGCTTCACCTGTCCAAGTGGTCCCTAAGAAGTCGGGTATCACTGTTGTGAAAAATCAGGACAATGAGTTGATTCCGACTAGAGTAGCCAATAGTTGGCGAGTTTGCATTGACTACAGGAGACTTAACCAAGCAACTCGCAAGGACCATTTCCCTCTCCCCTTCATTGACCAAGTTCTGGAGAGGTTGGCAGGTAAATCACATTATTGCTTTTTTGATGGTTTTTCTGGTTACATGCAGATTCATATTGCACCGGAGGACCAACATAAGACCACATTCACCTGTCCATTTGGCACATTTGCCTACACTAGGATGCCTTTTGGCATATGCAATGCACCTGCTACCTTCCAAAGGTGCATGGTGAGTATTTTTTCTGATTTATTAGAGAGTTGCATGGAGGTGTTTATGGATGATTTCACTATTTATGGTTCCTCTTTTGATGCATGTTTGGATAGTCTCTCTAGAGTTCTTGATCGATGTATTGGGACAAACCTTGTTCTTAACTTTGAGAAATGTCATTTTATGGTACATGAAGGTATAGTCTTAGGGCATTTAGTCTCTAGTAGAGGTCTTGAGGTTGATAAATCTAAGATTAATGTTATTACTTCTTTACCTTACCCCGCTTCTGTGCGGGAAGTGGGTTCTTTTCTTGGACATGTAGGTTTTTATAGGAGATTCATCCAGGATTTCAGCAAGATTGCATTGCCATTGTCCAAGCTTCTCCAAAACAACGTAGACTTTATGATTGACCAGCCTTGCAAAGAGGCATTTGAGGAATTGAGGAAGAAGCTTACTACCTCTCCCATCATGCAGCCACTAGATTGGGAATTTCCATTTGAGTTCATGTGTGATGCCTCTAATTATGCACTTGGGGTTGTGTTGTCACAGAGAGTTGATGAACGATCACATGTCATTGCTTATGCTTCACGCACTTTAGATGCAGCCCAAGTTAACTACACCACCACTGAGAAAGAGCTTTTGGCTATGCTTTGCTCCCATATCACTGTCTTTACTGACCATGTAGCTTTGAAGTCCCATTTGAAGAAGTCTGATGCTAAACCTAGATTGATCAGGTGGATGCTTCTTCTTCAGGAGTTTGATATTGAGATTAAGGACAGGGTGGTGCGGAAAACTTGGTTGCTGATCATTTGAGCAGGATTGAGGGACCTATTGAATCCTTTCCTATTAGCGATAATTTCCCTAATGAGCATTTGATGCACTTGCATTCATCACATATTACAGCTTGGTTTGCTGATATTGTGAATTTCATTGTTGCATCTGTTGTTCCGCCTCATGCATCTAGGTCTCTAATATATAAACTTAAGAGTGATGCTAAATATTATGTGTAGGATGATCCTTATTTGTGGAGGTTTGGTAGTGATCAAGTGATCCGCAGGTGTGTGTTAGATCATAAGATTTATTCTATTCTTTAGTTCTGTCATGGCACACCTACCGGTGGTCATTTTGGTCCTCAACGAACCGCTAGGAGAGTATTGGACTGTGGGGTTCTATTAGTCCACCATGTTTAGAGATACTTATCACTTTACCACCACTTGTGAGCAATGTCAGAGAGCAGGAGGAACCATTACACATAGACATGAGATGCCTCAGCAGCCCATTATTTTTTGTGAGATTTTTTATGTGTGGGGTATTGATTTTATGGGTCCATTTCCTGTTTCTCATGGTTTTTCATATATTCTGCTTGTTGTTGATTATGTTTCTAGATGGGTTGAAGCTAAGGCCACAAGAACTAATGATTCTAAAGTTGTTGTGGCATTTTGGGAGTTTCCTTTTCCCTTCTTTTATTTGTTGTCTCTTTATTTGCATTTCATTGCATGTTCACATTGAGGACAATGTGCATTTCAAGTGTGGGGTGAAGGATTATAAAAACATTTTCTGTTTTCTATTTTTGGTTTTTGTTTCTTTTTCTGTTTTACATTCAGAAAATAAAAATTAGAATTTAGGCACTTTAATTTTGTGAGAAATGTACTAACTTTTGTTAGATTGAAAGGTTTCATGCTTGATGTGAATCATTATCGCAATTGTTAAAATGATAAGTAAGCTTGAGAAATAGAATTTAAGATGGATCATGTGTGATAGAATTATACATTGTGAGTTTTTGGGCCTTTGTGGATGAATCACATTATTTCATTCATGTTCTTTAATGTGTGATTTCACTCTTGTGCTAGATTACTCTAGGTTTTGTCTTGTCTCTCTTGTCATTCCTTTTTGCACATGCATTGATCGAGAGGATTTAGGCCTTCGTTCTTTTAGTCACTAGCCAAATAAACCTACCTTGCATTGATATCCATTGTCACCCTTTTTGAGCCTTTAACCTTTTCTTTCTTGTGTAGCTTATTACATGTCAAAAAGTGAAAAATCATGTTATCCTAACTTTAGAGAAAAAAGGAGCCTTGGAATTGTTTTGGGAGTGAGTTTCAAACAAGTGTGGAAGATTTGTATTTTGTTTTGATTTGAAAAGAAAATAAAAGAAAGAGTATAAAAAGAAAATTTTCAAAAAAAAATAAGTACAAGCAAAAGTTCAAAAAAAAAGAGAAAAGAAATAAATAAAAAAGTGCAAAAAGAAAATTGCAATAAAAGTTGTTGTGGTTCATTTTCATCCTTACAAGTTCTTTGTTTCTACCCCTCTTTTTACTTGTTAGCTTACTCCCTATTGCCCCTCTTTTCTCTTAGATTTAGCCTAAATATCCTTCTTTTATCCACCATTTACCTAAGTCATACATTACAAACCAATATAGTCATTTTGATCTTTTGAGGCATATGTATTTCAAGTTGAATGAATTAGAGTCTTGTCAAAATTTGGATGTGCTAGTTACATGTGATGTTTGAGTGTAAACATAAACCCATACACATTAGAAGAGGTTGAGTGTTGCTCTTTGAGAGATTTCTATCACCTTGGTTTATTCTTAATTTTAACTTGACTACTTTTTCACTTTGTACTTTGTGATCATGTGTTCATTGATTGTTTGTTATCTTAATATCATTCTACTTTGATTGATCCAAAATTATTACATAATAGACTTGGACATGTGAACTACAGGAAAGTGCAACATTTATCTAAAACTCACAACATTCCATTAGATACATCTATTCGATTTGACAAATGTGAAGTGTGTGCACAGACTAAGATCACTAGAAAACCTTTTAAGTCGATTTCTAAAAGCACAACACTTCTTGAGCTTATACATTCTCATCTTTGTGACTTTAAAAACTATGTCACCAGAGGGGGTCGGAAGTACCTAATCACTTTCATAGATGATTTCTCTAGTATTGTCATGTTTATTTGTTGATATCGAAAAATGAGACTTTTGAGAAGTTTAAGATGTTGGTTTCAAAGGAGTGACTTGAAGAATGGATAAAGAATCAAGCTCAGTTTTGATCTTTCAACATGCCTTGAAGCCTTGAAGATTAATTTGTAATTAAATGTAAAAGGAAGAAGCATTTCTGGTGATCCAAGTGCATTGCATTCACATCATTCATTAAGTCTTTTAATTAGAGTTATAGAATTCACAAGGCTTTGATAAATTGATTAAGTTTTTGAATTGAATCAAAGGTTTTTGGAAAAATACATTTTCTACTAGTTTAATCGATCACATAATAATATAATCTATTATTTTGTTCTTAGTTCTTTCTGAAAAACTCTTCAAGAACAATGTAATCGATTACGTATCAGATTAATCAATTATTTTACCTACATTTACATATAAACAGCCTTGATAAACATTTTAATCGATTACCAAAGGATAGTAATCGATTACATCATATGTCTCTGGCTAACTAATTTTGATACATTAATTGATTACCAAATATTGTAATCGATTACATAGTTCAACATGTTTTATGAAGCTCTCTGTCTTAATCGATTACCAAAATCCGTAATCGATTATACAGTGTATCTCAAGTTTATCAAGCTTCTGTCTTAATCGATTACAAGACGGAATACTCGATTATTCTGTTCGTTGCCCATACCCAGATTTCTGTAGAACACATTAATCGATTACATGGTTGATTTAATCGATTACATAAGTGAAATAATCGATTATTGGGCGCGTTTAATCGATTACTGACAGTTACAAAAGTTTGTTATAAATAGAAACCTTGCTCAACTTGTTTTGCAACTTGACTAATTCGTATTCTGAGCCAGCTTAAGCTTTCTAAATACTTTCTTGGTGATTTTCTGGGTTCTATGAGTTCTTGCTTTCACTAATACACTTATGGGTTATTAAGTAATTCTTGAAGCAAGAAGATTCTTTTCAAAGTTTAAGGAATGAGATGTTCTGAGTTTTAATTTCATCTTTCAACCTGATACATTCATTCATGTGCATATTCATTTACTGGATCATCAGGTGATTTCATTCCTTAACTAGTGGTTGTAATTCTGTTTTGAATTTGTATTTGATTTTCTATTGTAAATGGGTTTCTTGCTTGTAATCTAGAGATAGGGTTTCTCTAGGGGTTGTGCTGAGTAGTGTTCTCAGTGGGTTTGTCTTTAAGATTCTAATAGTGTTTTAGAATTACTGAACTTTATCTAGAGTTGATAAAGAGAGACTTTGTAATTACTTGTAAGAACAGAGATTTGCAATAGTGGAACTTCACTCTAGTGTTGAGTGAAAGAAAACTGGATGTAGCTTCATAGTGTTTGAAGTAAACCAGTATAAATCTCTTGTGCTTTGATTTTAATTTCGTTCTTGATTATTTCCTGTCCATCTTGATTGTCTTGCTTTGCTTATCAATTTAATCTTGAGTTATTGGATACCTTGGGTTGAGCATTTGATTGAATAAATATTCTTGGTTTCAAAAGTAATAAAGATCCTAAGAAAAACTCTGATTTTGTATTAAGAATTTTTTAATTTACCAAGGTTTAATCAATTCACCCCCTCTTGGTTAAGTGTGAAGTGTTCCTATATTTTACATAAGATTTTTAAATCTAGAGTTGAAAATCAACTTAATTTGAAAATTAAGAGGTTTAGGAGTGATAGAGGAGAATATACAATGACTGGGTTCAAGGAATTTTGTGCCTTGGAGGGCATAATACATGAAACTAATGCTCCTTACTCACCCTAATCAAATGGTGTTGCAGAGCGTAAGAATAGAACTTTAATTGAAATATTAAATTCTATGTGACTTACGGCTGACATGCCTTCCACCTATTAGGGAGAAGTTGTTTTAACTGCTAATCACATCTTAAATGGGTTGTCACACTCTAAATTGTCTAAGACACCTTATGAGATATGGCACAAACGTCCTTGTAGATATGATACCCTTAAAACCTGGGGTTGTGTTTCCTATGTAAGGATACAAGGTCCTAAAAGGCCTAAGGAGGGACCTAGAACCACTACTTGTGTATATCTAGGTAGTGCAAAAGATGGTGCTGCAAATAGATTTTTGGATCTATCTACTAACACAGTAATAGAATCTAGAGAGACAGAATTCTTTGAGTACAAGTTTGTTAGAAATCTTGACTTGAAGGTTTTTGGATCTACAGATATGATTTCAGAATCTCCTGTAAAATCTGTAGCTTGTCCTTCTGACACTAATCTCACACAATTGGCTATTGAACCAATCCCAGTTAGAAAATCTATGAGATAAAGCTTCTAAAAGTTTTGGTGAGGACTTTGTCACTTTCCATATAGAGGGTGACCCATTCTCCTATCAAGAAGCAATGAGATCTAGGGAATCATTACTTTGGGCAGAAGCCCTATGATGAAATGAGTTTTTTGCTACAAAATCACACTTGGCAGGTAGTCAATTTGCCAAAATGAGCTAAGGCTATAGGTTGTAAGTGAGTTTTAAAGAAGAAACTGAATAGTGATGGATCAATAGCTAGATATAAAGCACGTTTAGTAGCTAAAGGCTTTAAACAGCAAATTGGAATAGACTTTTGTTATGTTTATTCACTTGTATGTCATCTGTCAACTATAAGAATTCTTCTTGCTTTGACATCTATTGACCACTTTGTAGTGCATCAAATGGATGTAATGGCAACATTCTTAAATGGATAGTTAAATGAAGAAATCTACATAGAACAACCTGAAGGGTATGTCATGAAAGGCCTTGAGAAAAAGGTTTGTAAATTGCACAAATCTTTGTATGGTCTTAAACAAGCAACTAAGATGTGACATCTTAAGTTTGACAAGGTGGTAAAGAGCTATGGCTTTCAGTCCAATTATTCAAATAAATGCATTTACTATTGTTTCATGTCAAATAAGATAGTCATCATATGCTTGTATGTTGATGACATGTTAATTCTTGGCTCTGATCATTCTATAGTGAGTGATGTGAAATCCACTTTAGCTAGAGAATTTGACATGAAAGATCTTGGTATAGCAAATATCATTCTTGGTATGAAAGTAAGCTTTGAAAGGTAAGTTATTTCCCTTAGCCAAACTCATTATATTGAGCAACTACTTTCTACCTGGGGATACAGTAAGTGTAAACCGAGTGAGACACCATATGATTATAACAAAAGATTGAGTCCTAATAAAGGGACCAGTGTGGATCAGTTAAAGTACTCAAAACTGATAGGTTGTCTCATGTATGTTATAAGTTGCACTAGACCTGACATAGCCTTTGTAATTGACATGTTGAGTCGTTTCACTAGTAATCCTAGTAAAGAGCATTGGGATGCCCTCAGTAGGCTGATGAGATACCTTAAAGGTACTAAAGATTATGCTCTATGTTATTCTGGTTATCCTCCAACTGTGGATGGATATTCTGATGCCTAATGGTGTTCAGAAATTGGAAATAGTAAATCCACCAGTGGATATGTATTCACTCTGGGTGGAGCTATTGTTACTTAGAAATTCAAAAGATAGACTTGTATTGCGTTATCATTAGGGATGGAAATGGGTCAGGCCGCCTATCAGGGGCCTTTGGCCTGGCCTGTTTAAGGCCTGGTCTGACCTAGCTTGTTTATTATAAAGGCTAGGCTAGGGCTTTTTAAAAAGACTGTTTAAATAAAAAAGGCTAGACTCAAGCTTTAAAAAAAGCCTGTTAGGCCTATCAGGCTGACCTATTTAATATAAATATATATATATATATATATATATATATATATATATGAAGGTGGATGATCAACCACTTCAAAAAATCGCCTTGAAAATCTCATAAAATGATTATTACTTATTTTGAAATATAAGTAAGATGTTGAGACATTTTCTGTTTAAAAATTGTTTCTTTAATTTTCTTAAATTGATTTAAAGTATTTTGTAAAATTAAAATTTCTATTAAAATAGGCTTTTTAATAGGCTCGCAGGCCAAACCAGGCTTTTAAACAGGCTAGGCCAAGCCTAAAAAAAAGCCTATGACAGGTAAATAGGCCAGGTCAAGCTTTATGTTTTTAAATCAGGCTAAGGCCAGGCCTAACCAAGCCTGGCCTGGTCTGACCTATTTCCACCCCTAGTTGTCATCAATGGAATCAGAACTTTTTGTTTTAGCCTCAGCTGGTGAAGAGGCAAAGTGGATAAAGAATTTGATTATGGATATTCCTTTGACTAAACTACAGATTAATTCTTTAAGTTTATTTTGTAATAATCAAACAACAGTCCAAGTCGTAAAAAATGTTCTCTTTAATTCAAAGAGAAAACATGTGAGATTGAGACATGCGTTGTTGAATTATCAGAGATAACAAGGAGTTATCACTTTGGTTGATGTGAGATTGAAGGATAACATGGCCGATGCTCTCACAAAAGGTTTGCCTAAAGATCAATTATTCAAAACAGTGGGGGAAATGGGGTTAAAGACTATGTAGACAAGTCTTAAAGTCTTAATTATCATTTACTTACCTTGAATTGTGTGTTTTGAATTATCGAATCTTCTTTTGTTGGCCAAATGATAAGCGCAATTTTTATGTTTCATCGATGATCGTGGTTGCTAACTATTTTGAAAATGGTGAGTTATCTCATTCCAAACTTGATGAGATGATTTTAATCCAATTCAAAAGTTCTATCTGGGAAGCTTGTGCCATTCCAGGTTGGCTTATCCCTTTGGTTAAATGATCTCATTCCAAACTTGATGCTAGATTATTTGACTTTAAGGAATTAGTAACTGTGACATTCTAAATTGAAACATAGAAATAGTTGATTATATAAGAAGCCTATTGGTATTGTTTTTAAATTGAAACTTGACATTACAAGACTAGGTTATTGTAAGTGACGTGATGACTCTTTATAATTTAAACTATTTAGGCCTTGTTCATAATTTATGAAACTGACTTGATGCTTATAAACATGATATTATGATGCTTTATGACATTGATATATGTTCTTCTTTACTTTATGATATGAAGCTAAGTTCTTTAGTAGAACTAGACATTTTTAGTAGTTTATTCAAATGATTGAATTCATGATAATATGAAATCCATATTTGGCATTCTATAGGGGATGACAAAGATGGAGGAGAGCTTACTAAGTGGGATCCTGAAGAGGACGACCAACTTGATATATGAATATATCATTTAGAGTAGTAGGGAACTTGATAGTTCACTTGCTATTGCCTATTATGTCGGAGTTCATTTACTTGAGACTTACATTTTGTTATTTCTATTTTGTGAACATTATGAGCATTATGCTTCTTTCTTATATTTGTAAGGCCTTAGACTATTTTGACTGGCCTACTTATACTTGATTGTTATGCATATGTTAGTTGTGAACTGATTTTGAGATTGATTTTTAGATGTTGGGATTTGTATGAGTTTAGATGTAATCTAAAACTTTTAGTATTTATATTGTTATATTGATCTAAGAACAGATTCATGAGAATTATGATTCACTTAGTTTGATTGCAAATGTTGTCTGAGTTTAATATTTTATTATTGAAAATCTTTGACTGATCCGAGTTGATTGTCTTGGACTGGATGTGGATGATTCATGTTTGTTTGAACATTACACTGACTACCTATTGGATTGTGTTGTATGGTGATCATAGGAGGAGATTGTTAAATATATATATATATATATATATATATATATATATATATATATATATATAATGTTCACATACAAGCCCAATAAGTTATTGTATGGTTATATGGGCCCATACGGGCTAGAGCCCAATAGCTTGCTATATTATTAGGGTTTTCCCTAAGCTGGAGTTAGTAGTGTTGAGCATTCCACATATGATGCCTCTTGGTGTAATACTTCAAGCACCCATCACTAAATCATTCTCTCTCTCAAACCCCTTACCTTCAACAATAACCTCCTCCACCGTGCACGCGCCGCACCAACCAGCACCATCATCGCGCTCACGAGCCAAGCACATCAGATCTGCGCACTTGAGCCAAGGACACCAAAGTTGCGCTGCACCAACCAGCACCATCTCCTCTATTCCATCACCATATGTCACCAACTCATACGCCACCAGATTTGTGCGCGACTTCCCTCCTAAACATTCTTTCTCTTTCTCCCTCCTCGTGTTCTTCTTGGTCTTCCTCTTTATTGTTTTGTTTTGTCTTGTTATACACTTTGTGTGTTTGATCTGGCTATTGGTTATCGTTTTGCTCTAAGTGTTTAGGCCTTAGAGCATCGAAGAAGATTAAGAAGGGTTAAAAAAAATTGTGGCAGTTTTATGACATTTTGTGGGTGTTTTAAGCCTCATAAATTGTAAGTAGAAAGTACACAATTATCGGACCATAAGAGCATCTTTAGTGGTAGATCTTAAATTAAGATCTTAGACCACTTTTTGATAATTTCCATAGAACCACATAGGATTGAAAATCTCTTAAGATCTTTCTAATTTTTCTTTAGTGGTAGATCTTATTTTGAGATCTTAGGGAGAGAGAAATATGTAAAGAATTTATCATTTTTTGAATTATGTGCAGATCTTGAGGGTTCTTCTACAAGAACCCATCCTCCATGTTGGAGATCTCTTCATCTCCTTTATTGGGAGATCTAGTGAAGATCAGATCTTGAGCTCAAGATCTTTGCTCAAGATCTAGCACTAAAGATGCTCTAAGGGATGACATGTAATTAAAAAGGCGACATGTAGGTATTGGAATATATGGATCTTAACTCCAGGTAAAAAAGTAAATTTCAATTTTATGAGAATTAAATTTCAACATTTTTATATTTATAAGAAAATATATATATTTTAACCTTTAAAAAATAATATTATAATAATTATATAAAAAATAGAAAATAGTTTTAATTTTGCATAAAATCTCTAAAAAATAATCTATTTTTAATGGTAATTAAAAGAATTAAGCAACTAGACCAAACAAACACGGTCTTAATAGAACTAATCTCATAAATTTTAAATTCAAACTTTGTGAAGAAGAAAAAAGTAATCAAGATACCATAATAAGATTTTTGAGAGATTAATTATTAAAAACAAATAAAAATACTTGATACTTATATATATATATATATATATATATATATATAAAAGATAAATTCTAATCAGTGTCTTAATGACATTAATTAAGAAACTTAAAAGAAAAAAAAAACACAGAAAATTATATTATTCATGATCTTTTTATGGTTTATACTATAAATATTTTTCTTCTTTTTATTTTATTAACAAAATTGATTAATAAGATCCTTTAAAAGGGATAAATTTCTAAATGCCTCATTATTAATGTATTTCCAATATATATACTCTTTCTAACAACGGAAACCCGACATTTGTGGGGGCGGTATCAGCACTTAAAATGGAAATGAGTACCGGTAACCAACCCCATGAACATGAAAGACACTTTAATAATTTCGTATATTTCAGCCAGGGTAGACCCACTTTCATTCGGGAGAACCGTGCTTGTTTTTTATTTTTAATAAATAAATTAAAAATCAGCTAATCCCCACTAGTGTTTCGCTTTTAAGTTGTTATTACCGAAGCCCGACTAGCATGATGCAAGGGTTCCTTTGGGGGCATTAAAAATATAGTTAACAAATAATGAGAATGAACATGAAAGACACGAGGTGTGTGTATTTTCATCCAACGGAGTGATAGTGAGAAGCTACCTGCTACTTTGGCCCATCTCACCAAATTATCATCCTTAATAAAGATTAAATATTCATAATATCAAATTATATGTATGAAAATCATTAATATTTTATACAGTATTCATATTTAAAAATTATCATATGAATTATCTATTTATGTTGGATAATTTCCGTTTTTAGTTGATAAGATATAATCTTGTTTGATAAGATATAATCTTGCTTTTTAGTTGATAAGATATAATCTTGTTTTTTTTTTTGATAAGATATAAATCAAATAATATTTGATAGCTTAGGCCCAGCC
>CM023960.1:14673098-14709479 GCA_013407115.1 Glycine latifolia
AATGAAAGTGATATAGTACCTTGTTCCACCTAGTGATTGACTTCTAGCTGGGCCCCATATATCATAGTGCTCATAGTCCTAAATCCCTTTTGTAGTGTGTGCACTAGTAGGAAACTTCACCCTTTTCTGTTTTCCATATAAGCAATGTTCACAGAAATCCAGTTTCTGGTAACTGGTTCCTTCTAATAGGCCTTGCTTATGCAATTCTTCTAATCCCTTCTCACTAATATGTGCTAGTCTAACATGCCATAATTTGATTGAATTATCCTTAGACACTTAACAAATACACTTCGAAAAACTTGTGGTTTGCAATGTGGTTGCTTTCTGTAGTTGTAACAATGTTGTTCCCTGCAGTACTAGAGAGGACTGGAATTACAACATTTGATCTTAGCAAGGAGATTGAAAGTTTCATTAGACATGAAGAATCTCTCCTAAGAGAATTGAGAAAACATCTGAATTCATTGGAAGAACGTCTTTTGGAGAGCATGGTATGGGAAAAGGGTTCTTTAATGTATAACTCTTTGGCAGTTGCCAGACCTTCACTTTCTACAGAGATAAATCGTCTTGGACTATTAGCTGAACCAATGCCATCATTGGATGAAATTGCAATGCATATTAACTTCTCTTGTGGAGGACTGCCGCCAATGCCTAGCTTTCCCAAGCTTGAAAGTTCTTCAAGTAATGGTTCTCTCCTTTTAGTTCGAACTTGAAGACTTAAAGTCATGTTTTCTAAGTTTTCATATATTTCTTTGTGCTTCATTCCATACAGTTATTGTCATGGTTATCTATATGATACGTAAAATTGTTTCTCCTCTGCCCTTCCTAGATACTTCTTCCTCAAAGATCCCAATATGAAAATGCATGCTTTTCAGCTTGAGTAACATCTTTTAATTAATCAATTTCAGCTCAGAATGGGGATATTAGATCACCAAAGTGAAATGTTTTAATGGAAAGAAATTCTATGTCTGCAAACATTTCTTTACTGAAAATATTTTGATATTTTCACTAGCGAGGGACATATCCATTTTTGTTGTGATAGTTTTATACATGGAAACAAGTTATGATTTAATGATGATTTATGATTGTTTGGTCTAAATATTTTCAATCTAATTTTTATCCTCCCTCATTTCATCGTCATAGCATCCCAAGGTCTAAATGAAATGATGCCTTTGCTTCCAATTATAAGTTTGGTGACTATGAATTGCAGAGAACTACTCAAGTCTTTAGCTTATTTTATGTATTATTCTCACATGTCTAAAAATCGGTTGAGTTTTGAGTTATCATTCACCAGAACTACTCAAGTCTTTACCTTAATTTAAAGAAATTTATTATGTGCCAGTTCATCATTCATTTCTGATTCGCTCTGGAATGAGTGGACATATTGATACCTTAATTTTTATGAAACAAGTTTGAATTACTGCCAGTACCCATTTTTAATGATTCTGATCTCTTTATCTATGTAAAACATAATAACTATAATGCTTGTTATATTTTATCTTATTTTAAATTCAATTTTATCTATATTAGGTGTATTTCATTGAGTTGGCTTTGAAGCCGTTGAGTAAAATGAAAGAATATTATGAATTAGATAAGAAGATAATGAGCTGCTATGAAGAAATAATCAAAATGGACCTATTCAATGCACATCTTAAGTTGGAAGCTTATATTAATTGTGCTTCATATAACCTATTCAATGTGTTGTTCTTCTTTCAATTTCTTTTAGCTTTTGCATGTTATTACATATGATAAACCCCCATTCCTTATAATTTTATTTTCCCTAACATTCTTAAGGAAAATAGAAACAAGGCTTCAATAGGAACACAAAAAGTTTTTATAACAAAAGTGCATGCACCTTGGCTTTGTCTGATTGAAAGTGTAGGAATTTTACTACATATTTTGTTTGAATGTGAGATAGTAACACACTTTTTTGTGGCCTATTGTTTGTTTGAAAACAGATAATTGCTAGTGATTTGGGAGATGGTAACTGTTGAGGCAGAATATAAGCAGTTGGCATTGCTAGCTGCTTGTGGCCTAAGACTACCCTCAAACTCTAAAGGTGTGAATGCATAGCTAATATGAAGCTGCCTATGAATGCATTGTTTAGTATAATTGATATTGTCCCAATGACATTTTTTTCTTTTCAGTGTGTTGAGTAACATAGTTTGCATACGTTATAATTGATGAAAGTTATTACACACAAAATTAATTATAAGTGAAATTTATTTACTTATTTACGTCTATTCCATCTTAGCAACATATGTTCTTTACTTATTAACTAATTAGTACATATTTACTAAAAATTGTCTTTCTATCCATTTAAAAAAATTATTTTTAAGATACAAAGACGGTTTTGTCATGAAAACCTTCTTTGTATCCATTTTTTTTAAAAATATATTATTTTCAAGATACAAAGACGGTTTATACTGAAAAATCGTCTTTGTATGTCAAGAAACAAAGACGATTTTTCGTATAAAGCGTATTTGTATCCATTTTTTTAAAAAAAATATTTTCAAAATACAAAGACGATTTTCCGTAAAAATCGTCTTTGTTAAAAAAATATATTATTTTCAAGATACAAAGATGATTTTTACTGAAAAACCATCTTTGTATGTCAAGATACTTTTCTGTAAAAAGCGTCTTTGTATCCATTTTTAAAAAAAAAATTATTTTCAAGATACAAAGACAGTTTTTACGGAAAAACCGTTTTTCTATCCATTTTTTAAAAAAAAAAAAATTTTTTCAAAAATACAAAGACGGTTTACAATGACGGTTTTTACGGAAAGACCATCTTTGTATCCTGACATACAAAGACGATTTTTCTGTAAAAATCGTCTTTGTATCCATTTTTTTAAAATAAAAAAAAACATCAACAAAGACGGATTTCTGAACCGTCGTTGAAAGTGCCGCTTTTCAACGACACGCGCAACAATGACGATTCTACAATCGTCGTTATATGAGGTTTAGAATCGTCGTCGTTTGTGTCACCTGTAGTAGTGAAGATTGAAAAGTAATACACAAAAAGCATTAACAAAAACATTGCCAACAAGGGCACTGATAGAAACCTATTAAAGAATTGAAACTTTATAATCCATTTCCATTCCACCCCACGCCTCTCGTCTAAATCCCAAAATTCCTCTTCACAAAGAAATCAGCATAATGAACAGACAGATACACAAAATTGAATGATTATACTAATTTCCTTCTCTTGTAAAGAACCAAAATAAATAATACAAAATACAACAAGTAGAAAGTTTTTCATGTGTGATTTTATATTCATCCAAATAGACAAATACAATACATAATAATCCACCATAGCTGAGAACAAATTGATTTAAGAGAACAAAGAACAAACCACTAACACACAAAAGAGCTACAAGGCCAAATGAACAATGAAAATCATAGATGAGAGAATAGAAACAAATGAACAGAATAGAGAAATCTTGGGAATAAGGAGAAGTGCAGTTCAATACGCAAATCAAAGGTGCAATCAGCGACGATGGCTTACAGCAGCAGCAGTGGTGTAGCATGAATGTTCGACGGTTGCAAACGAGTCAGAAGCAATGTGCGAAAAAGGAGAAAAAGAGAACTGAGAAGTGTTTTACAAAAGGGAAGAAATACTTTCAGGGATTTTGTAATTGGGTCAAAGCCTTAAAGGGACGACGACGGCCTGCCGCGATGCCTTCAAAAACGTGAAAACCACTCATATTTGCCATTATTAATTAATTGAAAATCACATCTCTAAAACCTGAAACCAACATATTAGCTATGATACATTTTGATGTGAAAATTTGGTAAAACTGGGATGAGAAGACCAAAGTAAGCTACCTTCAGTTTGAGAAGCTCGTGTGGTGGCGTGACGACAATGACGAAAGGGGCTGACTGTAACACCCCAAAATTTTTGGAATCACAGCCAATTACTGGGGTAAAATGTTAATTGTAGACAGTACAAAAGATTAGGGAGAAAAGACCAAAAATACCCCTAGGTATGCTAGCAAGATATATTAAGGAGGAAATTTTATAAATACTCTTGGATGGTTGGAAAATGATCAGAACACCCTTAGGGTGATGCATACAGAGTTTCCCTGAACATTTTTAGAAAAAGACGATTTTGCCCTAGGGTAAGTGGTGAAATTACCAAAATACCCTTTAGGTCAAACACTGACCAAATGACTTTGTGGGAACCTTAGTATTAGATAAAGTGCTTTTAGACAACACATGATTAATATGATTGGGGTCCGAAAACCCTAAACAATCATTTTTAGGAATTTTGGATGGAAGATAATTTGAAAAGTGACTAATCTAGACTATTTCAGGTATCAGAAAATTATATGGAAGGGATAGTCATAATCTTTGGAGTTTTCTCCTAATTATGAGATGAATAGATTAGATAGATTAGTAATTTCAAAAGTGAAACGGACCAATAAAGAATAAAAATTAAGCAAACTCTTATGTTGTCCCCTTTGGTAAAATACGTAGACAGCTAGAGATATTATTTCCCCGATCCCAACGGTCAAAAGTTAGATATGGGGGTTAGGAGTATCCCTTTAAAATTCTAAGAAGATCCAACGGTGAACGAATTCAGGATGAGTATTTTACGAATTTTGAAGAAAAATAAACACAAGGCAACATTATTGGTGCAAAATAAGTATGAACACGGTGAAGGGAAAAGAAAAATCAATACATGACAGCCCTTATATTCCACGTAAAATGGACCATGTGAAAAAGCTAGAATAATTGAAAGACAAAGGGAATCTTTCAAAATAAGATAAGGAGACAAAGGGAATATGCATTAAATGCTAAAGAATAAAAATCCAATGAAACTTATCCCAAAAGCTTTACTTGGCCGTGCAATACTTTGGTGCAAGAAGTGAATGTGTGGCACTATATAAGGAAGCTAAGAAGTGAATTTTGGGTCAGCCATAGAGATGAAACCGTGCAGCCCTTAAATACTACCTCCCTTGCCTTTTGTTTTTTCTTTCTTGAATCCAACTACAAGAGGAAAACCGTGCAGCCCCTAAGTTCCATCAATTGATTTTGCTTTAAGTTTTGTTGAGACAAAAACAAGCCACTATCCGTCCCTACCATTTGCCTTTTTGTCTTTAGTGAATTCCAAAGCCTTAACCGTGTACCTCTTGCCTTGAGCCATCACCTTCACCAAAGAAAAACATTTCCAATCTAAGGCAAGTTCACATAAAGCTAGGATTAAGGAGGCAAGCTTGTTCAATTTGAGGAAACATTTGAGGTATGGGGAAGTCTTTGATAAACAAGTTTAAATATGAGCTTAACTCTAAACAAAGTTAACTACTTAGGTTAATAAAGATTTGAGTTGATAATTTAAAGAGAATAGAAAACTAAGATAATATGAGATTTTCATCAAAATTTTATGAAGGATAAGATTAATAAGTTTAAACTAACTCTCTATTTGATGATTAATAGTTTGGATTTATATTATTTTGGTTATAGATAGTATAGATGATCTTTGAATAAGTTTAAGATTTCATGAATTATAGCTAACATATAAGATAGTTTATTTTGAAATGTTTCTTTAACCAATCACTTAACTATTTGTTGTTGGTAATCTCTTAATGATTTATTTTGTTGTTGTTGATCATCTTTTAATTACTTCATTTTTTGTTGTTGTTAATAAATCCCTTAGTAATTTATTGTGATGTTGTTAATCTTTTAATTATTCCTTTTGTTATTGTAAGTCAAAAGTATGATTATTTAGACACAAATAAGTAGATATAATAATGTTGAAGTATGTAGTTAAAAGTTTAGTTTTAAAAGTTTAGTTTTAAAATCAAAGTTTAATGAAGGGAAAGTTGTGTGGTATGAGGGAAGTTTTGATAAACTAAATTTAAGTATATTCAAGGAAACTACTTAGGATGATTCAAGATAGATAAATCAACCTAAAATAAGTTATAACGTTCTAATTGATAATTAAAGGATTTAGTTTATATTTTATGAATTATTTTGATTTTGGATTATATATATGTTCTTCAACCAAATTTATTTGAAATGTTTCCATTTTCTAGTTAAGTATTATGTTATGATTCTAGGATTAAGAAGTGATAAATGAACAATTATAAGATATGTTCTTTCAGTTATGTTATTGCTTATGTATAATCATGGATCATATAACTTTTAATTTGGTTATAAGTGAAAGACTTCAAAAGAAACTTGGTGGTGATGGTTATGTGGATTTTTAAGACTTTGTGGTACCTATGAGATACTAAATAAATAATAAGAAAGAAAAATGAGATGAAAAGTGATGGGTGATGAGAAATGATTCTAAGATGTAATGACCCTGTGACGCTCTTGAGTTTGTGATGACCCTGTTATGATATTGTGATGACCATGTGATGATATGGTGATGGCTTTGTGATGATATTGTGATGACTCTATTGAGTTGTGATGAAAATGAAAAATACTTTTAAAATGTGTAAAATAAATTATTCATGTCATTTCATGTGCATATACCCGAGCGGGGGTTAATCCGCAGATGATGAGACGATGAGACGATCCTCGTAAAGAGGTGTTTGTCAGATAGCTAAACTGAGTCCAGGCGTTCAGTTGTGTTGTTTCCTGAACTTGGGGGTAGTTGAGACAGGGAGGACCACACCACCATGATGATCACATGGGTGGAGGTGACATTCCTATGCGCCCCTGGGCTACCCTGACTGTCTGGATAAGTTCGTTCCACTAAGGTGAGGGTGGGGTTATCTGACTGTGGCCACAATTATTGAGACGTTGAGACGTTGAGAAGCTGAGATCTCAGTCATGCATCATATAATAAGATGAGCATGCATTTGCTTTCATTTCATGACAAGTGTGTGTAAGAGATGAGTTCATACATGTGTTGAGGGAATAATAATTAAATTTTTAGTAAACAAATGAAATAAATCCTCTGAATTATTATTATACTATTTACGTATATTCTGTTTATATTTCAATTTTGTTTATCATGTACTTACCCCTATTTGTGTCTGTGGTTGACACCTGTGATGACCCCAATTTATTTGGGTGAGCAGAGAAACAGTGATATAGATGATGTACGAGAAGATGTGGTGAAGCTTGTGTGATGATTTTCTGTTTTTGATGGTCTACACTTTGATCTGTATTTGGTGCTGCGCTGTCTGTACTAAGCTATTGTAATCTATTTGGTGATGAATTATTTGGAACTGTACCTGGACTAGTTAATAATTTCATTTGTATTAAAGGACTATAATAATATGAATCGGGGTGAGAGAAATTCGCTTTTGTTACAAATAAATTACACAAAATTTGCAAGCAAAGAGAAAAAGAATTTTCGTGAAAAATTTATAACTAATTTGAGTATAATAAAAAGCGAACACAATATTTTATCTAAAATAAACCAAGCACAAGAGGGTAAAGAGAGGCGTTACACTGACGAGCTTTCGGTGCGATGGCGCGACAACGACGACGACGACGAGAAGGGAAGAGCATGGTCGGCTGGTGGTCCGTGAGCGTGTATCGTGAAGAGAAGAAGTGAGTGATTGAATAGGGTTTTAAAAACCAACCGGGTTGACACAAAACTGGGTGGATTTGATCATGTCATCCCGGGTCAGATGCATGGCCAGTTCATTAACCAAATCGACTCGATTATGTCACCGGATCCCATTTGGACTAAGCTAGGTCGAATCGAGTTTTACAACACTGATATAAACACTAAATACATATATAAAAATATATAATTTAATCACACTCATGCATCACATGAGTTCAAAATCTAGTTAATAATTAATGGTTTACACTTGAAAAATATTTTTTCTTAAATGATTGCAATCAAAGTTTTTTTAATGAGAATAAATATAGATTCGCTCTAATCTCGATTATAAGTAAAAAAAATACATATTCACATTTTTTAAAGAAATTAGTTAATTTCATTAAATTATGTTATTTTCAATTAAAAATGATATTTTTTTTCCTGAATTACCCCTTATTGAAACTAGATATCAAGTATAAAAAAAGTGTTAGATCAATAAAGGATATTTTGAGGATAGTATGATTAAGTAAGGCTTCCATAATTGAGATTTATTTATATTTAAAAAATAAAAAAAATTATTACTTATATTCGATATTGAAAAAAACCTATCATTTTATTCATATAATCAAGCTCTCAATCCATGAAATAGCATGATAGAAAGTGTAGAGACAAAGTATAAACTAATTATATATATATATATATATATATATATATATATATATATATATATATATATATATATATATATATATATATATATATATATATATATATATATATATAATAGCGCAAGAGTCACGGGAAAAAGTACGATGCCAACATTTGTAGAAGATTGAATAGTATATTCAACGGTATTCGATAAACACGTTAATAAAAATAAAAGTATAAAACTTTACGGTGTATTCCATTCTATCTTCAAGAAAGGAACCTTGGCATATTCCATGTTAATGATGTTATTTTCAAGAAGGAATACCAAAATTATAAGAAACAAATCATTATTGATATAATTTTTAATATAATTAATTATATTAACAATCAATAAATTTATCATCTAATATGAATTATAATAAAATAATGATATGATATAAATTGTCAGTATATAATTTATTTTCTCAAATTATAATAGAGAAGTTATAAAAACTTAAACTAGATAAATATATATGTGGTATAACATAACTTGTTTAGAATTCATTTTCAAAAAAATTGATGATGAAAAATATTAATTGTTAACATTATAAACAATTACTTTAAATAGAATGCAAAACAATATTTAGTATTTTATTTTAAGTAAATAAAATAATTTTAAAAATTTAATACATATTTCTTGAATTTGTGTCTAAGAATATATATTGATAATTGGATTCATTTATTAGAGTAATTTTATCCTTATCACTGAAGTCTAGTAGCCCTTTTCATTAAGGTACACTTCTAATTGAAAGAGTAGTTTCTTACAATTGAGTATTTATCTCATATTACTTTATAGGTGTAATTCAGTGTTTGTAAGTTGCTTGAATTTAAGGTAAGTGAAATTATATAATAGATTTGGTGGTTGAAGGAGAAGCCAGAAGAGATGAGAAAAAGGTCCCGAGTTCAAAATTTTCCTATTAACATTTTTTTAAAAAAAAGTTACGGTACTACAACTTTCATATTTTTATATAGTTTATAAATATTTTTAATTGAATTAAAATTTTCAAAAAAAAGTGATTTTGGATTAGTTTAATATCATTTTTTTTTACTAATGATGGTATTTGGTGTGAAATTGTCCACCATAAGACGTGACTAATCTTCTCAAGGGGACTCTAAGCGCACACAAGATCAGTGGAGGATTCCAATTATAGCTACGGGGTGCATTCATACCACCTCATTTTTTTTAAAATTACATATAAATATAGTGAATGTGTATATATTTTGCTCCCTTTAATTTTCTATATTTGAACCCTTGTTCCTGGTAAACACTTTTTATTATAATAATAATTATTAATTTTTATTTCTTAAATTGATTATCTCCCTTAACTTAGGTTCCTAGATCCATCACTGCACAAGGTGGGTATCGCCCTCCCAATACTATCTATTTCATACTCAAAGGCCAACAAGGATTCAAACATTGAATCACCTGGTTAAAGAACACAAACCATTACTACTTGTGTTAACCGTTGTTGATAGTTTTCTATCAATTATTTGCTAAATTAAAATAGTTTACTTGGGCTTAGCATAAAAAAGATTAAAAACTTATCTGTTTTTCTTATTCATGAAAAATCATCTAATTTAAACTATCTATGATTTAAAAAGAAAATACAATAGAAAAGATGGATTAAAAATTATCAAAGTTAATTGACACTTATTTAAAAAAATCACACATTATCCACTCCAATTTAAACTATCTATGATTTAAAAAGAAAATACAAAAGTGTTTGTGTCCAAGAATGCTGCCTTTATTGAGGAGGATCTACTCTCTCAAGCAAACAGTGGGAGTAAGGTAGAACTTGAAGAAATTCAAGACCTATAGGAACAGATAACAGAGCCCGAGTCTATTGATCAGGCGATGCCTCAACTAGAGGCTATAGACACCCAGCCCCGTAGGAGTGCTAAGGTTAGTCATCCACTTGAGAGGTATGGATTTGTGATTTAGAATCAGCAAACCGTTGAGGATGATGAACCTACTTCCTACATTGAGGCAGTCAATGATGTTGACTCCTCAGAATGGCAAGAAACCAAGGAGTCTGAGATAGATTCAATGCATCAGAACAAGGTATGGACCTTGGTTCCACCACCTAAGGGAATAGTTCCTATTGGGTGCAAGTGGGTCTTTGAGAGGAAGATTGATGTTGATGACAACATCCACATCTATAAAGCTAGGTTGGTAGCGAAGGGTTACCGTCAAAGGCAAGGAATTGACTTTGAGGAAACCTTCTCGCCTGTGGCCATGATCAAATCTACTAAGATCATGCTAGCTATAGCTGCATATCATGATTATGAAGTTTGGAAAATGGATGTCAAAACTGCCATCTTGAATGGGTTCTTGAAGGAGGAAGTATATATAACACAACCTGAAGGTTTTGAATCCAAAGGCCAAGAGCATATGATATGCAAACTTCAGAAGTCAATTTATGGGATTAAGCAAGCTTCCAGGAGTTGGAATTTTCGTTTTGATGAAGTTGTTAGAGGTAACAACTTTATCAAGAATGAAGATGAACCATGTGTTTACAAGAAGGTTGGTGGGAGCACTGTTGTTTTCCTTGTGCTATATGTAGATGACATATTGCTCATTGGAAATGACATTCCCATGTTGCAATCCACGCCGATATTTGGTTGTCAGAGAACTTCACCATGAATGATATGGGAAAGGCAAAAACTTCACCCTCCTATTTCCTCAAAGACGATTTCTTCGAGCCCAATTTGGATAGAAAATTGTGAAAATTGTGAACCAACTTCATCATTTGAAACCGTGATAAGATTGTTTGGTGGTATTGAAGGAAATGTTTGAGAACTTTGAGAATTTATGGTGGAAGGGGTTTGAGTGTTTGATATAAAATAATTTGGTGGTGATGGTGGTAAAAAATGAGGGGGACAAAAAGGAGGACGATTTTTTGAATTTTGGGTTGAAGGAGGCATATGATAATTTTGTAAAAAATTTATATAAGTTTGCCAATCAAATCGATTTGAATCCATTTTACACAAATAAAATTTAACTCAGACTGAGATTGGAGAAAAAAGATTGACAAATGAAGAATGATGGTGAAAAATTATACAATTTTGTGTGTAATGAACCAATTTATATGAATTTTATTTCCCTAACAACCATTTTTTGCACTGTATCGACTACTTTTTAAGTTATCGTTAATGTGTAACGGTCACTTTTGTTCCTACTTTTTTTTCATACGTTTTTTTAAATATTTTTTAGACATTTTTTTCCCTCAGTTCTTCCTATTTTATTTTTCCCCCTCCTCCCTCTCTCCTCTCTTCACGCTTCTTCTTCCTTCTTCCTCCGCCTCCGCCTCCGCCGCGGCCAACCCCTTCCCCTTCCCTTCCGCGTGACCCCTCACCTCCCCTTTTCTCCACCTTCCCTTTCTTCCTCCTTCGTGGCCCTCCACCTTCCCCTCCCCTTCCGCCACGACCAACCCCTTCCGCTTCCCCTCCGCACGCGACCCCTCACCTCTCATTTTCTCCACGCGTGCGCGATCCCTTTTCCCCCTGGTATTTTTTTTCCACGATTTTTTTTCACTGGGTTGTTTGTTTTTCTTCTTCTTCATTTTTGTTTGTTATGTCCCTCCTATTTCCTCCTATGGATCTGTTGTCTCCCGTGTGTTATTGTAGTTGTTGTTGATAAATAATTTTTTATTTTTTATTTTTAAATCAGTGCAGATCTATACAGTTCTTGTGAAAGAACATGATCTCCATGTTAGAGATCTTGATGATTGTTTTATTGCTGGGATCTGAAAAAAGTTAACTCTTCAACTTAAGATTTATTCCCAAGATCCAATATTAAAGATGTTCTTATAGATAAACCATTTGTTATCATGATATAATCAATTCAAGGACATATGTGGAGCTTCATCATCAAGCACTACGTACATGACCTTAGTGGAGTTTACGTCTTGTAGTGGGTCCCACCTTGTGGATGCGGCCTCCCCAAAATGCAGGGCCTCGAACACAACCATCTTGAAAGGTGTACCCACATCTGAGTCTGCCTCACCGCAGTTGTTGTTGGTGTCGAATTGAGCCCGACGATTGACGCATAATGATCCCTGTGGACTTAAAAAATAATTCTCAGGAACTAAAAAAAGAGTTTTTAAATTCAAGAAATAAAAAGTATAATACAAATTTATGAATTAAAATAATAATTAAATATAATATTTATGTAATTTATCTTTGTATATTTATTTCATTTTATAATGCATTTCCATTTTTTTGCTGACGTAATACATTTCAATTTTCCCCCTTATGTAACAACAACACATTTCAATCTTATTTATATTATTAATATTAGCTTTTAAAAATACGTTATAGAAAAATTTCATAAAAAATATTTGAATACTAGTTAATATTTTTTTTTACTTTTATTGGCAATAAATTTCAATTTTTAAATTGAAATATAAAACCTTTTCTAAATAAACATGGTGTTTTAAATAGATATCTTACTCAATACAAATTGGGATATAATGTAATAAAAATTAGTCAAATAACTAAAAAGTAGTAAAATAGCATAAATAAGCTAAACTTCTGTTTCATCCGATTCTTTTTTATAAAACCTAATTAATTAGTTAATGTTGTTAATAACTTGTCTAGAATTTATATTTTTTTTTAAAATTACTTCTGATATTAATAAGACATACTTTTATTTTTTAATTTTAATTCTGGTAAACTCTTTCATCATTAATGTATTTATTACTTTAACTTTTATAACCCTTTACCTATCCTTCCTCTCGGTGCAAAGCTAGCTACATACCACACCATCCCAATTTCATTTCCCTCCCTCACAACCTCTCTCACTCTTGACCATGGACCCTTTAATACCAAAAACTTGAATTTTCCTCATCACTCAAGGTCAGGCCACGACCATAGTTTCCTCCACCAAAATTTGATTTTTTTCCTTCTTGCTTGTAGAAAATGGTTTCAGTCTCTCCTCCACAATCTCAACTGAGAACCCCCTTCAAGGTTACAAGAACTTCCTCAATTCCAAATTGATTTGGTAAATTTGAATTCCCTAATTGGAAATTTTAGTTCTCATCATGCTTTTTAATTTGATAGTTGTTATTTGTCAATATGCTTCCATATATAACAAAAAGCACATTTTCGGTATGGTTATGCTTAATTATGTAATTTATGATTAATGAGCTTTATATATGTGAAGCTTTTTAACCAAAGCAATATGCCTCTTTATAATTTAAATTGTTCTAATTGTTTCCAATTAAGAGAATATGCTCAATCAAGTGCTAGTTATGTTTGTTTTGCTACAATTCAACTGTAAAATGTGGAAATTTGAATTTTTAGACGTAGACATGAGAGGTGTCTTGTGAATCTATTTGCATGTGAAGTGTGCAGGTGATGTAAAACTTGAATCCTTATTTTCATTATTGCATTGGGTGTTTTGGAAATAAATTGACCTATACTTTTGATCTCCAAGTAATTGGAAGGGATTTTTAGAAGTAAAGGAAAATGACTTGGTTTTTGCCACAAATCTTGGTTTTTAATGTTATTGTTGGAATTGTGAGGCAACATTAGCCCTATGTTATATCTGCATTGATTTTGCCACAGATCTTGGTTTTTAATGTCCTTAGTGTTGTAGATTTGTTTGTTCTCTTCGGATTGCAATTTATCCCATCTCATTTCCAATTTTGAACATTTTTTAGTAATTTTTTAGCCTTGTAAGCTATCATGTTGATTATGATATTGTGTAGCTGCGGGATGAAAACAGTAGACTATACTGTTTGGCATGGATTGATGCTTGCTTTTAGTGGGAAACAGACTTGACAAGGGTTCTATAGAATTTGGGATCAGTGAATTTGAATTTTTAGAGAATTACTAGTAGTACAATACCCGTGTCCATCAAATGTATAATATAGTTATATATATTTAATTGTAATGGTTAAATATATAAAATAATTGTAATTAAATAGATACGCAATAAAAATAAGAGAAAGAAAAAAGTAAAGTTTAATAATGATTTTTTTCTTCTCGTAATAATATATCTATCTTAAAATCAGGCTTTAAGCAATTGATACACTTAAAACTTCATCTTTTGTCACACTTATACAAACCTGCCAATAAATAGACTCTGCCAATTAAGGTGAGAACCAACAATAATGAAAAAGAGTGATAGTAACTAACAATGAGTGTGTAGTTAGTTCATAGAGCTTTTAACTTCTGAAAACAAAAAAAAAACTTCAATATATAATAAAAGAAGAAGAACCCAAAGCAGGAGATCGTGGAAATCATAACATAAAATGAAAAAAAAAAACAATTGCACTTACACATGACTACTTACAAATGTTAAAATTAAAAACATCAAGAAACTACATTAGAATCACAAAAGTGAAAATGAAAAGGAAAAAAAATGGATGAGAATCCACACATACCCATGGTTTCTTGTTGTTGAACAAAACCCTTTTGATTTTTCAAATGAAAAACATCAAGAAATCTATTAAACAAAAATGAGGGAAATTAAAAACAAACATGAAATACTGGTAACAATAAGAAAGGTGTGGGAGAGATGAAAGATGCACCAAATGTCTATAAATTCAAGATGCACCAACAAAGCTGAAGCCATATCTCACAAGGAAGATATTTGAACACAATAACTCTTAAAAAGGTAGTTAAGACAACATACCATCTAGATTGGAAAGATATTTAAAAAACTGCAAGATGTAACATAATTTATTAATGACAAAATGGATGTGCAACAAAAATAAGAGAAAGAAAGAAGTGAAGTTCAATAATAACTTTTTTTTGGTGATAATATACTTCTGTTGAAATTAGGCATTAAGCAATTGATCCACTTAAGCTCCATCTCCTGTTATGCCTGTGCAAATCTGCTAATAATTTGACTCAGCCAATTGAGGTGAGAACCAACAACATTGAGAAATACGAAGGACCCAAAGTAGGAGATTGTGAAAATCATAACATAAAATTAAAGAAAACCACTACACTTAACAAGTTTATAGACAATTGTCAAGTAAATAAGAGAAGAATTACTAGATCACCAGTGTATTTCTAGAAGGAAAGATGAAAATAATATTAGAATTTTGTACTTTTGTAACTGGCTAGTATAATACCATGTGTACACAGGTAATATCGTTGGAGTCTCTCTGGAAGGAAAGATGAAAATAATATTAGAATTTTGTATTTTTGTAACTGGCTAGTACAACACCCTGTGTACAAAGGTAATACATTTGGAGTCTCTCCGAAAGGAAAGATGAAAATAATATTAGAAATTTCTATTTTTGTAACTGGCTAGTACAATACCATGCATACATAGGTAATATCGCTACCTACGCGTTAAAGAGGTAACTTGTGAGAGGGATGAAAGAAATGATATAATGAGTATTTAAGATTTAAAAGGAAATATTGGAAATTTAATATTTAAAAGGAAAGTTTGGAGTGCACTTTGCAAGTTTTTATTTGAAAATATTAGAGTGATCTTATCAAACAAGGGGTGCAATTAGCAAGTTTAAGGTTTTAATGAGGGAGTGACGCATGACAAAATACAACCTTCTTTTATTATATACAGAAATGGGTAATACCGCTGCCTACGCGTTAAAGAGATAACTTGTGAGAGGGATGACAGAAATGATATAACGAGTATCAAAAAGGGGATGTAGTTAGCAAGTTTTTATTTGAAAATATTAGAATGAACTTATTAAAAGGAGGTGCAATTAGGAAGTTGCAAGTTTTAATCAGGGAGTGACGCATGGCAAAAGACAAGCTTCTTTTATTATATATAGATAGATTTATGAATATGTCGTAGTTTGGTCCATTTAATGTTCTGATATTTTCTCCTATTTCTTAGTTTCCTATTTTTTGTTCTTACATTAATTTGGATTGTAACGAATATGGTTCAGTATTAGATTGATATCTAATAAGATATTACAAGTTTATGCTCCCTTTTTATTATGCAGATTAGTTTCCCTAAATAGGACTAATTCTACCTTTAAAGTTTTGGTTGTACCAATCATTTCTATCAGAGAAATGAAAACCAAAATATTTGTTTATTTATTCTTTTATGGTATCAGTCCCTGGTTCTTTGAACCTTGCCATATTTTCATTTGCATGATGTCCTTCATCAGCGAGGAAAAACACATTGGGACCTAGGGGTCCCAAACCTATGCGATCATTAATCTATCCCAAGCTCTAAATCTCTAACTCACACAGTTTGTGTAACTGAATGGTAAAAATTACCTTGAGTGGGTGTAGTCTATGAAGCTAACAATGGAGGGGTATAGAAAGCTAGATTATTTTACTGGATAAATTACACAACTAGAAAAAGATGAACCTTCATGGAAGAAGTGGAAGGCTGAGAACACTCTTATTATGTCATGGATGATTAACTCATTGGAACCTTATATTGGAAAACCTACCTTTTCTTATCAATTACCCAAGAAGTCTAGGAAGTTATGAAAGATTGCTACTCGAATTTGGAAAGTTCCTGTTAGACTTGTGGTATGAAAACTTGGTTGTGGTATCCAAGCAAGGAGACCAAAATGTCACCACCTACTATAATACATTGATAGCCTTATGACAAGAGCTAGATCAATGTTATGAAGAGGACTAGGAAAACCACAAAGATACTATATGGTTTAAAAAGGGAGGAGAATGACCATTATGTATATGTTCATTGTTGGTTTGGATTGATGCTTGATGAAGTAAGGGGAAGGATCTAGGGCTTGAAGACTTCTACCATCCATTCAAAAGGTGTTTTAAGAAGTTAGACGCGAAGAAGCCAGAAGAAGAGTAATGCTATATGTTCAATTATGAAAATCCCATGATTTTTGTTTGTCTACATTAATTCAGTTTTAAATACTTTTACTATTTTATTATTAAAAATGTTTGAATTGCAATTTATTATTTTGATTTCCTTATCATTTTCGTGCTCCTTCTTATCCTTATATGTACCATTTTCTAGCCTCTGTTTTCGACACACAAAACTCTCTCCTCTCTTCTCTCTTGGTTCAGTTTCTCTAGTTCTTTAGCTTGCCAATTCTTTCCCTGTCCTACAAAAAGGTACTGTTAAATCCTGGGGGATTTGTGCACTATGCGAATAAATCCTTTCAAACAGTGTGTCTAACACACGTCTCAGGTTAATCAACGCTTGTCATCGCTTCAACACTATCCAGTCACCATGGACAACAATCAAAATAGTTTAATGGTTGATGACATGGAGAAGGACAAGCCCTACATGCTTGAACCAGTTGCCGCTACTATCAACTACGCTCGACTGTTCTCTTATGGCTCCAAAAATCAAAGTTTATGGAAGACAAAATGTTCGAAGGTGGCTGGAAAGAGACTATGGTGTTCTGGACATGAGTAGAGTTTCTTTTTCCCTCACGAAACCCAAACAACAGCCTTCCATAGAGACCAAAATATTGACAAATAGACCTTTGCAAATAAGGTATAAAGAAGAAATTCAACAAAGAGGGCAATGCTTTTTAGATTACCATTGAGGAGGTTAATGAGCCTTCATATTTAGTTGAGATAAAGCCTTTTCACTAAGGAACAATTGAATCATATACACAAACTTCTCCCTCCTACATTGAAAACTAACAGTTCCTGCTCTTTGGCCCAAAAAAGTACTCACCCTATTGTTTTTTTTTTCATATTTACATTACCCTAAACCCATTTGGATCATTTGTTCAAAACTCTTTTCTTCCTATAGTCCTTGTGCAGGTGACAAAAAAAATAAAGGGTGTAGAGGTTTCTTTTTCTAAAATTCTTGGAATATGATGCATCCTTCTATCTTCCTCCTTAACCTTACACAAAGTCCTTCATGTACTCAATTTCTCTTGTAATATGCTATCTATAAGCAAAATTACTCTTGATTTAAATTGTGATGTCCTACTTGACTCCCTCAGTTGTAAATTATAGGAGTTGAATTAAGGGAGGATGATTGGCAACGATAGGGAGATCAATGGACTTTATTTGTTTGAACATGATAAGGATTTGGATAAACAAAGTCAAAGATCCTATCTCTATTCTAGCCTTACTCCTATAAAGAAAATGAAGTTATGTTATGTTACTATAGGTTAGGCCGTCCTAGTTTCAATTATATGAAACATTTGTTTCCTAATTTTTATAGAATCAAATTTTTTTGTTCTTTTACTTGTGAAACATGCCTATTTGCTAAATATCATTGTTCCCCAGAGTTTGATACCATCATCCTCTCCCATTAGTAATGTCTTCTGACAACGATCATCCATGTGGCCTATCATTCTATCCAGATAGCAGAACGATCCCAAATGTTCATACCTTAAATGGACTTCTTTAGACTCACCTACAGGCTTTTTGATTTTCTTGGTTCTTTTGAGTGACTTGGAACGTCGAGCGAAACACGAATCCTCATGAAGGGTCACTAGAAATTAGGGATATTCTTTTTATCATATTTCATATATTGGCCTAAGAAATTGCCAATATTTTGTCCCATGCCTTATGACATGAATCCGAGAGGCAAATTGTGAACTTGTACCCAGAAAGGAACAATAAATAGGGGGATGTCCATCAGATTTTCACCCTCCTTAATGAGTCCCAATATCAACAGATGCTTATCAAAGCTCCAAAGTCCACCCTCAAAACACTTTGAACATCAACATGGTGGAAAAAATGGAAAAGGAAAGTGCCTTATCAATTCTTAGAAATTGAGACTCCTTTTAATGGCCGCCATACACTTGCCCTACGGTCTTTCATGATCTGGCTATGAATCGTTCGATCAGTAAAAAATCATCCCACCAAGCACAATTCTGGGTTGAAACTTTTGTTGTTATTGTTTTCAATATGGACTTCGAAGTCAACATCATCCTTGTCCTCTAGGTTAAGGCCTTCTAAGCTGTTGTTTTCCATTTCAAAGGTTGGGAAAACCAGGTGAATGGGTAAGATAACTCAAGGAAAGGATCACACAGCTCATAGGGAGGGGAAGGGAAGAGATACTTAGAATTCATAAAGGTTGATTCATGGGGGGATTAATACATCTCACTAGGGAGAGAGACAATGAAAGACAAAAAAAAATGTTATGTTAAAATCAGTTATTTTAAATGGATAATGTTAAATATATTTGAGCAATGATGAAATTGAATATTTTAATGTGAAGATTATTTACTGTTGTGTGTCATATAAGATCACACAAAATACTTTTATTTATAATAAAAGAGGTTTTCAAAATAAGGAAACTAAATAATGAGTAATAAGGGAAATAATCCCATCCTAGTGTAATTAAAACATATCAAATCATATATTTCCTAATCCTAATGAAGGAAATAATGGAAATAAATAAACTAATGATATTCTTAATGTTAGTATATGGATGTCCTAGAGACAATCTTTTCATTAGATTAGGACGTACATGTACTTTTCATATTGTCATGAATAAATTATAAGCGCTCTTTATCTTGTTTCATATTCTGTCTCGATATCATTATTAATATATGAGTAACTGGATAAAACCCTTGGAATAGAATATGTATCTCTTGAGTATCAGTGATGGGATCACGATCATGAGGATTCAAGGATACCAGATGTCTACTCCTAAATTTTAAGTTCCTAGTCTAGAGACACTGAGAATGGAGATCAGTGATTTCGGGTAAGACTTGCACGACTTAACTACTTGTATGCAGATACAAGGTAAAGACCTCATGAGCTACAGACATGGAGATGTCTTAGCTAAAGTCGTGGGTGGACCTATAAGGGTATAGCTCGCACTGAACGGACCCACAAAGAGACTCTATGAGGAAATCTCACAGATAGTATCATTAGAGTAGTCTCTTATTATTTGGGTGTGTCTTTCCTTAGACCAGAAGTTTTCACCTAGACTGTGTTCTAGAAGACATGCTTTGATTGTATACCTCGTCTGCCTGAAACATAGAGACACATAGGTATACTTTTGGGCATGTCCTGAAAGAACACGAGTCTAGGGTGACTAGCTGAAGGAATTCGTCAAATCTCTGTGAGAGATTAGGTTATCTGTAAACCGGAGAAATCGGGATGACATTTACGGGACTCGAAAATCTATGCATAGTAAAAGAAATCATGAGATGATTTGCCTTTAGAGTCAGTAAAATTGGAGACTCCCTATTTCGTATTAAAGCTTACCCTAGATCGCAAGGGCTGATACGTTTCCTTACCCTAGGTTTTATGGGAAGGTAACTGAGACGAAAGGAAATACATACGGAAACCAAATAGATTTAATAGGATGATCTTGTCATTTACCTAACTAGTTTTGGGGCAACAAAGCATTGCTAGTGCTCTGTGTTGTCATTAAATGAGTAGTGGCCTTGTTGGGCCCAAACTCATTTATGTCAGTAGCTATGTTGGGCCTAATGGGTCACACACTAACACTTTATTGTCATGACATTATAGCATTGAACGTCTTGGGCCTAATAATGGTTGTTGGCCCAAGAAAGAGTTTGGATACTTATCTTAAAGAGAGAGGGGCGCATGAATGGAGTTAATGGGCTTGGATAGTCCAGGACATTATTAATTAATTTAAATAGTTAAATTAATTATCTAATATTTAAATTTGATAATTTAAATTTTGAATTTAAATATTTGAATTTAAATATGAATTAACTATAATAGTTAGTTTCATATCAAAAGGAGAAGATAAGAGCTAGATTTGAATTTGAATTCAACTAGAATCTTATCATGATCATGTCTAGATTTTAGGAAGAATTTTGAGGGCTGATTATGGGCTTATACACGGCTGATATGTGATTATCTTTTGGTAAAATTAAATCCCAAGTAATTGACTTGGTCTTAGGAAGATAAGATAGGAGGTTGTTGGAAATTTTGAAATGCAACAACTCTATCTTATCTTCACGTGTGGGATGCTTCATGATCAGGTTTTTTGGTTAAAAATCTGACTCAAACTCTTTTATAAAGTGTGCTATTGTAATCATAGTTCTCTAATAATTTGAGAGGAAAAACCCTAATCTACTTTCCTCTATTTTCACGTGCCCCTTTGTGTGAGTGTTGGCTGAAAATTCAGCCACCAATATCATCTATTGGTGAGCCTCTTAGATAAGTAAAAACACTTTAAAACATAACCTTCTTCCTCTCCATTGGTGTGCCTAGCCTGCCTCCTTTGGTGTTTGTTGGTAGCCTTCAAGAAGTGTTCTTGAGTCTTGACAAGAAGTGGTGTGGATCAACATTAGAGGGCTTGTATCTTCAAGCCTATCCTTGATCATCAAATTTCGAATATAAACAAGGTAACATCTATGTCCTAAAGAATGATTCTTGTGTGGTATGTGTGTTTCCGCTTTAAAAATTTTATTTTTCTCACATGCCTTCGGGCTTCAAGGCCCTTTTCTTTCACTTAATAATTAGCTACTAATATTCCTTGATTTTCTACACTCCCCCTCAAGTTGGGAGGTAAATATTGATCATTCCCAACTTGCCAATTATATCTTCAAATGTTGGCTTAGGTATACTTTGGTGAGGATGTCCATAGTTTGTTCCTTGGTTGGAATGTATGTCATGCACACGTTTCTATCATCCAATTTTTCCTTGATGAAGTGGTGATCAACCTCAACGTGCTTTGTTTTGTCATAATGGACTGGATTTTGGGAATGCTGACAACTGCCTTATTATCATAATACAATATTATACATAGAGAATAAGAAATCTTTAGTTCTTCAAGAAGTCTTCTCAACCAAATTCCTTCATAGACACCATGAGCAAGTGGTCTAAATTCTGCTTCTGCACTACTCCTTGCAACCACATTTTGCTTCTTACTTCTCCAAGTTACCCCATACTTGAGTGAGTTTTTCAAACCATTCTCTTGGGGACGTCTTAAGTCCATAAAGAGACTTTCACAACTTACACACTTCACCAACTTCTTTCTTAAAACCAGGTGGAGGATCCATGTATACTTCTTCATGCAACTCCCCATTTAAGAATGCATTTTTTTAACATCCAACTATTGTAGTGGCCAATCAAGATTAACTGCCAAGGACGAAAAGAACTCGAATGGTGTTGAGTTTAGCTACTAGTGCAAAGGTCTCCTGATATTATATCCCATATGTTTGGGTGAATCCTTTCGCAACCAATCTTGCCTTGTACCTGTTAATATTGCCACCTACATTAAATTTAACAATGAATACTGATTTGAAAAGAACTATTTGTTTGCCTCTAGGAAGTGTGACAGTTTCCCATGTTCCATTCTTTTCCAAGGCATCCATCTCTTAAGAAATAATATGTATCCATTTTGGATCATCAAGTGCCTCTTGAATATTTCATGGTAACCTTGTGCTGTCCAACGTTGTGTTGAATACCCAAAGACCTGGGGATGATTTATTATAGGACATATGGTGAGAAATAGGATGAGCAGTGCATGATCTAGTACCTTTCCTTACTGCAATCAGAAGATGTAGGTCATCAGAGTTCACAACTTCTGGTTCAATGGAATTGGATTCGGGAGTGGATTCTTGGTAGTGTAGAGGTTCTGGATTAGTTACACTTTGAGGATGATGTCTCCTGCTATAAACCATTATTTGTCGTTGTCGTTGTGGCTCTACATCTCCCTCTGTTTCTGGATGAAGGGAAGGATGAAAAGGCAACACTGAGTCAGGATAATGATGTAACATTGTGAGTTCCTTAGGTTCACCAAACTTATCTTCTTCATCCATCAAAGTCTCCCCTGAAGAGAAGGCTGGGAAAAGTAGGATTGAGTTTCAAAGAACTAAATATCCATAGACACAAAGACTCGATGCAAAGTCGGGGAATAACACTTATAGCCTTGTTGGGTAGGAGAATATCCAATGAAAACACACTTATGGGATTTTAGGTCAAGTTTAGACCTGTGATGAAGAGGTGTGTGAACAAAAATGACATAACCAAACACTCGAGGTTAAAGGGATGATATTGACTGAGTAGATAGAAAGGATGTAAGAAGACATGATAAGGGTGACTTGAACCCTAGGACAGGGAGGGCATCTGATTAATAAGATATGATGCAGTGAGGACAACTTCCCCCCATAAGTATTTAGGAACATTCATGGTGAACATAAGGGACCGGGAAACTTCTAGTAGATGACGATTTTTTCTTTCGGCCACACAATTTTTTTAAGGTGTGTGAGGACATGTCCAGGGACAAAGCTCAAATATTCTTTACCATTATCCATACGGAGGATTTTGATAGAGCTGGAGAAGTGAGTTTGAACCATGGCATGAAACTTATGAAACACATGTTCAGTGTCTGATTTTTCCTTCAAGAGATAGACCCAACAAACCTTGGTATGGTCATCAATAAAGGTGATAAATCATCAAGTACTAGATATTTTTCTCATGGGCGGGACTCCATATATCACTGTGAATTAGGGAGAAAGAGGAAGATGTTGCGTAAACTTGGGGGTGGATAGGTGACTCGAGACTACTTTGCAAGAGGAAAAATGTCACAAGATATAGAACTTATATTTTTATTAACGAAAAAACTGGGTAACAAATTTTGAAGATAAGGTAAACTAGGGTAGCCAAGCCTACGGTGCCACAACATTACATCTTTGCTAGAATAAAAAACAAAGACATAATCATTCTCCACAAAAGTTTCTTGAGACTTCACATCCTCAAAGTAGTAAATTCTTCCTTCTTCTCTAGTACTACCAATAGTCCTCCCCGAATCCTGTTCCTGAAAAACACAGTTGTGAATGTCACATGATAATTGAGATCAAAAGTCAATTTACTGATAGAAATAAGATTGCAAGTTAAAGTGGGGACATGTATAATAGAAGGAAACATAATATTCTTGATGAGTTTAACCGATCCTTTCCCAGAAATTTGTGCGAAACTACCATATGCTAGTTTTATCCGTGAGGTCTCAGAGCATGGGGTATAAGAACAAAAAAAAGTTGGATTACCTGTCTTGTGATCAGACGCACCAAAATCAAGTATCCAATGAGGGCTATTGTGGACATGAAAAGTCTTACCTTATTAGGCTATAAGGCTAGTGGTGGTGCTAGGTTGAGAGCTAAAGGACTGATGTAAGAACTATTTGAATTGATCATATTGGGATAAAGGAATGGTGATGGTAGCAAAGTCACCTGTAATGTGACGTTCTTCAGGTTTGTCTTCAACTAAAACCTGATAAGCTCGACCTTTATTAGACCCCTTCGGTTTCTAGTTAGCTGGTTTTCCATGAATGTCCTAACATTTTTCACGTGTGTGACCAACGTTGTTTCAGTGATTGCACGAAGGACGACCATCTCATCTAGAGTCGCTAGGAGCACGGTTAGGGGCCTTTAACCGCCATGGCTGACACATCGGTGGATTTCTCAACTTCACTTTTGTAACGACCTGCCTTGTCGCTACTACATCACTAACTCTAATTGGGTGAATTTTCAAATTTTAATGAAAACTCCATTAATTTGATTATGAAAATGGTAGTAAATTTTTCACGATAATACAACTATCATACACATGATACAATTCCATAATTGAATATATACATACATACATATATACATACATACACACACACACACACACACACACACACACACACACACACATATATATATATATATATATCGTATTAGGGCATATCATTCACATATTAGTATTTAATTCAGTTTTACATGTAATTACACCTGAAATCTTACATGTCTAACAAAAGAATTCAAGGAACTAACTAAGAAAGAGTTGATTAACAAAACACAACTCTTTCCCAAAAGAACTCCAACGTCATCAAATGATGCATGCACCTAACTCATCTATCAGCATGCAATGTGGTACCATATCCCGGAAATAGCCTCTCACAGGAAAAATGATTCACCGCCTATCAGGGCCACCCTATCGTGCACTGGCCATTCCCCTTGGTGATCAGCTAGCGTTGCTAGGGAATTCCAAACCTGATGATCCCTTAGTACTTGCATTTTCAGCCCACTGAAACCCACAGGTACGCCCGTGCCTTCATTCTATTTCCATCCATGCAAATGAAGTATGAAACATGGACATCATCAATGCATGACCTGGTTAGGAACAAATCCTTCCTCGTAAGGATAAGATTTAATTTATAATTGAGTTTAAATTTCAAATTTGAAATTTGAATTTGAATTTGAAATTTGAATTTGAATTTCAAATTCTATGAGGTTAGGTTGTTAAGGATAATTCACATTATCTGGATGACTTATCTAATAAAGATTGGATGAAGATATTCTCAACAACATTATCATTTGAATTCTGAATTCAAATAAGTTATTGTTACAACAAACTTTGGAGGGAGGAGAGAGAGATGGTGGCGATTTTTGGAGAGAATCTTGATAGGTTTTTTTTCAAATTTTCCCAATAACTTCGGTTGATTTGGAGTGCTTATCTCACCTTAAATAGATGCCTATGTGGGAGGATTTTACAGTAGAGAAAATTTCGTCCACCTCTTTTCTTGATTCTGAATCAAGTTCTAGCTTTTCCTCTCCCTCATCTTCTATCCTCTTTTGCTGCACCTTCAGCTAACCTCAAGGCAGCATTATAGTCTTGAGAAAAGAAACCAAATACTTGAAAGCCTCACACCTTGCATGCACCTAGCAAGCCACCAAGTAGAAGAAGGAATCAAGGAGAAGAAGTTCTCACTTGCAAAAAAGAGATAATCATGTGGATCACCATTGGAGGGCGTCATCTTCTTTGAGCCTTCAAGTGATAAAGGTAATTTCTAAAACCCCAACGTGTTTCAATGAGGAATTCCTAAGCACACACGCATGTGGTGCATAGATGGTCTATGTTTCCGCATCAATAAAAATTTTGTTTTTACCCTCAAGTGAGCACACCGCGGTTGGACCAAGGTGCTGTGTTTTTCAAACTTTCACGTGGTATCAGAGCCTGGCTCATTGCTGCAAACACGTGGGATTTTATTAGCAATCGAATTTTCAAAAACCGTTTTGAAATCTTGATCCTTTTATTGAACAAGATTCTTTTAATTTCTTTTTATTCTTTATGAAAGGATTATTTTCTTGTGATTATGTTCAAAATGAGACACCACTTTGTGGAGACAAAAGTGGCGGCCAAGAGGAGTCTTGGGATATGGATTTTTATCAAGTCTAGTTGGACTAGAAGTGCCAAATCCATGGTGGTTAAGAACACCTACCATAGCCGCTGCCTAGATATATCTAAGACAGTCCCATCACATTTTAAATTTAGAATCTTGATCATGTTTTTGGGTTGATTATCAAATGTTGATATTTTGATGAAGATGAATTCGATGGTGACTTAGAATTTGCAAATTGTTTGTTTGTTTCCCAACCTTCCTTGTAGGTACATGATCATCAACTGTGTGTTTGAATTTCGAAAAATGCATCATTCATATTTTTTATTTTCAAATTTCGAATTACAAAGTTTGAATTTAAAATTTTGAATTTGAAATTAAAAATTTTGAATTTTGAAATCCCAACTAGTATGCATGATTTATATTTTTGATTTTCAAATTTTGAATTTGAAATTAAAAATTTTGAATTTTGAAATTGTGACTAGTATGCATGATTTATATTTTTTTGATTTTCAAAGTTTGAATTTCAAATTTTGAATTTGAAATTTAAATTTTTGAATTTTGAAATCGCGACTAGTATGCATGATTATTATTAGACGCGGTCACTCTACGACTAGTATGCATGATAAGACAAGCCGTTTAAAATGAACTATGTGATAGTTAGTTTGTATGTCTAAAGATGCATGCAAGATAAAATAAATAATTAAAGATGAGACGGAAAATACACCCTCAAATAAAATTATCTAGCATGTTTTGATTGCCTCCCATCGTCAATGGCACTCAAATGCCTTCTACATGGTAGTGCTCTCTAGCTCAGCTAAGAACTATCATTTCGTTGGGTGATGGTGTTATTCGAAGTGTACGACACTTAGGATGATGGTTTGTGCTAGAATAGGTGTATAGGCTGCAGGCTCAGCTGGGTCTATGCATCTAGGGCAATGTGGCCAGGTTGTTCATAGTAATGTGACACTAAGTGACAAAGAGTTGTCAACCTAATGATCTAAGAGAAGATATAGAGATGTTGTTGATAAGATCAACCCACTAGATAAGTTAGTTTTGCAGGATCAGCCGAAGACTAATGAACCTAGCCGTTCTCTTAGCCCACTACAGATATTCTTATGATAGATAACTCTAAATCAATCACCGAGGGTCATTGATTTTAGAGAAAATAGTGGGAGGGCCATATACATTTAAAAGTCTTTGTATTTGGTCATTAAAAATTGTGAAATAATTATGAATGTTTATTTTATTTTCAGCAATTGAGTTATGGCCAGAAATTTTAATTTATGCTCAATTCTGGATGCTAACAAGTTAACTGGTCCAAACTTCACGGATTGGTATCAGAATGTAAAAATAGTTTTACATTCTGAAAAGATAGCATATGTTCTGGATTCTCCTATTCCTATTGCCCCTGCTCAAGGGCAAGATGGGTATGCCGAGTATGACTAGGAAGCCCATAAACAGCACCTAGCGGACAATGAGCAGGCAATATGCATATTGCTTGCAGCCTATGTCTGTTGAGCTTCAGCGTCAACATGAGCATATGGATGCTCCCTCTATTATCTTGCATTTGCAAGAGCTTTATAATAAACAAAGGAGGACTGAGCGTTTTGAAATCTCCAAGGAACTGTTTGGCTGCAAGATGGTTGAGGGCACTGCGGTTGGACCCCGCGTCCTCAAGATGATTGGGCTTATAGAAAAACTTGGTTCTCTAGGTTTTATCATGGACCATGAGCTAAGTGTTGACTTAGTCCTGTAGTCCTTTCCACCTTCATTTAACGGGTTTGTGCTCAACTACCATATGAATAAGGTGGAGACAACACTCTCAGAGTTGTTGAGTCTCTTGACCACTGCTAAGGGTGCTGTTAAAAGGAATAGGACCCAAGCTCTTCTGATTAGGGGGCTTAATAAGACTAAAGGTAAGGGCAAATCTGTAGAGACAGACAAGCTCAAGCCCAAGGGCAAGCCCAAAAAAGGAAGGGCAAAGGCAAGGGTAAAGGAAAGGAGAAGTCTAAGGACAAGGCTAATGTTGTATGCTTACATTGTCAGAAGGAAGGACATTGGAAGAGGAACTACCCATTGTACCTTGCGAGCCTTAAGGAAAGGAAGCATGGTGATGCTTCTACCACTGGTATGTTAACTCTAGAAATACATTTTTCAAGTGTTGAATCAGCTTCATGGGTATTGGATACTGGCTATGGTTCTCATATCTGTATTTTGTTGTAGGTACTAAAGAATCCTAGGAAGCTGGGGAAGAATGAGATCAATCTCCGCGTTGGGAGTGGAGCAAGAGTTGCCTATGGGACTTTCTTTACATTTGAATAATTGTTTCTATGTTCCGTCTATTTTTCGAAACATTATTTCTATTTCTAGTTTGGAACAATTTGGTTTTCACTTTATAATAAAGGATGGCAAGTTTTCCATCATTATGAATGATCTTGTTTATGCTTGTTGTTAGACTGTTGGCAAGCGTACCAATTGTCGTTGCAGGTTACAGAATTTATAAAAGATCGTCTCCACAGGGACTTGAGTTACTCAGTTAATTTAAATAAAAATAATAGTTTAATAGTTATGTACAACTAGTATGGTCGAAGTTTGATGGTTTTACAGAAATAACGTAAATAGTGCGTAAAAAATTAAAGAAATAATGGAACTAATAAAATGAAATTAATTGAAGAGAACGTAGGATTGAGTTTCATCATTCATACCCTCAGTATTCAATTAATATTACCATGTATGAATCATTTTTCATCATTACTGATGCATAGATTAATTCACCCCGAATCGATCCCTCGTATTCAAGAATCCTAAGGATATTTACAGAATATCAATCCCTCACATATGAAGTAAATAAACCAGCATTACAATCATGATCGCGTTCTATTTTCAATCTAAACGTTATGCTCTATTCCTAGCAACGTAATGTAAAGAGTAAAATCATTTAGTTCAAATCCTAAGAGTACTTTCCAATCAAGCTTAGAATCTAATTTCATGAAACTAGTGATCAAATAGAATCAAGCATTAAGAATAGAATGAAATCACGTGAATGAGTAGAAAATATTTATACATATATAAAATATTAAAAGAGATACATAAGGATACAAAAGATTACATCCAATCCTTAGGAGAAACTAATCGATCATGGTGCAGAGCAAGAGATCAACAGAAGACATGACTACGGTAGCGATCCCTAGCCCGTTCCTGCAGAGTTTCCACTCTTTTTCTCTCTTCTCTCACCTCTCTCTAAGCCTCTTGGGCTGTTCCTATGTTCTCCCCCTCCAAAACCATGCGTCCATCTTCACTTTGCATGCCTATATATAGGAAATGGTTACCATCTTATGTCCATTTGCCCAAGCGAGTGTTTTTGCCTTGTTTCACTCGCCTGGGCGAGTTAACTGCTTCGTGCTGATGGACTCTATTTGCCGAGGCAACTAATTTTGCCTGTTTTCACTTGCCTGGGTGAGTTAATACATAATTCTGGAAACAGCCATTCGCCCAGGCGAGTTAAAGTCTTAATGCTGAAGAAAGGTGTTAGCCTGGGCGAGTTCTGGGAAAATTTGCTTCAGGAAATGTCCTTTTTGCCCTTTTGTGCTTGTTTTGGTTTCTTGGATGCTCCGGATACCATTGAACTTTATTAAATCTCTGGATTTGAGTGGATGAATCTTCCAAAATGTGAATAACACTATATAATTACAAAATATAGAACAACTAGGTTTAGGGCAATTTAATCAAAGAAATTTACTAAAATCAAAAGATAAGTGTCTGGCATTATAACCCTGTTTTACTAAAATATGGCACTTATAACTTGCGCATCTAGGGTGAATTGATTGTATGTTTTGGATTTAGATTCGAGTAGTGACATTCTTAGCATTCAAGCTAAGAAGCCAAGATTAGGTAATTGATCTTATCTTTGGCATTAATTATATAGTATCGCTTCAAAACAATTAAACTACGCTAATTCTGTAGCACATGATTAACCTAGGTCGACTCAGAGACACAATCAATATGGTTCCAACTTCAATTCACTAGTAAATAATAGGGGGATTTTTATGGAATAGTTTGCATGCGATAAACAAAAATTGCAGAAAAACGTAGAAGAATAGAAACTAACAAAATTGATAATAGGTATTCTAAAATAGATTAAAAAGCATCAATCCAATTCACCGAACCAAGTAATGTGAATTATCATAGTTCTTAGATAATGATCTTGTTATGAAAGTTCATTCAATTTCATTAGAAGTAGTTCAATCGAATTAACCCCTAAATTAATTGAAACCACAAATCTAATTGAAATATCATCCAAATAATCTACGATTAAAATTTGAAATTAGGAAATGACTCCATAACCTAATCGATTTTCAATCCTAAACACATTCATAATCATGAAAATTGAATAGAGAATTGAAGAAGAAAGTGAACATTCACACAGAATTTGAAATACCAAACCAGAACTCAAATTCTCCTTGCTTGGGCTGGATCCTTGGATCGATTGATTGTTTAGCCTTCCATGATCATCATCAATCAAAGCCCCACAAAATTAGTGCAAGAAAATGAAAGAACAAAAATGAAAATGAAGAACAGTGAAGAATAATGAAGAACAGTTGAGAGAAAATAAGAGAAAAGATTTTAATTCTAAAAGCTTCTAAAAGTTGCTACAAAATATGTTTTTGCTAAAATTGAAAACAATAGGAATACCCACAATAACCAAGAAGGGGGGTGAATTGGTTTAAACTTGGCCTTTTAAAATTTATTTATAAAATCAGAGTTAAAGGATCTTAATCACTTTTAAACCAAGAATGCTTCTAATCAATCAAATCACTCTGCCCCAGAAATCAATTGCTTAAAACAGGACTTGTTGAGTAATGATAATAATACCGAGAACAAATGAACAAGATAACTAGTAGAGATTGAGAAATAGAAAATCAACACAAGAATTTATACTGGTTCACTTCTCAAGAGAAGCTACATCCAGTTTCTTCTAATCAACACTAGATTAGAGTTCCACTATTATAAATTTCAGTTTTTTACAAGCTTTACAACAACCACCCTTTATCAAACCTAGATAAATAATGGAAATCTAAAACCCTATTAGACTTCTAGTGATTAAGAACCAGAGAACACTACTCTGTTCTTCCTCTAGAGAACACTACTCTAGCACAAGCTTCAAAGAATCCTTTACAATAGCTTCAAATAACCAAAAATACAAAAATGAATTTACAATAAGAGAAAATGGAGAGAAACAACCTGATGATCCAATGAATGTAGATGCATATGGTTTACCAATCAGAATTGAATTGTAGAAAATGATATCAGAACATGCTCTCCAAAACTTCTTTGAAAACTCTTGTCCAAGAAATCATTCAAAACCCATGAAGATTAAAGTGTGGGACAAGAACTTAGTTAACCCAGAAAATCACTTTCTAACTTTGAGAAGGGTTGTGTATATTTAGAAAATTTGAAGTATTCAAGTTACAAAAACAGACAAGTCTTCATTGAATTTATAATAGCTTTTTGTAACAGACTGTAATAGATTACAATGAGCCAAATAATCGATTAAATGACTTATGTAATCGATTAAATTGTCTTATTAATTGATTAAATTGTTCATGGCTTCATTCTGGGTTTTACAATGAACAAAATAATCGATTAAACCGAGCTATAATCGATTAAAGCAGTGAAGTACATTGTGAAGCAAGCTTGTGTAATCGATTACGGTTTGTGGTAATCGATTAAAGCTTTGATGCATGCTTTTTTATTTTTACCATGTAATTGATTACAATGTTCATCATGGTTTTTCCAGATTAAAAAAAAAAGCATGTAATCGATTAAAGCAGTAAGATTACATTTTTCCAAAAACATTAACCATGACTTATTGATTTCTTTTAAAAACATGAATAGCTTTGATACTTTTAATGAAAATATGTAAGTATGTTAATGATTATGTGCATGCAATGCAAGGATTAAAAGATTGGCCTCTCATTCACTTAATTTAAATTACAATCTTCAAGGCATGTGAAAAGCTCAAAACATTCTTCTAAGGCACAAGCTTCATCTTCTTGTTGCTGCCCCTATATCCAACAATCTCCCCCTTTTTGGCTTTGAACATGCCAAATATTAATTGAACATATGTTTAATTTTTGAAGTGGTTTGAGGGATGAAAGATAGAAGTCTTGAACTTGTTATCCTGAAATCAAATCAGCCTCTTTGCCAAGAACAAGTGTTAAGAGATATGCTTACATAAACATTGATCATTTAAGTTTGCTCCCCCTGACTTAGATAACTTCATCAGTCATTAATTTGCAAAACAGAGCAAAACAAATCAGTTTTCCCTTTAGATATCAATCAATTTTTCTCCCCTTATTTGGCTTATCAAAGACAAAAGGTAGCAATACAAACAATGAGAAGTAGAAATTGAAATTTCATTAATGGAAAGGGAAAAGTAGTACATTAATCATAAAAGAAACCAAAGTAAAGCAGCAACAAACAAATAGAAATGAAAACACAAGAAACCTAAGCTAGTTTATCAAAATCATCAAGAACAAGCCTAACTTCTATGTTTTCTAGCCTAGATTTCATCTCTTCCATAAATGAATTAGTCTCAGGCCTGTGCTCATGGTGGAGAGACAATAAAGCATCCATCTTTTGAATCAAGAGTGATTCAAAAGGACTATAAGATGATTGAGCAGGGCCTTCATCTTCTGCTTCTTCCTCAGCTTCCTCTTCATTTCCTGCAGCAGGGAGTTGTTGTCCAGCCATTTTCCATCCATAAGGAGTCTTGACCATCCCAAGCTTGGTAAGATGTTTCTCTTTGATGAGGCTATTGCTGGAGTTTGTGTTGTTAACAACCTCATTAGAGACATCTACATTGAAGTAGTCAATGAATCTGGACATTAAAACATCATATGGAAAAGGATAATTCATCAATCTTTTGGATTTAAGCATGATTTCCTCAAGGATGAGGATCCAGTTCATTTGAATGGAATTTTTCAAACCATACACAAGTTGTATGCCATCATCTGTGGCTTGTGCATGATTTGTGGACTAGGTGTTAAGATGTATGTGATGATATAGTGAAGAAGCCTATCTTCATGGGTCATGGGGCCAGTACTTAGCCTAAGCTTAAGTCTCATTTGAGGATCAAGAAGCATCCCCCTATAGGTCTCTACCCTATTGTAGCCTTCAGCCTCCTCTTCAAATTTCCTTTCACCATCAAAGGAGATACCAGCAATAGCTTCCCAGACTTCAAGAGTGATTTCCATGGCCACTCCATTGACTTGAGACAAGATAGTCCCATCCATGAAAAATTTAGAACAGGTGTAAAACACCTTCACTAACTCAGGGTAGAAAGTACCCTTCATCTCAACAAACTTTTTCAATCCCTGGGCTTCAATCATAGCAGGAAATTGAAAACCTTCTCTAATAAACCAGTCAAGGTCAAGGTGTTTGGGAGGGTAAATGAGTTTAGTGGCATTGAACTACAGGTAGGTCATTTTCTCATGCTCACTAGGAAACCAATGATCTAACCTATTTACTGTAGGGTTAGAGGTTTCAGCACTCTTTCTCTTAGAGGTTTTGGTTCTTTTAGGAGTAGACATAATGAATATGTGAGGAAAGACTATCTGGATAGAGTTTCTAGACTCAGAAGAAGATGAAAAACACAACAAAGCTTAAGGTTGAAGATGAGAATGATGTGATTATTTTCTTCAACATACGCTGTATTTATAGATGATTTTTGGAACCAAAGTTTAAATTTGAAATAAGTAACAGTTATTTCGAATTAACCCACTAATTTTAAAGCATAGAAGATTCAAATTTTGAATTAGGTGGGAGTTAGGCAGTTACAAATTCCAATAAAATCTTGCAAATTTTGTAGTAACTCCATGAATAATCGATTATATTCTTATGTAATCGATTAATTCGTAGGCAAAAGTGAGTCTGCAAGGACTGTAATCGATTTATTCGAAGTCGTAATTGATTAATCCAGTGAGTGATGTAATTCAGGAAGATGAAGTGTAATCGATTACAAAACTTGGTAATCGATTATTGTGGAACCCGGCCAATTGTATACGACCTCAAGGACCCCAGCCATTTAATATGAATCTGGGAAACCAGTAGGCTTTTAGAACCTGACAGGTCCTTGGAGCTCGGCCTCCCTTCCACTACCACCACCAATACCAGCGAATCAGGAACCCGGATGGGTTTTGGAACCCGGCTGGTTCATAAGAGCCCTGAAACCCAGATGGACTACAATGTTATTAAATCTGGGAACCCGGCAAGTTGTATATGAACCCGACATAATCAGGCACCGGGTTGTATCTTAAAAAATGAAATGAGATGTTTAAAAATATTTTTCACCTTGTGTAATCAATTAATTTGATGGCTTAATCGATTATTCCAGTGGAATGAAATTTTTGTAAAAGATTTTTTAGCTTGTGTAATCGATTAATTCGATGACTTAATCGATTATTCCAGTGAAATGCATTTTCTGGAATCATTTTTTATGAAGAATAATCGATTATCCTGGTTGTGTAATCGATTACATAAGCATAAATTTCATTCTTAACAGGTTTTCAAGTTCATTTAATCGATTAATACGTGCCTTAATCGATTATTCCAATAAGAATATCAGTATGAATAGTATTTATGCAGCACAATTTTGAATTTTGAAGCACATGTGATGATTAGTCAAATAAGATGCTTATTTCAAATAGATAAGCACATAATAAGCATGCTAGCAAATGTTAGATTCATCAAGGATACCTAGCATGTTTCTAAGAGTATAGAATCTATCTCTAGCCAAAGGTTTAGTGAAAATATCAGCCAATTGATTATGAGTGTCAATGAAGTCAATTTTGATATTACCTTTTTAGATGTGATCTCTAAGGAAATGATGTCTTATCTCAATGTGTTTGGTCCTTGAGTGCATTATTGGATTCTTGGAAATGTTGATGGCACTTGCATTGTCACACAGCAGGGGTATTTCTTTTATTTCTACACCAAAATCTTGCAATTGTTGCTTTAACCAAAGGTTTTGAGCACAACAACTTATAGCAGAGATGTATTCAGCTTCAGCTGTTGATAAAGCAACACAATATTGCTTCATGCAATGCCATGAGATTAGTGAACTGCCTAGTAGGTGACAAGTTCCACTAGTGTTTTTTCTATCCAATTTGAACCCTGCAAAGTCAGAATCAGAATATCCAACTAAATTAAGTGATGCACCTTTAGGATACCAAAGACCAACTTTTGGTGTTTATTTGAGATATTTGAGGATTCTTTTGACTGCAGTAAGGTGTGATTCTTTGGGATATGCTTGATATCTTGCACACAAACACACATTCAACATAATATCTGGTCTACTAGCTGTCAAATACAGTAAAGATCTAATCATTCCCCTGAATTTTGACTCATCAACCTTCTTTCCTTTTTCATCTTAATCATGATAAGTTGATGTTGCCATTGGAGTTGCAGCATCTTTGCTTTTCTCCATTTCAAACTTTTTGATCACTTCAAGGCAACACTTGGTTTGATTTAGAAATGTCCCGTTCTTCATTTGCTTCACTTGAAGTCCAAGAAAGAATGTTAATTCTTCCATCATTGACATTTCAAACTCATTCTGCATAGAGATAAAAAATTCTTTGCACAATAGTTGATTAGTTGAACCAAAAATTATATCATCAACATATACTTGAACCAATAAGATATCATTGCTTTGCCTTTTGATGAACAAGATTTTATCAACATGTCCTATTGTGAAAGATTGTTCAAGCAGAAATTTGCTTAATCTTTCATAACAAGATCTTGGAGCTTGTTTTAAACCATAAAGAGCTTTCTTAAGTATGAAAACATGGTTTGGATATTTGAAATCAGCAAAACTAAGAGGTTGCTCCACATAGATTTCCTCCTCAATATATCCATTTAAGAAAGAACTTTTAACATCCATTTGAAAAAGTTTAAAATCCATTAAACATGCATATGCCAGTAATAATCTAATGACTTCCAATCTTGCAATTGGTGCATAGGTTTCCTCATAGTCAATGCCTTCCTCTTGGTTGTAACCTTTTGCAACCAATCTAGCTTTGTTTCTGACTATGATTCCATTCTCATCAAGTTTATTTCTAAAAACTCATTTAGTGCCAATAGGCTTGAGAGAAGAAGGTCTAGGAATAAGTTCCCAAACTTCATTTCTCTTAAATTGATTCAG
>CM023960.1:14742194-14795172 GCA_013407115.1 Glycine latifolia
AAAGTAAACACGAGATTTTATCTAAAATTAATCAAGCACGAGAGGGTAAAGAGAGGCGTTACAACTAGTAAGGTCTTCGCTGAGTTTTGTGCATTGCCCAGGTTTGGGTCTGAGCTGCAACTTGATAAGTTCTTCTATGGGCTTCGGTCCTCTATCAATGGTATCATCACATGGATCTATGTCAAATGAATCATTTTGGTGAGTTGTGTAGACAGTTAGAGTCTGGAAGGTGGACTTTTTGTCTATGCTCATGACTTGGCTAGTACCCCCCGATGTGAGTAGTATCTACCAGGCTCCCTGGTGGGAGGATATGATGATACTATGAGTCTTTCTGCATAGCACTGTCAGGCATGCCTTTGGTCTGCCTTGACAGTAATTATTTCTTTCGTCACAGTGGGGAACTTCATCTTCAGGTGCGGTGTTGATACGATAGCTCCAAGCTCATTCAATGTTTTCCTACCAATCAAAGCAAAATAAAAAGTGTCGGCATCGACGATTAGATACCTGATAGTGAAGCTCCTCGAGAGTGAGCCTTGACCAAAGGTGATCATAAGGTCCATGTAACCTCTGGTTTCAATCATTTCTCCTGCAAAGCCAAGAAGGGTCCAGGGTGAGGGTGAATTTTGTCCAGTGAGATTTTAAGCCTATGGAATATCTTCTAATAGAGGATGTCTGCGGAACTACCCTGATCGATGAGGACTTTTGATACCATAAAGTTGATAATCACTACAGAGATCCCTATTAGTGAATGTAATGGGAGGAAGGATCCTTGGTGATGGAATGATGCAATTAATGTTGATATCCTAAATAGCATGAAGGTGTCATTTTTGGGATTGGCTAGATGATCCTCCATAGGAGAATTCGAATGGTGTTGATCGCAATTCTAATTTGCTGGATAGGTTCATTTGTCCTTTGTCTTCCCCCATCTTCCACTTTGTCTCATCTTCTATCAATTTCTTGGTTTTTGGACTGGTCTTCCCGGTCTGGTTCCTACAGTGTGGTTATTGGGTCTTTTTACAAATCGGGATAAATATCCCGCCTATATAAGCTCCTCAATTTTGACTTTTAGGGCCTAATACTCTTCAGTGTTGTAGACATTACTGCAATGATATCAACAATATTTTTTGGATCAGTCCCTGGCTTGAGAGACAATAGTCATGGTAATTTCACATGTGCCTCTGTGTTGAAGGCTTCCTCTATGATGGTGGCCCGATTGACCGTCAGGGGAGTATAGTGCTCATACCTAGGTACTTTCAGGAGAGGCTGGCGCTTGTTCTGCTTATGTATTTTGTCTGACCTATGTGAATCGATCTTGGTTTCTCCTTCCTGCTTGTTTCACTTCTGTCTGGCTTTTTGGACCTCAATTTTGAACTTGGACATTTCTTCCATCTGAATATTACCCTTAGCTCGTTCGTGTAGTTCGTCCATGCTAGAAGGTGGTTTCTTGCATAAACTATCCATGAACTTGCCTGGACGTAAGGCTAACATCATAGAATGTAGCGCCACTTCGGGATTGAGGTTCTGAATTTGGACTGCTATTCGCTCAAATTGGTTCATAAATCTCTGAAGAGGTTTATCATCTGTTTTTCATAGACTGGCTAGTGCAACAGAGGTCAATTTGTGAGACTGGATGGTCGGATATTGCACATTGAATCTTTCGACAAGGGGGTCAAAACTATCAATGGATCTTAGAGAAAGTCCACCGTACCATGTCAAGACTGCTCCCTTGAGAGATGTAGGGAACACTTCACATAATATTGCATCATCATTGGTGTATAGGTTAGCCTGGGTGAGGAAAACATCTAAGTGCTCATCAGGATCAGTAGTGCCATCATATCGCTCTAGGTGGAGAGATTTCCAACCTGCGGGCAAATTGATCTCCATGATACAATCGACAAAGGGCTGTCGAAGTGTAGTCCACTCTCCTAGATGGTATATCTATGACAAACTAGGACTGCCCTGAGGGTTGACAATATGTCAGGGGTGTGATTCCCCTTGAGTATGTTCGTTCCCTTTGAGGGGTGAGTGCTCGTCTCCTTGGGGATGTCTCACTCTAGCTTCTAGCTGATCATGATTAGCCTTCAGCTTTCAGAGTTCTTCTTCTTAGTGTCGCTCAATCTCCGCAATGCGGTTTTGGAGTTGCTGAATAGTGTCTGCGTTGGTCATGATTGTCAGGGGAGGGTTGGAAGTGTTTACAAGAGTATAACGCCTAAGGCTGGAGTGCGTGCTGACCATTGGTGAGTTGACAACGATTGTGATTTAATGAGGAATGTGAGGTCACAGGGTAAGTTTTATCGTGGCCCCACGGTGGGCACCAAATGTTCTTACCAAAATCTGGAACTATTACGCACAAAGGTGGACGTGGTCCAAGTGGGTTCTAGATTCTGCACGTCGGACGATGAGTCAACCTTGTTTAAGAAAGGGGACCTGCAAAACAAAGGAAATAACTCTGACACTCAAGTAAGTACATCAATTATATGACATTAAACCATATATGAGAGTGAATAGGCCGTGTATGGCTAATGAGTGGGAAATCTAAATGTCTAGAAAGGTTAGATGAAACTTGTATTTATAGTGTGGAGCGTTGACCTTGGGTCTTTGTAAATAACTAACCTGTAGATAAGGCTAATAGATAATTGTAGGTTGTAGATAATTCGTACCTTATAGATAATCTATTGTCTATAGATAATCAAGTACCTATTATTTGAAATATGGTTGCAGTATTATCAATAATATTTGAATAAATAAGCTTAGAGATAAGATGTTCGGTTGCAACAACCCGGCTGCTGAGGGAAGTGCGTCCAGGCTGCTGTAACAGGGTTGACGTGGAGGGTTGACATGTGTACAAAAGGTCCCACATATGTGACCACATATATTTTCCATATTTTGGACAATACATTTAAGAATAAAGAATTAGATTAGAATAGAAAATTTTGACTACTAGATTAGAAAATTTTAGATGTATCAAATATATATATATTTATATAAAAAAGAATATCAAATATGTCAGTACAATACACTCTTCTTTTATTGCATTTTTCTTGTTACTTTTTTTCTTTTTTTAAAATTTAATTTTATTATTTCGTGTTGGTGTGTGTGGTGCGGTAGTGGGTAGCGAGCAAAAGAAGTGGGTGGGGTGCGGTTGTGGTTGGAGGTTTGACGACAAGGGTTGTGATTTGTGAAGTGAGGGAAGGGGCCAAGGGGTGCTGACCATTAAAGAAAGAAGGGTAGTTTTGCCCTTTAGGTATTTTTGTAGAAGTGCAGGAAGCAATAAGCGGGTGTAGGAAGTAATTTTCTACGTTTTGAAGTGTTGTTGTTTCACACTTTCACTCCATCTTTTGCGAGCAGCAGTTACAAAGGGACTCTCCTAGTCTCCTTCTTCCTCCGCCTTAGTTACTAGCACAAACAAATAACTCCTTCCAACTTTTCTTCTTTCTCTTCAATAGTTCGCAACAGACTAAGTTTCAGGTACTTTTCTATCCTCTCTCAGTTCCAATCTTTATTTCTTTTTCTTTTATTTTCTTTTTGCTCCAGCCTCGTGGTTTAACTATCTATGCTACCTATGCTTATGTTCGTTCTTTGATATATAAGATCCTCCTCAATAAGAGACCGATAAACTAATCATTTTCGTTCCGCACGGTGTATTATTTATTTAAGTGAAATCGCTAACTGCACACTATTTGTTTGATGAAAAGCTTGAACGAATATTTGTATTAGACTGGGTCTCGTAGCATTTAATTATGATTGTTTAATATAGTGAATCAATTTTCTTTCTAGATTTCTGCACAGAGATGTCTTGTATAAAACTCGCTTTATGTATTAAAAAGGTTTCATTCTCTTTATGCTCATGGTTCTCTTGGTATATATACGATTTGGTGAATTATGTTTTATGGTTCAAGTTAACAGGTTTCATTCTCTTTATGTTTTATGGTTCAATTTAACAGGTTTCAACTTAATGCAATTAGGTCCCTCACTGCCATTAATCCATTCGACATGGTGAATGGTTCTCATCAGTCCATCTTCATATAATAGCGGGTTGGCCCATGGGCTGACCCTAGCCCACTTGTCCCTAAACCCTATGGCCATTTATAAATGTGGGCCATTTTGGCCTTGGCCCATGTGGGCTAGGGCCAAATGGGTTATCCCAGAAGGTCCTTGTCCCATAAACCTCTATTTAGAAGTGGTACCACTATTACAGTGAATAAAATTCTTTTTGATTGGGGTCTCAGACTGAGAATTGACCATTTTTACGGAAGGAAAGTCAAAGATTGAGTAACAAGTCTGAAATACGAAAAATCACTTGTTAGTCAATTTTTATCATTTCTCTACATTGTTTCTTGAATTATCCTAAAATGTGATCAATAGGTAAATTGTGCTCTGTTCTCTTGCCAAGTTTAGTTTTGGACTGCAACACAGTAATCAACAATACCTTTGTGGTTGTCTTATTGTTTTACACAATAATCAAAACTGGTTCTAAAATTGGATTTTTTTATATTAAAAAACAGGTTTAAATTTTTATTTATAAATGAATTTTGTATTACAAACAGTTTTAAAGCATGCTGAAAATCGGATTGGTTTTAACCAATTCAGTTTTGAAATGAAAATGGGTTGGTTGTAAAATTAAATCCTTATAATTGGTCTATAAATGGATTTGGTTTGGTATTGTGCCAATGCCAATCCTATCCATATGCATCCCTAACTATAAATTCTATGATATTTGGAACTTTTAATTCTTAGATGCTTTTTTTGTGGTTGTATTATATACCCTCATCACTTTGGTGCTTGTGTTTCTTTTAAGACACGACAATTTGACAATGTAATTTAATTTTTCTGTGTAGCTATTTTGTTTTTGTTTGTAATGATGATTATTTGAATTTAATTTTGCAGTTTAAAATTTTTAAGTTTTGTTTTTTATCCTTTTCAGCTGGGTAAGAATCATGGAAGTAGAGAAGGAAAATACCACATCAACTATTACTGCAGAACCCACTGTATCTGCCTCTGATGGTCAAGATCCTGTTTCTTCTGTTAATGCATCTCTACCCGATCCAATGCAACCTGTTATTCCACAGGTTATTGCACCTTCTGTTGTACCTTCTTTAGCTCCAATTCCTGCAATTCCTCCCCCTCGCCCACTGGCACTGCTTCCAGTTAGGTCACCAGTCATTAGGCCACCTGTGCCACAAAATGGCGAGGTTGGATCAAGTGACTCTGATTCAGACAATGATGACTCAAATGCAAGAATTAACCAGGGGGGTGGGGAGTATGAGATATCGGAAGAGAGTAGACTGGTGAGAGAGCGGCAGGAAAAGGCAATGCAGGAGCTCATGATGAAGAGGCGTGCTGCTGCTCTTGCTGTTCCTACGAATGATATGGCCGTGCGAGCTCGGCTTCGACATCTTGGTGAACCGATAACTCTGTTTGGTGAGAGGGAGATGGAGAGACGGGACAGATTGCGGATGATTATGGCGAAGCTGGATGCAGAAGGTCAGCTGGAGAAGCTGATGAAAGCTCATGAGGAAGAAGAGGCTGCGGCTTCTGCTCCGAAAGATGAGGCTGAGGAAGAACTGCAGTATCCTTTTTACACTGAAGGGTCAAAGGCTCTCCTGGATTCCAGAATTTATATTGCTAAATATTCTTTGGCAAGGGCAGCGTTACGGATTCAACGTGCACAGAGAAGAAGGGATGATCCAGATGAAGATATGGATGCAGAGATGGATTGGGCATTGAAGCAGGCTGGGAATTTGAGTCTTGAATTCAGTGAAATTGGAGATGATCGGCCACTTTCTGGTTGCTCCTTCTCAAGGGATGGAAAATGGCTAGCTACCTGGTATGTTGTTGCAAGTTGTGCATCTTAAGCCTTACTTTTAGCGCTTCCTTTCCTTGTTAAACCATTCTAATCTACTACTGATTGTTTTCATTTTGTAGTTCTCTGACAGGAGCTTCCAAGTTATGGAGCATGCCCAAAATAAAAAAGCATTCCACCTTTAAGGGTCACACAGAGCGTGCTACTGATGTTGCTTATTCTCCTGTTCATGATCATTTAGCAACTGCCTCTGCTGATCGAACAGCAAAGTATTGGAATCAAGGATCTCTACTGAAGACATTTGAGGGTCATCTAGACCGTCTTGCACGCATTGCCTTCCATCCATCAGGGAAGTACCTGGGCACTGCTAGCTTTGACAAGACATGGAGATTATGGGACATAGAAACAGGAGACGAGTTGCTTCTTCAAGAAGGCCATAGTAGAAGTGTATATGGTTTGGCTTTCCACAATGATGGATCATTAGCTGCATCTTGTGGACTAGACTCTCTGGCTCGTGTTTGGGACCTCCGAACTGGAAGAAGTATTCTTGCACTGGAAGGTCATGTCAAACCGGTAAGACATTAAAGATGCCACCCTGCCCTCTCATTCAAAATCAAGATCATGATTTTACACTTGACATTTCATAAGGCTAACGATAATTGTAATTCATTTTAAGGTTCTCGGCATCAGTTTTTCACCCAATGGGTATCATCTAGCCACAGGTGGTGAAGACAACACTTGTCGGATTTGGGATTTGAGGAAGAAGAAATCCTTTTATACTATTCCTGCTCACTCTAATTTAATATCACAAGTTAAATTTGAGCCACAAGAAGGTTACTTTTTGGTAACTGCCTCATATGACATGACTGCTAAGGTATACATTCTATTTCTACCTAAAGCAACATTTTGTTCAAGAGAAAATATATTCATTTATATTTATGTTTTAACCGCAGGTTTGGTCAGGCCGTGACTTTAAGCCTGTGAAGACACTATCTGGGCATGAAGCTAAAGTTACTTCTGTGGATGTTCTTGGAGGTAGGATTTCAATCTTAGAAAGAAATTACACATACAAGGCTCTGATTCAAAATATCATTTTTATCCTTATGTGCTATTTCATTATGTGATTGATGTGTCTTTTCACTGCACCAGTGTCCTTTCCACAAATCGCAAATGAATTAAAAAGTAACTAATGGGTGTTTTGAAAGGCTAATGATATATCTGGATAATTTGTTGTAGTGAATTGATAGAAACACATTATGTGTGGCATTGAGTTTTATGGGTACATCCGATGAGCAATTGTGAATTATCAGTGTAAACCAACTTAGTGGATTGGAGAAGTCCTGAATTTCATGGAAAATTCAATGAAACTCAAAAAAGTGTAAATCTAGTTCAAGCTTTGTTGGTGTACTGATATGAATCAATACGGGGACTTCTTGTTATAACAAAGGAAAGATGCTCTTGAAAAGAAAAATTGCAAACTTTATGTATAATGTAGCACAAGAGAATGTATTGCGCAAAGAGGAAGTTAAAACAAGCAAAGCATGCAACTTAATAAGAACTTAGTGTCATAGGCAAGGTGCACACCAAGTGTTTGATGAAGCGAAACAAAGATAAAGATAATATGAAGAAGAGTGCAACGCAATACAAGAACAAAATGTTAAAAATAAAATAAAATAAAAGCGGAAAAGACAAGAAATGGAAGAAGACACCACATCTATGGAGAGTGATATGTCCTATGGGGATTTGCCACAAAGGTTATAGAAACCTTTGATAAGAACCAAGGTTTGGTCCAATCAAGAGGAACTTCTTCTCACACAACTCTTTAGAGTGCAAAGTTTTTATTCAATTCAAATGTGATGTATGGCTGCACCCACAACCATTAAGTTTCCCAAATTTTCCTTGCATTGAAACCCGGTCCTTTAAAGCTCACCAAAGGAAGTGCTTCAAGCTCTCCTTCTAGACCTTTGGCTTGTCTTGGACCTCCATCAAAATGTGTCTACATAAGACAAAACAAGTGGTGCATTTCTCCTCTTTCTTTCCAATGTGGGACTTTAGCCACATATTCCTAATTCAAAATTTTACTACAACAAAGTCTAAACAAAAAGTAATTTTCGTCCATAACTTCGTTCTGAACTTCCTATCCAATTTTCATCATCATAGATGCAGAATTAGGACTTGAGACTACAAATACGACTTATAGGAAATCTTCGGAGCTTTCGAACTCATCAAAGAACTCCTAAAGCAGACATTTAGAACTCAAGTTATGTTCAAAACATTGGAGCAATCTTGGCTCTTCACTAATTGGTCTTTGCACTCTTCACGAATCAATTGGAGCAATCTGAGCTCTTCTTCCGGGTTGGTCTTTGGTCTCAAGGCAAGGTTGATATCTTGGCCTAATACTTGAGAAAGGAAGTAGTTCACCTCATGATCAAATGCTTCTCGTGCTTCCTTTGATGTTGCCCTTGTCATGGGGCATTTCAATCCTTGTAGTGCACTGCTGGACTTTCGACCCGTTAGGCTTTCTTGGTCCTCATCACGTACTCCGGTAGGGGACATTTTTGTGTATTTAACTGGTTTTTCCTCTGCATTCATTTCCTTCCTACATGCCATGGACTAAGATGCATCGACAAGATTAAAGGAAATGAAAAGAGAGGGAAGGTTTTTTTATTTATATTATTTGCTTTCTATATCTTGTCAAAATGTTGAAAGACGAGGACTTTGTCAATTTTAATGTTTGCATATATTCGCCTTTTCATATGGCATATAAGTTTAAACCTAAGGATTCTTTTGGAAAATTAAGGTGCAAGTCATGAGAATAAGGGTTCTTTGAAATATTGGGTGCTGTGTGCGCTGCTGTAGCACTGTTTGCAGGCTTTTTATTAAATACCGGTTACCTGTAACACAGCATAAAAACTTAAAACTACAGTCCAGTAACCTGTGCATTGCTCTTAGCAATTTGCATTGTTGGTTATGACAATTTTAGTTTTTTGTCTACTGAATCAGACTTCTGAGTTTAGCTTGTGTTGTTATGGGTTGCAGATGGCGGGTATATTGTTACTGTCTCACATGATCGCACCATAAAGCTGTGGTCCAGCAATCCGACTGATGAACAAGCTATGGATGTTGACTAAGCTATTTTTTAGGGGATGCAATTTATGAAAAGGACTTTGGTGGTGCAAATAGATTAATCATTTTTGTTAGAAACAACAGCCTAGCATGACTCTGCTTGGATTTTTAGTAATTATACATTACATTGAAAACATGTTATTTGCCGCCTGATGTATCACTTATCTAGTCGCCCAACTAATTACACAATTAAGGAACTGAGTATTGCTAATATCTTTCTTGCTTGATGTAGCATGAGTAAATATCTCTTAATTTTTATGTAGCTCTTGCCTTGCTGCTGCTGCGTTATTTCTATTTTTTTTATTTTATTTACTAGAGTTAAGATTAGATTTTGGTGAAATGCTCGAGTATAAAAGCATTCGGAAAATTAGAATTTATAATTATTTCTGAATGAATTATATTTAAGAGCAATAAAAATAGAAATGTGATTTCTTAGGAAAATAATAAGTTGCGAATCTGTCTATTCAGCCATCTGGAAATAGAAATTGTTTCCAACACTCAGGTTGGAGCATAGAGGTTGAATGTACTAAGCTTGGAATAGATAGATTGTCAAGATTTTTGTAAGTTGATCATTTGACTTTAGGGGTGTTATGGGTACGAGTCACCCGCGAATCCGAATTAATTCAAACTGATAAGAATAATTTGAGTTTGGTCATTTATGTATTTGGCTCAAAATTGAATCAACAATTGATCAAAATCGTTAATGTACAGATTGGATCACGGGTTTAGATTTATAGATCCTATCAAAATTGAACTAAACCTATCAAAATCGGTCAAAATTTTTAGAGTTGTTTGGTTTGACTTTAAATATTACTAATATTGGAGCTCAAGTATTGGAATTGCAAGTGTTGTGACGACTAGTATTGAAATTTCTTAAGGTATTACTTTCAGGTATATTGTTATTTGTTTTATCTTTTTTCATATTTATTTTTTTTGCCATTTATGATATTAATAAATCATATTTAGTTCATTTGTTTCAGCAAATCTGGTTAAAGCAAAACTGATTGCAAGAAATTAGTTTGTAGGAAATAGTTGTTATTCAAACTATTATAGTAAATTTCGTTGAAAAATATTTTGTTTTAATTTATATTAGTCTATTTTAGAATATTATGTTGATGATATTAAATGAATCAATTTTACTATTTTCAGACATTTGATAATATTATGTTAATTGTATTAGATATTTGGATGAATCATGATATAAAATACTTCTAAGAAAAAAAGATCAAATTTAAATAGATAATCTGTTGGCCCGAACCAAATTGAACTATTAATGAATAAGTTGAGTTAAAAAAATTGTGAAAATCGAATCAGAAAATTGAAAGTTATTTTCACATAGATCAAATATACAAAATTTCATATTAATTCAAAATCACTTGTTACTTTTTTTATATAGATTAAATTAGACGTAATATAAACATTTCAAAATATATTAAAACATGGAACATTTGATTACTTTCTTGTTCAATTTTGACAAAATTTGACACAAACAATCTGGATAATATGTAGATATAATTCAACGATTGAATAAATAAAAAAACATATATTTATATAAAGTTATAAAAATGATGTAATAATTGTCAAAATTACACTTATATAATTTGATTCATTCTCACATAAGAGGAAAATATATTATGTGATAGTGAAATGATTAATCTAGCCTATATCAATATGAATGGTTAATATTTAATTCTTAAAGTATGTTACTTTTTAAATAGTTACATAATATTAAATCTTAATCTTACATATATGATTATACGATCCAAATTTAATTCTTTTTATCTCATATAAGATGTTTTCTCTCATAAAATAAATCTTTGATATATATAATCTAAATCTTCCAATCTTTCTTTTTGTTTTTTCTGATAAAATGAGGTTGAACTGGACAAATGTTGCCTTCTCAGTAAAAAAATTCCCGCTCTTTACTAATTCTCCTATACCTGCGTACTATCTCCCTCAACTGTTATCGTCACACAAATCATCATCCACAAACTCTAATTCTCCCTTCAACTACTATGTCCAAATACTCACTGCATTATTTTATCTTATTTTCTCATTCCCGTACATCTCCCCTTCAAACTTTCCTAACCTTTCTTCTCCACTTTTTTGTAACTCTTTTTCCTCATTTCTATTGAAACTTACTCACGGAAGTTATTGTTGATTTATTTATTCAAAAATAACTTCTACTTCATGAACGTGCATAACGTAACTTCAAATTGACTCTTTCACATTCACAATTATCTCTTTCCCATTTACAGTGATCCCTTTCTTCCTCTGCATCTCTTTTTCAGGCAGAATTTGGTGAATGAAATCTTCCATTTTTCTCAACCATTCACTAAAATAAACAGTGCTTTTAAAAATAGGTCATGTACGCATAAATGAGTATGCTTTTCACTTTGGTTTATTTGCATTTGTCTTTCCTGCTTTTTCATGTTTTTACTTTCTACTGCCATGCTCATTTAGTTTTATTTCGGAGGCTTCACTGATTAATTTATTGCCTCAATTGATTTATGTTTAAAATAACTTTCAAATGATGAAAAAACTTTTTTAATACAACCCAGATGTTTTAAATTAAATTTAAAATTTATCATTTTCTTTATTAACAAAAAAAAAAAAGATACATAAACGTGGCAGAACCATTTTATTCACCTTTTTCTTTCTCCTGCTTTTCAGGGTTAACGAGAAGAAATAATACATTCTACTTTTGCTTTCAATTCCTAATTGTGTATTATTAAATAGGTTTTGTGCATATACCAGAACAATAATAGTTCTATCTTTCTTCTTCTTTGATACATAAAAGTTATTTTTACTTCATCTAAATTGTTAATACACGTTGATTTTTTGGGTGTCTAATTTTGTGTTTCAAATGATATATTGAGCGATAAATTTAAATTTATATCATTCTGTATCAATATAACCGTTCTTTGGTAAAAGACATTATAATTTTAACTTATTAAATTGTTAAATAATATAATATGTTTTTAAGAGCATAATTGTTGAACTTCAGTAAAAACAATAAAGTAAATTCAGAAGAAGTAATTTTAGTTAAAATCATATGTAAAAATTAAATTTTTTTAATTAAATTAAATTTTAATAATTATTTTTAAATGTAAAACTAAAATTTACTATGCCACACACTCATCTCTACCAGCACATTCTATATTTATATTTACAAATATTACTTAAAATTTTGCTGTCAATCTAAAGAGCTTAGTTATTAAGAGTAAACAACATCTTCATAATTTATAGAATTCTTTATTCTTTTCATTTACATTATGAGTTCATTTTTCTATTTTGACAGAAAGAGAGAACAATTTGAGTGAGAAATTTTTAACAAGAGAAGAGAGAAAATGGAAAGAAATAAAGTGTTACTTAATTTGAGTCACAAGATACAAGTGAACCAGTGACACTAATAAAGAACAATGGTTTTGAAGAGAGAAAATAAAAAGGAATAAGGATGTCGCCTAATTCGATTCACAACACACAATGTGAGCAAGAGTGATATAGAGAAACAAACAATGAGTTTTTTTAATAGAAAGAATGTTGAAATTTGAGATTGGTTGCATTTATATAGCTAAACCTTCTCCACTAGTTTAAAAAATGTTGCACCTTCTCATAATAGAGGTGCATCTATAGAAATAATCTAATTTATTTTCTAGTATATTGCATGACAAAATCAATTTAAATAAAAAATACAACAATTTAATAGAAGTGCCAACACACAAATGCATCAATGCTTGTGTTTCCGCTAGTATTTAATAAAGAAGTCATTTTTTGGAACTAATTTAATTTAAAATATAATTAATCATAATAAAACAAAAAATGAAATTTATATAGATAAATATTAAAATATATCCCTATGTGAATATATGATGAACACTTTTTGCTATTTAGTATTTTGTGGTTAATAAATTTGAGCAAACTTTATCTTTATCATATTTATCTCTCGCCTATATTTCATAGTAATAATCATTTAAAGATAAAGGCCCTAGGAATAGAACAAGTGTTCTCTTGAGGATCAATGATGGGGATCATGATAATGAGGACTCGAGGACACTAAATGTCTATTACCTGAAATGAGTTCCTAGTCTTGAATCACCAAGAAAGGGCATTGGTGATCTCAAAAAGGACCAGTACGACATCTTCTACTTGTATAAAGATACAAGGTAAGGACCTCATGTAATGCAGGCATGGTGATGCCTTAGTTGATTTTGTGGGTGGATCTATTGGAGAACAGATAACACCGAACTGATCCGTCGAGAGACTCTACAAGGATTCTTTAAAGTATCATTGGATTTGTAAAGTCTCTCATCGTTTGATAATGTGGATCATCCTAGACTTGAGGATGTCATCGAACACTATGTCTTAGGATTATACTTTGATTGTACAACTTTATCCGCCTGAAAATGGGGAGAACAATGTACTCTTAGGTATAACTTGAATACATGAATGAAGATGGACATGCCAAAAGGACTCATAGTCCCTACCAGGGATTAGTCATTCATAAGATCGGTAGGACTTGGAAGACTTCTAGTTGATTTGAGAATCTATGCATAGTAAGAGATCATGAGGAGTCATGATTCGTCTTAGAGTCAATAGAAGAAGATTCCTAGTTTTATGAAAACTATATTTAGTCAACTAAGAGAGATGATACTGAAAACACAATGAACACACTACAAATAAACCAAGAGGGGGGGGTGAATTGGTTTAAAACAGATATTTAAAATTTTCTAAAACAATTTTGCGGAATTTGAAATCTGGATATCACTTATTCACCTTTTACAAACCAGAATTTTTCTTTCAATCAAGATCAACCTTGATATGCATGTAATGACAAAAATATTTTCTTTGCTAACAATATTTTGATTACCCAAATACTAGCAATGAAAGATACACAAAATAAGAACAAAAGACTCAGCAATTTATACTGGTTCACCTCACTAACATGGAGGCTACATTCAGTGTCTTCCAACCAACACTAGGTTAGAGTTTTCAATATATCAAAATATCCTTTACAAGAAATTTACAAGTGATTATCTTTATCAACCCTAGATAAAGAAAACACTATTAGAAAGTAAATCACAAAGATCCTAAGAACCCTACTCTAGAAAGCTTGAAAAGAAACACCTTGATATATCACAACAGAATTTTACTACACATAAAATTCTAAAGAAAGATTCAAGAGACACAACTTGTGATCCTTCAATGTATGAATGAATGAATGAATTTCAAAGCTCAGAATCAAACCCTTGAAAAAACTTTATTTTCTTTAACACATCTCTTCAAAAAAACTCAGAAATCTTGATATCACAATATGTGTTTCATACTCATAACAAATCAGAATCTTAGAAAGCTTAGTATCTTTTGGGTAAATCACACATATGCTCAGAATAATTCGTTCAATGTCTATATATAGAGAGAGCAAACCCATAAAACTTTATATAAAACTGATTTAACTGAAAGTAATCGATTAAAATGATAGTGTAATCGATTATTTTACCATATGTAAACGATTAAAATACCAGATAATCAATTAATATGTTCTTGAGCTTCCTGGAAAAGTTTTCATGAACAAGATAATCGATTAATACGCAATGTAATCGATTAAAGCAGTCTTAATATATGTGAACTAAGGTGTGATAATCGATTACATAAGGCTAGTAATCGATTAAACCAGTAAAGCTCAAAATATGAAATAAGCCTGTGTAATCGATTACTGATTGTGGTAATCGATTAAACCAGTGATGGATGGTTTTCATATTGCACTATGTAATCGATTACAAGAAGCTTGTAATCGATTAATATGTTCTTCATGGCTTTTCCAAATTTAGAACGAAGCCTTTAATCGATTAAAACCTTGTGTAATCGATTAAAGCAGTAAGTTTTCATTTTTCCAAAAACATAACCATGAGAACTTAGCTTCTTTTGAAATAATTGAATAGCTTTAGTACTCTAATCAAAACATGTATGCATGATGATGAGAATGCAAATGCAATGCAAGGATCACAAGGCAATACTTTTGAACCACTTAGACAATTACAAATGCTCTCAAATCGATCGGGCATGTAAAAAACTAAAACATCAAGCCATTACTTCATCCTTGCTTTTATCTTCTTGCAGCTTCCCCTAAATCCAACAAATACTTTATCCTTGCTCTCGACTAAATGTGAATAACGATATGAGGGAAGGTGTCAGCATGATATCAAAATCAGAAAGATAGATCACTTGATCAACTCAATTAGTTATGGGGCTGCAGAGCATTCCTAGTGGCTTATGTGGTCATTAAATGAATTAGGCCTGTTAAAGGAGTTTAATTGGTCCAAAGTTCATTTATGTCAATGACTAATTGGGCCTAATGAATGACACACAAAAGATTATTCTTGATTGCTTAAAACTAGCAAGTTTGGGCCAATAATAGTTATTAGGATTTTTCAAGACTAAAGGTGTAAATGGGTTGGAGTTGGACCCCATGTCCAATTGATGCATGCGCCCCATTTGAGCTAATAGTGAGAAATCAGTTTCTACACTAATAGGCCCAAATGTGTTAAAAGGCCCAATAGGGTCTTGAGCCATAATTCCTAGTAAGTCAAAAAGTTGACTTAACCAAAATAAGTTTTGGGCAAATTCAAAATTTGATTTTGAATTTTGAATTTTGAATTCAAATTCAAATTTAAATTATGAACTAGGAAAAAGATTGAATTTAAATTTGAATTTTGAATTCAAGAGGTTAGGTTGTAAGGACAATTGTGAACTATCCAGATCTATATCCAATAAAGATTGGATAATGTTTCTTCCAACAACTTTTTTATTTGAATTAGTAATTTAAATAAAATAGTTAAAGCAAAAACCAAAGGGATATGATGATGAAAGGGACGGTTTTGACATGAAACCTTCTAGGTTTTTTTTTTTCAAAATTACAACCAATGAATATGATTCATTTAGCTTGAATTTTGAATTCAAGTCTTTCAAGAGTGGAACAAACTCAAAATGGTTCTAGAAACCATACTTGAATTTCGAATTTTACAACAAGTGAAGATCCTTGGGCTGATTTTGAGTGATTGAGTTAGGATTCTAATCCTAATAAGATTACAAGACAATAGGCTCATAGGATATAAAAACACTCCACTCTTATGTTATGCGTCTAGCTCTTTTCAAGAACAAAAAGGTTCTTGTTTTCTTTCTCCTTCATCATATTCTCTCCTCCATTGTTGCACCTTTACCTAACCTCAAGACACCATATTTTGTCTTGAGAAATAAACCAAACACTTGAAGCCTCCACCATGTGATTTCCTAGCAAGCAACCAAGTGAAGGAGGATCAAGAAAAAAAAAGGAGTTCTCTCAAGCATTCAAGGTACAATCGTGTGGATCACCATTGGAAGGCATCATCCTTTTGAAGCCTTTCAAGCGATCGAAAAGGTATTTCTAAAACCTTAGTGTTTTAATAAGTAGATTATAAACAAGTTTCATGAGGACCGTAAGGAGTTACGGGTTCCACAACAAAAAACAAAATAGAAAATTTTGTTTTTCATCCTCATGAACATGTTCCATGAACGTCATGGAATGTGCATTCTAACTTTCAGAGCCTTGGCCACTTTTATAGACTTCAAGAAAGTATACATTACAGGATTAGCGCTTGTCTCTGATTTGGACGATGTCTCATAGCTGGAGGTGCTGCTATGTGTTGCTCTCATCTGGAGAAAGAATAAAAGTACAGATAACTACATATGCTCCTCTCTTTAGTGATAATGACCTCTGAGGAATATTCCTATGAATCCTTTTATTCCCTTCTATTTTGTCCTTCCTTAAATTCAAATGTTAGCAATTCAAAATAAGAGAGACAAAAATGAATTTGTGAAAGTTGAGTTTATGTACTTCCCTTTATAGCTAACATTGATTTCAGTACAACGTCGGACGTCACTTATACTTGATAAAATAAATTGTGTAAGTGATTAAGTCCATTGGATAAAAATAAAAGCAACATAGTGTATCGACATTAGTTTTCACAATAAGTGGACTCTAGCTTATAGCAGTGCATAGAACATTTTTGGATATTACTCTTAAATAAAATAGTTTCCACTTTTGATTAGATGCACACTTATAGGAGTGTAGGATAAGAAATAATACCAGGTATGTGTAAATACAATGAATATCTAATCTAATAAACCAAGAGGGGAGGGGTGAATTGGTTTTTGAAACTTTTTGCCTTTCTTGCAAAATCAAAACTCAGCGGAAGAAATACTTTGGATCGTATCTTTAAACAAAACACTTTTAATAAGCAATATTCTCTTTTCCAATCACTTAACTCTTGTGCTGAAACAAAATCAGAATTGATTCACAATCTAATACCACAAGCAATTAAATGTAATGTAAATCAAAACACAATTACACACAAATTTATACTGGTTCACCTCTAACCACTTGAGGCTACATCCAGTTGTCTTCTAATCCAAACCAGATTAGAGTTCCACTAACAAGATTTAGTTCTTTACAAGCAATCAACCAAGTCTCTTTCACCCACCCTAGGCAAAATTCTAAATCTAACACTAAGATTTATCTAAAGACTTTAGAACCTGAGCACACCACTCAGTTCTACCCACTAGAAACACTATCTAGTTATGCTTTAAAGAATTCTAACTTGTTACATGGATAGTTTCAACACAAACTAAACAAAACAAATAAAATCTCCCAAATAATAGAACTAAAGATTCAAGAAGGACATCACCTTAATCCTTTTGCAGCAGAAAAGGGATTATACGAAATTTAAAACCTGTGATGTTGAATGAACATGCAGTCTTGAATGATCTTGCAACAGATTAATGCATGAATGTTCACTAAGAAACTCCTTCTTTTACTCTAGCTTCATGATTCTCTATTTTAAGAACAACCCAAATGAAAAAGACTCTTTCTTCACATTAAAGCACTCAGAGAATGTTACTACACTTTAGTGATGAAAGCTTTTCGAATTCTTAATCTCTGAGATTGTGAGTCAATGCATGCTATTTATAAAAAAACAGATTTAACAGACTGTAATCGATTATTTCGTCAATGTAATCGATTAATTTAACTCATGTAATCGATTAATTCGACCATTTAATCGATTAAAGTGTTCGTAGCGGTTCTGGAAAATAAGCATGAACAAAATAATCGATTATTTTACCTTTTAATCGATTATTCCAGTGAGCTTCCCTTTTGCCTCTAGCATATTTAATCGATTACGATTAATTGGTAATCGATTAAATCACCTTTTATACTACACAGGATTATGCAGAATGCTTATGTAATCGATTATTTACCTATGTAATCGATTATTACAGTCTTAAAACATTTTATGCATATTTAAAACTCATCAATGTATTTCTAACTAAATGCATATGTTTATTACTTTATACCTAAGCATGAATGCATGTTGGTTTGATTTTATTAGTAGCTGCAAAGGGATATTTAGGTTATTCCTTTTAATGAACCAAGCTTAACAAACAAAATAAAAATTACAAAGCATGAATCAAATATCAAAACTCTTCTTCTTCAGATTCTTCAATCACTTGAATCTAACAGTATGACCATATATAGTATAATAACCATGATTTCTAAAAAAAAATTAATAATAAAATATTTGGCGCGATTAGCGTGGGAGATGGCGCCGTTAGCGTAGGAGGCGCACCAGAGTGGTGCGGTTAGCGCCAGAAATAGCGCCAGTAGCGCCGGAATGCACCTGGAGACTCTTTTTCTCGAATATCTGGCGCGGTTAGTGTCAGAGTGACGCGATTAGCGCTAGAAACATGCATAGACTCGAATATTTGGCATGAATAGCGCCAGAATGGCGCTATTAGCGTGGGAACGCGGACTGGGGGCCTATAAAAGGCCATTTTCACGTTTTGGGAGAGGAAAAACGTTCCTCTTCTTCTTCCTTTGTGTTTTCCGCCATTAACGACCAAAGAAGCTTCATATCTTCTCCATTCTTCATCTAAACACTTCCTACCCAACTAGAAAGTTGATTAGAACTCCTCCATGAGCTAAATTCCAGCTTCAGTTTCTCGGGAGAACCATCAATCGGAGAAATCCCGTTCTCTAGGGAACTTTGAAAAACTGAGTTTGAAAGGGAAAGAAGGCGATTCAAGGACGCTAAAGCTTGGAGAAGTGATCCTCCAGCCTTCCTCGACGGTTTAGAGGTAAGAAACTTGAGTTTTACCGATTGATTTGTGAAATGGTTCTTGGGATGAATAGTGACCCAATTGAGTTAGGACTGGAATTAGGCTTTGATTCTTTAGAAAAGTATGCTTAGGAGGTTGTTCTGATGAATACTGAGCTTTGAATCATGACTATTGATGAAGTTTGGTTTTGACTCTGAGATATGTATGAGTAGGAAGAATGCTGGTTAAATGGAGGGTATTATGATAAATGAGCCTAGGTTCTTTTACAAAATATGTTAAGGAGACCATATAAACGGTGAAAGAGCGTTGAAGTAATCATTTTGATAAACTTGATAATCATTGAAATATGGTCTGGTTAGGACATGGAATTGGTTCATGCAGAGTCTTGGAGAGACTCCAGTGCCTTGGTTAGGCTGAGATAGATCCTGCTGAGGGTCTGTGAATCGCCTATAAGGTGGCTAGCTCTGATAACCCTAAGATAGAGGCTCTTTGTTCTTGGGAGTGTTTCCCCTTGATTGTGTTCCACCATACTCCAGAGGGAGTGATGGTTATTGTATGAATTGATGCATGTATATTGAAATTGTGTATTACTAATTTGATTGAAAACATGTACTTGATATACATGGATTGAGGCTATGTGTGTTGATTGATGAGATTTCTCTGGCCAGTAGAATAGAATAGAATATATATATATATAGCCGAGTAAGTCCTGATGAGAGATGTGCCCATATAGATGGATGTAACTTCCTCAGGCAAATGATAGAGAGTCCTAATGAGAAATGTGCCCATATAGATGGATGTAGCTTCCTCAGGCTAATAATAGAAAGTCCTGATGAGAGATGTGCCAATATAGATGGATGTAGCTTCCTCAGGCAAATGATAGAGAGTCCTGATGAGAGATGTGCCCATATAGATGGATGTAGCTTCCTCAGGCAAGGATAGGAAGTCCTGATGAGAAAAGTGCCCACATAGGTGGATGTAGCTTCCTCAAGCATTGATAAATGTTATATATATATATATATATATATATACCATGTACATGTGATGTGTTTAATAGTGTGATGGCTAAATGATGATTGATGTATTTTATAAAAAGGGTGATGATGAACCCTTGAGACATATGTATATGTGGTGATATGGCTTGAGAGCTGTGATGGCTAGTTTGTAATGCCAATTTTGATATTATATGCATGGAAGTGAACCAGGGGGAGGAAAGACCTCCAAGGACCCTGAGTTTACTGAGATTGTTATCTCACCCCTGTTGGGGATTATGTTTTGCAGGTGATACTCAGGGAGTGACTGATAGATCCCAGGGCAAGAGGCCCGAGCAGGGATAGGTTCTATGAGAACCTTAGGCATAGTGTAACTGAGCATGTTGGCTCTACTTTTGATTTATGCCTATTATTTTGTACCCTGAGAGGGATTTGTATAGTTTTGATATATATATATATATATATATATATATATATATATATATATATACATTGTATATTATGAGAATTCACCATATATGATGTACAGTGGGTGTTGTTAACGACGGTTGATGACGTCATTTTGTTTATCGCTTTCAAATTGATTATCTGTGATAATTGCTACGCTTAATGACCATAAATCAATGTTAATGAATCAGATGCATACGGGGCGTTACATACAGTAGGTCTTGTTCACTTAAGAATAACTTATTATTCCATCAACAATTTATACCTTCGTAATAATCAAAATCATGGGTAAGGATGGATCATCCAGTTGTGATAGTGGACTATCCATACTTAACAGTATTGGTTTAAAAATGCTCAAAAATCAAGAAAGGTGTACAAATGCACATAAGAAAGCCATGGAGTAGGAGATTAAAGAAATATTATGTCTTCCAGGTAGAGGAATCAAAAGAAATCTTAAGAACAAAGCTTTGAGAGAATCCACAAGGAAGACATGACCACTTTAGCATAATTTTGGACAACTTTTATTCTAGATAATGTGACTCCAAACTCCGACAAGTCAGATATTCCTTTATCAAGAGTTCAAGTTATATGTGCCATAATCAAAGACCTTTCTTTAGATATTGGGCAAACCATTTCTTAGCAAATATCAAATATTGTCCAACAAAATACCACTCCTTATGGATTTCTAGCTCTCATTACAGCTCTTAAAGGGGCAGTGGACCTCAACAAAGATTTTGCTAAACCTTTTTTGGCTCTTAAGCCTATGATTGATGCACGTTATATTGAGAGAGAAAATTTGCAAGAGGATGATATAGTTACTCCACCACCTAACCCTCCACCTAAGCTAAGAAGCATCCAGGATAGGATTAAGTATCTCCATGAGGAGATGATTATAAAGATGGATGCCCATCACAGAGGGAAAATGTTATTTTTTTAGCACCTTAGAGGAATTTTTTCTCATTGTGCTATGGCTTATTCATTTCCATCTCAAGAGGAGATCTAGGTTGTTGTTGATTGGTCAATTCTTCCGGGGGACCAGGAATTTAAGGGCCAAATGGGTGATATGGCAGCCATTGAGGAGGTTAGAACTAAAGATGTTGAGTGTAACATCCCAATTTTCTAGGTTGGGAAGCTAATGGTAATAATTATTACTTGTACTGATATTTATAGTGATATATGCAATAGAGGTTATAGGACCATCCTAGTATAGCTAAGTAATCTAAATTGTAAGTTATAAGCTTAGGAAAAGTGGTTTAGATTTAGAAATTCTTTGGTCAAACTATTAGTCAACAAAAGTCAAAGGAAGGAGTGTACTCAACTCATTAATGGCAGTTTCTTAAATAAAGGCTCTTTAGGCTAAAAATATAGGATTTGGATTAATTAATGAATGTTTAAGGTATTAATGTGTCTAGGCATAAAAAAATAGTTTAATTAATAATAGGTGAGAAGAATTCAATTTCACTCAATCTATTTAAGTTAGTTAGGCTTAATTAAAATAGTAGTAAGTGTATTAAATATCTAGAATCAATATTAAATTTAAAACCTTATTAATAAGTTAAATACAAAGTTTAAGAACCCTAAGGATATTTAGGACAAAACCCTAACATGTCACCCAATAATGGGGCCCTGTTAGGTCATGAGGCCCACTAGGGAATAGTACTCATTTGTCTTCCCTTGTTGGAGCCGCCAGATTTGAAGAGAGAGAGGGAGCTTGTTTCTCTTATTTTCTCCATTGCTAGTTAGTGTTGGTGAAGAGGGAGCCAGAGGGTCAATCCTAGCTGATAAACTAAGCTCTTTCCATGGTTTTTCTCATTTCTTCTCCTCTTGAAACTAAGACCCTCATTCTCTTTTCGTTTGTTTTTCATGTTCATGTTCTAGGAACTGCTCAATCTTCCAATTCCATCTCCTAACCTTGCTCTTGCCTTTTCGTGCACTTTAAGAGCTAAAGGAGGAGTACTCTAACTCCTGAAACCTAGGGATTGCTTGTAGGAAGCCAAGCTTCCATTTTTTGTGCATTTCCATGTGTTTTGATGAAAACTTGTAATCTCTGATATGCATACTTCAACTTTATTGTACATTATTTGTGAATTCTGGGTGCAAAAATGAACTCATTGACCCCAAAAACCTAGGAATTCACATATAATTAATCTCATTTGGAGTTGTATACCATTTGGAATTGTAATTTTAAGTTTAAGGCATGTTATGTATGTGACACTCTTTTTTTGAAACATTTAATGTTGGGCTGTATTATGTGCTTTTAGACCTCAAAAATGAACCCACTAAGTCATAAAACCTAGGCTTTGACAGAAAATACAACCCATTTGAATTAGTATAGCTTTTGAAACCACAACTTCAAGTTTTGACCTTTTTCAGTAAGTACAACTCTATTTTGAACGCAATGAACTTATGGGATCAGATTTTGTTGATTTTGACCATTAGAATGAGTCCAACATGCTTGAAAACCTTTAGTTAAACATAAAGTTTGAAAAAATCAGACTTCTGCAACTCTTGGAAATAAGAAAACAAGTTTTATGGGTTTAAGGGAAAATGTGCAGGGCATTTCGGGTCTAGGCTTAATAGCGGTAGATTTGGGAAATTTTGAGTCTAAAAATGAGTGCCCCATGTTTGAAAACATAGAGATGAATGTATGATTTTCCTAAAATGGATTCCTATGTCAATGGGAATTTAACTTTCAAGTTTAGATATGGTGTACAATTCTAAATGAGATAGAGTTATGAACTTGTATGTTATGTATGAAATGACTAAATTGTGGTTTACATAATGTTTTGTCTAGTTTTGGTTGATGAGCTGTGATGTGGAATTCATAGAAATTTCTATGTTTTGAGTTGTAAGACCAAGTGAGTGTGACAACTTAGCAAGAATGTTGCATGTATATGATTGTGAGCTTATTGATAATATGTTGCTATGAATTGTCATGATTTTGGATTGGATACAGGGGTGTTTGACCCTCAACAAAGTATATTACTTTGTAGAGTATGTTTGATGTCGAATAGTGTGATGTGTAGTACCATGTGATTTTGTGTGAAGTGAAATATCCACTTGAGGGGTCAAAATGATGGTGACCTTAGAAAAGGAAGAGAGTTAATCCCCTCTCTCTTATTGTTTTGTGTATGTGCATGACGAAGAAGGATACACAATCAAAAGCTCCATGTGGACCGACACGTATTATGAGGAAAAGGGAAAAGAATGGACAAACGTGGGTGGTGAAAGTGTGTTAGAGTTAGAGAGACAATTATGTTAGGAATTGGGAGTGCCAACCATACTCAGTGAAGAATGCCTTCTAACATCTATTCACGTGGAGCAAACCGTTGTTCAGGGATCCATGCTTCTCATCATGAAGAGTAAGGAATCATTAGAAGAGAGGTGAATGATATGTAATAGGTAAACTGGGAGATGAGTCAAACAATTCAATGGAACCTGGGGGAATGTTGAGTTGTGATAACCTGACTAAGGGCATTTTCCAGTTAGTTCGAGGGACTCGCAGACCTTACTTAGCATTCCTGGATAGAATGTGTAACACCCTAAAATTTCGATAACTGAAAATAAATGTTTGATGTATTTCTTGTGTTATTTGATTATTTTAGATTATTTGAATTATTGTGTAAATTATCCTTGTGCAATTGCTTAGTGTGGATATTAAGTTATGTGGAGTTTGTTTGAGCTGCATTGAATTGTGTGATTTCGAGTTTGAACCAAAACCTGTTTTAGTAAAATCATCATTCTGGATTGGTTAACAGTTGGATCGCTTTCAAAGTTTATAGGTAGGCTCCTAACCCACATATGTAATTTTTGACCATTGGGATTGGCGAAATAACATCTTAAGCGTGAGAAATTAATTTTTTACAAAAGCATAAATTTTAAAATCGGGTCAGCTCGTCCAAGTGAATTTTTGCAGGCATTTTGGCTCACCTGGGTGAGTCAAGTCTGGTATAAATTCGTACCAGCAGCGAAAATCATGAAAATGGAGTTTTTTTGCCTTTCCCAAACCTTCCCCAACCTTCCACCACCATCCTCCACCACCCAAGACCATCGGTGACCACCACGGGCCGTCGTTGCTTGCCACGAGACCACGACACAGAGAAGAACCTCGTAATTGGAGCAGAATCTTCGAAACTCCTCTTGAAGTTTTGGTAGAGAATGAAGCTCCCAATCCTTCTTTCTTGGTTTCCTTGAGGTAATCTTAGTTTTATTGTCTTCTCTTAGCTAGTTTAAGCTTCTCTTAATGTCTCTTGTGTTTTGGGTACTGTTGTTGGGAGTTTTACACTTCCTTTGAAAAACTCTTTGAAAATGAGATGTTGTAAAAGTCTCCTTTTTATGAAATTGATGTCATTTCTGTGATCCTTGTTGAACCCTGGTCACGTTGGTGTGATTGGAATTTCAAAATGATGTCTTTTGATGTGAAATCCCAAAACACCGTTTAACCCCTTTTTGATTTGAGTAGGTATTTGACCCCAACTGTTAACATTGACCTTGTCTTTGAAATCTATACTAAATTGTCTTTGATTTGGTATATAGAGCTCTACGTTCGGACAAGCACGGGTATTTGAAGGATCGCGAAACAACACTGATAGGCTGTAACAGGGAGAACTTCTAGTTAGGTAAGGGGAGTTTATTATTTTGGCGATAGTTTAGATACCATAGTTGGGGGCCAGGGAGTCCAACTATGGGGATATCTGTCTGTCCCTGTTGTGTGCTAATTTTCAAGAAAAGTTAAGTTTTAAACTAATGGGATACGATATAATTATTATTGATGTGTGTTTGTTCCTATTGTGTGCTCGTTTTCAAGAAAAACTATGTTTTTAACTAATGGGATGCGATGAATTTATTATTGATGGATAAAACTGTGAATGATATTGTTGTTGTAATGATTGGATTTTTTTTTTTGGAAAAGTCTTAATTACAGAGGAGACTCTGCCTAAATTTTTATAATGCGTCATTTTATTTAATTCTTTATTAAATTTTTAAATAGGCATAAGAGTGTGTTTTCTATATTGTAGTCCTCCTTTTTAATTTAGAATCTTCCTAAGATACCAGTCTCATGGTAATATGGATTGTGAATGAAATGAGATGATGTTTATGTGGTTTGTGATGCTTAAATGTGGTAACAATGATGTGGCTAATAATGTTGAAAATGAGATGAAATTGATGTTCATGATGATAATATTGAAATGAGATGAGTTTGATATGTATGATGATGATATTGAGATGATGTGATGTGGATATTGATAATGTCATTGTGTGATGTGGATACACATGGATACCCATGGAAGGTGCATGACGGGATACCCTTGCTAGGAAGGATTTATTCCTAGCCAGGTCATACATTGATGGTGCCCATGGTTGTAGGCTGTGTATGTACACGTGGGGTGCAATGACTAGTTGGTAACCCTTGCGAGGATGGATTTGTTCCTAGCCACGGTCAGTGCATCGGTGAGCCCACATTGGTGTGTTGAATGCTGATAGATGAGTCAGGTGCATGCATCATTCTATGCATGATTGTTTGAGTTGTGAAATGCATTGGATGATTGGTTTGTTGAGGGCGTATTGGAATGATGGATTTTTTTTTAATGATTGTGGTGGGTAATGTTATTTCCTTCCCAATTGTTGCTATCTGATGTTTGTTGGTTTTATATAATAAACTCACCATTGTTTTTGTTGTATCGTGTGGTTGGTACCTGTAATGATCGCAAACTTTCGTTCGTGTGAGCAGAGGAGCAGTAGTAGGTGACTCTGGAGGGATATTCTTTTTGGTTGGAGTCGCCAAGCCGACATGACGACATTGGAAATTCTTTTTAGGGAACGAGTTGTGTTTCGTTAGTCAACTCTTTCTTAGTTAGTTTCCTTGACTCTTTTGTTATATATGTAATTTCAGGTGTATATGCATGTAAAACTAAAAGGAAGTTCTAACATGTGGATGATATGTACTAATTATATATATATATATATATGTACATATATATTTAATTATGTAAATTGTGCCGTGTGTACGATAGTTGTATTATCACGAAAAATTTACTACTATTTTCATAATCAAATTAATGGAGTTTTCATCAAAAATTGAAATTGCACGATCTAGAGTTAGTGATATCGTAGCGATGAGGTGGGTCGTTATAGAATGGACTCATAACCATGGTTAGTGAAAGCATCATGTCATGTACTGACATGAGACTTGTCCTCCCAATCGTCATCCATATGTTACATGGGAGCACGAAGGCCTAGGAGGTTTATTGGTAGTGTTGGACCCAAGATGTGAGATGTGTGAGGTATAAATGCAAAGTAGGATGTCATGAGTTGTGTATGCTAGTGCTTGTTTAGGTTATGTGTGGAACTTAACGTCCATGTTTGTGGCTTTTAAGGGGATGGAGACTCCTGAGCGTGAGGCTGACTCTCCAACTTTTGATTGATGAGATTGACTTGTAGTGGAAGCATGATGATGCGCTTCATGTTGATTGTTTCTACGACTACCTTTGCTACCATTTAGTTCTAGTGGATACACCATAGATTAGGCCCCTTATGGTTTATGTTTATGTTTGGTGGACCCAGCCCACACTGATGGAGGTCCAAGACAAGCCAAAGGTCTAGAAGGGGAGCTTGAAGCACTTCCTTTGGTGAGCTTCAAAGGACCAATGACAAGAGCTAGGACTCAAGCACTTCAAGACCATATTCAAGCCAATTTGGGCAAGCATGAAGTTGCACACCATATCAAGGATGACAAGAACTGGATTTTGATGTCCCAAATCCAATTTAATTCAATAAATTCCAGCACTTGTTAGAAGAATTCAATAAAACATTTGTAAATAAGTTGCTACTGCTTTAATCGATTATTTTGCTAGTGTAATCGATTACAGGATGTTTAGAAGCAATCAGAAATAAGCCCTTACTGCTTTAATCGATTATTTCGTCGAAATAATCGATTACAAGAATGTTAGTTGTAAGCAGGAATCATGACCTTACTGCTTTAATCGATTATTTGGTTAGTGTAATCGATTATTTTAGTTTCTGACTGATTTAATCGATTACAATAGCGAATTAATCGATTATACCAGTCTGAGATGGTCACTGCACATTTTTGGAAAGCCAAAGGTCACTTAGCTAAAGCTTGTCTTACAAGTCACGTTTGGACTTCATTTTAGTTTACATTTACATTTCATTTAGTGTCATTTAGCTTAATAATTCGTGGTCTATATAAACCACTCACAAACTAATTGTAAGGGATCTTTGATCTTTGGATGATTAATACAATTTCTGAATTGTGGTGAGAGTTTTCTCTCTTGTTCTTCTTCAAGAACTTCTTGTTTCTTATCAATGGCCTCCCAGCTATTGTGGTGATTCTTGCAAGACTTATTGGAATTCCTATTCCATGGTGTCATTTCCAATTCATTCCTATTCTTCTTCCACAATCCATTTCTGAAAATTAGAAAACATAAACAGCCTCACTCAAAAGAAGAGCTGAATGCTCTGTTTTGAAGTTCAATTGAAGAGTGACTTCCATTGCAAGGAAGATCAGGGTAAAAGGTGCTAAGATTCAGGTCAATAGAACATCACACACCGTCTTATTATTGTTTTGTCATGCCCATGCCATAGGTTGGCATTCCATTCGAGTCTCCCCCACCACTTGTGGAACAGGGTCTAACTCTTAATCTATGGCTTTAAGGCTACTCTCTCTACTCTAATTTCTCCATGATTAATGTTACCCAAGCATTGTGCACCATCATCTAGGCCTTGCCGCTTGTGTCTTTGACTAGGGCAGGTTCTTGGAGGGTGGCACCACCCATGGTGGACTTGGTAGAACTCATGTCTGAGGATGAAAAAGAGGATTTTGAGGTACGTCTAGTGAGGAGGATCTATCTATGGAGGAGGACTCTTCACATGATTCTTCTGATGGGTCTTGTTAGGAGGCCTTCTTACATTTGACTATACTTCTTTTGAGTAAAACTTACTTAGGCTTAGGTATAGGTGACTGCTTTGAGTCTTAGGTTTTCCACTTATGTGTATTTTGGGATGGTAGACCCAGGCTCAAAACTTTTGTATTTATTCAGTCATCACTTACATTATATCTTTTTATTTGATATTGTGCGGTTGTATATGCTACTTATTGCTTCCACCGAGACACTTACATCTTGCTACTTATTATCACTTTATGAAACTTATTTATCTATATATTGTGACCATAGAGATTCACTTGTTTATCCATATTTATTACTTGAGAATTTATGGTTTATTTATTTCGCAAATGATTCACTTTTACTTATCAATTTGTGGTTTTATTACAACCCATATTTACAATGAGAAAATTGTTAATGTTTGAAAAAGGGAAATGAGTTTGTTAAGTTCATATAAAAAGTTTTTATTTTCTGCCAAATTTCCTTAATTTCTTCTATTCTTATGAAGTGATATGGATGTCATTGGAACTAATCCTTTTAATACGGGATAAGAAAGTGTTATTTATATATCTAAGTAAGCCCATATTTTAGAGTGTTACATAAGTGGTATCAGAGTAGTTCATCCTACGCAGACTAGGGTATGGACTTGTCCATGTTTGCATGGTGTCTTCTTACAACCACTTGTATAGACAAGGGTGTAGGAAGATATGTGTGTGACTTACTTTTCAAGTAACGATTTGTTTGAATTGTTTGTGGTGATTGATGCATGTACACCTTCAATGGTGAGTAGTGGTAAGTTAGGGCATATCTCATAATAACTTTAGTAGTAGTCATATGTATATGATGATTCTTGAAAGGACTAATAAAGATGTTTTAAGGAATCATGGCAGGGAGACCTAACCTTACGCCCAACACATCTTGGACCGTATGACTACAATACTAGAGACTCTAGTGTAAAACTGTGATGATGGACTTACTGAGTATCGTGGATTGTCCGCCTTTACCAAGCATGGTCCACCAAGTTTTGAATGGGGGTTTAACCTTGAAGGGGCTCAACTTTGGCTCTTGAGATTGAGAACATCTTTAAAATAATTAGGTGTTATAAAGTGCACAAGGTGACCTATGCCACGTACATGCTAGGAATTGAACCTGAGAATTGGTGGACATTTGCATGTCAGATGTTTCTAACCGTGGAGGATGTCATTGCTTGCGAACTACTTTATGAAGGAGAAAGCCAAAGAGTTCTTGGAGCTAAAGCAAGGGAACATCACTATGGTAGAGTATGCTTCCAAATTCAATGAACTAATGAAGTTTAAGCTACACTACAAGAAGGAAGAGAATGGTGAGCACACATGGACTCCATTCGAGAATAGGTTGAGAATTGACATTCAGACCGTGGTGGGATTCTTGCAGATTACTGACTTTTCAACGTTGGTAATAAAGTACAATGGAGAAGTCTGAGGGTCTAAAGAGGAACAACAAGAAGCATCATGGAGATCAAATGAAGCCCTACTACAAGCCTAACCAATCATTTAGAGGAAGTTGAAGGCAAAAGAACAACCTGGTGGGAGGATTCTGAAAAACAATAGGAATACCCACAATAACCAAGAGGGGGGTGAATTGGTTAAAATTTGGTCTTTTAAAATTTCTTTATAAAATCAGAGTAAGGATCTTAATCACTTTTAAACCAAGAATACTTTTAATCAATCAAATCACTCAGCTCAAGAAATCAATAGCTCAAAACATAACTTGTTGAGTAATGATAAAAATACCAAGAACAAATGAACAAGATGACTAATAGAGATTGAGAGAGAGAATTAACATTAGAATTTATACTGGTTCACTTCTCAAGAGAAGTTACATCTAGTTTCTTCTAATCAACACTAGATTAGAGTTCCACTATTATAAATTTCAGTTCTTACAAGCTTTATTACAAACACTCTTTATCAACTCTAGATAAAGAAAAGAAATCTAAAACCCTATTAGACTTCTAGTGAACAAGAACCAGAGAACACTACTCTGTTCTTCCCTAGAGAACACTACTCTAGTACAAGCTTCAAAGAACAATTTACAATAGCACCAAATAACAAAAATTGCAAAAACAAATTTACAACCAAAAAGAATGGAGAGAAACAACCTGATGATCCAATGAATATGAATGCATGTGGTTTATCAATCAGAGTTGAATGAACAAAATGAATTTCAGAACATGCTCTCCTATTCTTCTTTGAAAACTCTTGCCTAAGAAATCATTCAATACCCATGAAGATTAAAGAGTGGGACAAGAAGTTAGTTAACCCAGAAAATCACTTTCTAACTTTGTGAAGGCTTGTGTGTATTCAGAAAATTCGAAGTATTCAAGTTAAGTTTCAAGCCAAGCCTCACTCCTATTTATAACAGCTTTTTGTAACTAACTGTAATCGATTAAGCGCACCTAATAATCGATTAAAAAGCCTTGTGTAATCGATTAAATTGCCACTTAATCGATTAAAGTATTCATGCTAATTTCTGGATTTGAAAAACGAACAGAATAATCGATTAAACCGAGCGGTAATCGATTAAAGCAGTGAAGAATAGTTACAGAAGCAGCTTTTGTAATCGATTACAAATCATGGTAATCGATTAGAGTAGTAAACCATGTTTTTCTAAGAAGCCTTGTGTAATCGATTACAAGAACTGGTAATCGATTAAAATAGTAATGCATGTTTTTTCTTTTAACACTATGTAATCGATTACAAGAAATGGTAATCGATTAAATTGTTCTTCAATGCTTTTCCAGATTTAAAATCAATGCAAATAATTGATTAAACCGTAGTGTAATCGATTAAAACAGTAAGTTTTGCATTTTTCCAAAAACATTGCCTATTTAGTTCTTTTCAAAAATTGCTTTAATTCTTTGATGAAGACATTTAAGCATGTAAATGATTAAGTGCATGCAATGCAAGGATCGACAAATTGTCCTCTTCATACACTTCAATTTGAATTACATTCTTCAAGGCATGTGAAAAGCTCAAAACATTCTTCCAAGTCCTAAGCTTCAAACTTCAAGTTGCTCCCCCTATATCCAACAGATTCAACAAGCTTTGTTGCTTTCAATGTGGGGGACCACAATTGAAGAGGGATTGTACTCAACTTCTTCCAACTTTCCACAATTGTGGGAGTCTGGCGCACATGGCTAAAGATTGTTGGACTACCCCAAAGAACACTCAATATGAATAGTGAAAGTGCAGCTAAAAACAACAAGAAGGCATGGTCTTTCATATCACATGATTGTGTAAGGAGTATAGGGTTGTTCATGTCATCTTTACCTTATAAGATTATGGTAGCGACCCCTACCAACAATCTTGTTACTACTTCTCATGTATGTCTAGATTGCTCTTCATGGAACAGAGGTAGGGTCTTTTCTGTGAACTTGATTTGTTTGCCTCTTTCACACCTTAATGTTGTCCTGCAAATAGATTGGTTATTGTCCAATCATATCCTTCTTAACTATAAAGACAAATCTTTGATGTTTAGTACTCCTACTTAAAGTTCTCTTGAGTCTTAGAGATTAGAAATTTCCAACAAAGGTGAAGTTGGAAAGGTGGAAACTACTTGAGCTTATATGGTTTTGTTTATGTCCATAGCGAAAGGACATCCCGATATTAGGGAAAGGCCTGCCATGTGTGACTTCCCCGAAGTTTTTCCTGTCAATGTGACAAGGTTGCCACTCGAGAAAGAGGTAAAGTTTACCACGGACCTAGTGCCTGGGTCTAGTCTGATCTTGATAGCACCTTATAGAATGTCTCCTATAAAGTTGGTGGAAGTGAAAACTCAAGTGGAAGATTTTTTGGAGAATAAGTTATTGAGACCTAGTGTGTTATCATGGAGATCATTAGTGTTGCTGGTAAGGAAAAAGGATGGTCGCATGTGGATGTATATGGATTATTGCCAACTCAACAAAACTACAACCAAGAACAAGTACCCATTGCCAAGGATCGATGATCTCATGGACCAACTGAAGGGCTTTAGTGTATTTCGAAGATCATTTATATGTCAAGTTACCATCAAATCTATGTCAAAAAGAAAGATATTCTAAAGACCGCATTTCGAACATGTTATGGGCACTACAAGTATTTGGTTATGTCATTTGGCGTGACTAATGCCAGGACAGTTTTCATGGACTAAATGAATTGTATCTTTCATCAATACTTGGACAAGTTAATCGTGGTGTTCATTGCAACATCTTGGTATACTCCAAGAGTGATGAGGAGGATGCCAAACATCTGAGGATTGTATTACAAACCTTAAATAAGAGACAACTTTATGCTAAACTCTCAAAGTTCAAGAAAAGGGTATGTATACCCCATGAGGGCGAGTTGAAGGAAGTAATTTTGGAATAAGCACACAAGAGTAGATTGAGATTTCACCTAATCTCTACAAAGTTATATCAAGATTTGAAATTTTTTAGTGGTATGGCATGAAGAAGGACATAGCAGAGTGCAAGGCAAAGTGCTTGACTTGACAAAAATCAAAGGTGGAACATAAGAGGCCTTCCGGCGAATTACAATCATTGGACATTCTGAAGTAGAAGTGGGATAGCATTTCTATGGATTTTGTCTCTGGTTTACCAAAGACCAGACTTGGTCAAAATGCTATATGGGTGATCATAGATAGATTGAGAAAGTCTGCTCATTTCATTCTGATCAACATGAAGTACCAATTGGAGAAGCTCATCGATTTATACATCAAGGAGATTTTGGGATTACATGGAGTGCCTGAAAGTATGGTTTCTGAAAAAGATTCACGTTTCACCTTGAGGTTTTGGGGAAGTTTGCAAGAAGCATTAGGGAATAAACTAAAGGTTACTTTCACATATCATCCATAGATAGATGTCTGAATCGAGAGGACTATTCAGTCATTAGAAGATCTATTGAGAGCTTGTGTATTGGAGGAGAAAGACAGTTGGAACGAGTGTTTGCCCTTAGTAGAATTCACATACAACATAGCTTTTATGCTAGCATAGGGAAGGCACCATTTGAAGATCTATATGGAAGGAATTGTAGGACGCCATTGTGTTGGTACAAGGTCGGTGAATATCTTTTGATAGGGCCCAATATGTTATGACGAACCACAGAGCAAGTGAAGGCCATCAAGGATAAGATCAACGTGTCTCAAGATAGGAAGAAAAGTCACTACGACAAGAAAAGGAAGCACCTAAAGTTCCAAGCTAAGGATCATGTATTCTTGAAGGTTACTCCCATGAACAGAGTTGGAAAGGCTCTAAAATATTGGAAACTTTCTCCAAAGTTTATAGGTCCCTACCAAATTCTAAAGAGAATTGGTTATGTTGCTTATCACATTGCCTTACCTCCAAACGTATCCAATCTACATCCTATTTTTCATATGTCTTAACTCAGACAATATGTTCCCAATCCTTTCATGTGATCGAGCCAGATCCTATTCAAGTAAGAGAATATCTTACTTGTGATGTGAATCCTCTGATAATTAGTGACCAAAGGAGAAATTTCAAATAATTTAATGTTTTAGTGAGAGAATCATCCTCGAAATGATTTCATGTGAAGGCAAAACATATGGATGTTAACTAACTAAATATAAATCATTTGCATAAGTTAGTTATGTCATTTTAGGCGCATAAGAGCACAAAGTACATTGGTATTGATTTTCACAATATTGTTAGATGCTTGTTTAATAACAACACGTTGGATGTTGAATAAGTTGTTAATATAAACAAGTCCCTTTTACCTTTGGACGATTACTTGTAAAAGCGAAAGGATAATTTTTACCATTTGAGTTTATATCAAGTATATCTTTTTCACTTCATGCAAACCAAATATTCTTTACGAACCAAACTTTACACCAAGCTTGAACAACCCAATACTCTTTGTTTTACCAAGCACTGTTGACTTTAAACAAATCAAAAAGGTTTGAAGTTTGTTTACTCACTGACTAAATCTTAATAGTCTCACAAATGAATATGATATTTACGCTTTCAATTCTTTCTCACTAGATGTTCAAAGTGTTGTGAGAGATTTTGAACTTTACAAGAATATACAGAAAGTTTTTTACAAAAAGAATTCAAATGTTAGCACGTAGGTTCGTATCCATTTCTTCAAAGTTTCTAGTACTTATATATAGGTCTTCTTCTTCAAGTATTTGTTGTCTCTAAAAAGATATAATTTTTCAATTGAGCTCACGTTTAAAGATTGTAGTCATTGGAGCATTTAATGCGCATTCCCTTCATGCTGGAAAACCACTCTATTTAGCTTTCGTGAAGAACACTTTAGTAGGAAGCCATTTCCTTTTTGTCAGTCCAGGTCTGTAATGTTGGATATAAGGCTGAGACTAATTCATCCTTGGAACAAATGAAATCTAGACTTGAAAACATAGAGGCTAGGCTTGTTCTTGATGCCTTTGATAAACTAGTTTAGGTTGCTTATGTTTTCTTTCCAGTTTCTGATTATGTTATGCTTTGGTTAATGTTTTTCTAGTTTTAAATTTCAATTGTTTAATGTACTGCATGTTCTATTTCCATTAATACAAGTTCAATTCTCTCTTTTTAGTATTCTCCTTGTTTATACTATGAACATTATTTTTGTCTTTGAAAAGCCAAATAGGGGAGAAATAATTATAATAATTGTAGGGGGAGAAATAACTGTTTTTAATGGGGAGAAATAATTCTACTTGTGTGTTTTGCTCTACTCTATTTTTTCTTTGATTGGAAAAATGCTTAAGTGAGGGGGAGCAAAAATTAAAGAAATTGATTAATGATAATGCAATTGATTAAGGAAAATGCAAGCATCATACTTAACACTTGTTCTTGCAAAAAGCTGATTTAAATTTCAGGATTATCAAGTATGAGTCTCCTATCATCCATCCCTCAAAAGCAATTAAAAGCTAAACAAATGGACAATTGATATTTGGCATGTTCAAAGCCAAAAAGGGGGAGTTTGTTGGATATAGGGGGGGCTGCAAGTAGATTAAAGCAAGGATGAAGTAATTGGCTTGATGTTTTAGCTTTTTACATGCCCAATCAATTTGAAGGCATTTGTAATTTGTCTAAGTGGTTCAAGTACATTGCCTTGTGATTCTTGCATTGCATATGCATTCTCATTCTCATGCATACATGTTTTTGATTAAAGTATTAAAACTGTTCAATGATTTTAAAAGAAACTAAGTTCTCATGGTTGTGTTTTTGGAAAAATGAAAACTTACTGCTTTAATCAATTAAAGGCTTTGTTCTAAATCTGGAAAAGCCATGAAGAACATATTAATCGATTACAGGCTTCTTATAATCGATTACATAGTATAATATGATAATCATGCATCACTGCTTTAATCAATTACCATGTTATGTAATCGATTATCTGGTATTTTAATCGATTACATATGGTAAAATAATCGCTTATACTATCGTTTTAATCAATTACATTCTGTTAAATCAGTTTTTATTTAAAGCTTTATGGGTTTGCTCTTTATAAATAGACATTGAACAAATTACTCTGAGAATATGTGACTTACCCAAAGGTTTCAAAAGCTTTCTAAGAGTCCAAGATATTGATTTACTGAGTGAGAAACACATCTTGTGTGAGATCAAGATTTCTGATTTTTAGAAATGATGTGTTAAAGAAAAAGAGTTTTGATTCTGAGCATTGACTTCATACAACCTGGATTGATTGATAACTTCATTCATTCATTTATGAAGGATCACAGGTTGTGTCTCTCTTGAATCTTTCTTTAGAATTTCTGTGTATTAAAATTTTAATGTGAAAAATCAAATAAGTTCTTTCAAACTTTCTAGAGTAGTGTTCTCTAGGGATAAAGATCTGAGTAGGGTTCTCAGGATCTTTGTGATTTGTTTTCTAATATGGTTTTAGAATTCAGATTCTTTATCTAGGGTTGATAAAGATAATCACTTGTAAATTGCTTGTAAAAGAATATTTTGATTTAGTGAAAACTCTGACCAAGTGTTGGTTGGAAGACACTGGATGTAGCCTCCATGTTAGTGAGGTGAACCAGTATAAATTGCTGAGTCTTTTATTCTAATTTTGTGTATCTTTCATTGCTTATATTTGGGTAATCAAAATATTGTTAACAAAGAAAGTATTTCTGTCATTACATGCATAACAAGGTGGATCTTGATGGAAAGAAAAGTTCTGGTTTTACAAAAGGTGATTGAGTGATACGATCCAAGGTTTAATTCCGCAAATTGTTTTAGAGAAAACTTCAAATAACTGTTTTAAACCAATTCACCCCCCTCTTGGTTTATTTGAAGTGTGTTCATTGTGTTTTCATGTAACAGTAGGACATGTCTTTCAATACTGTTTGAAAACTCCAAAGTTCTTGGACTTCATTTATTCTTCATACTATTCGACAAATCCTAGGAAAATGTCTTATAAGACAATTCCTGCAAAATGAATCTTAGGCACAAAATATTAAATGAAGCCTTAAATGCATTTTTAAATGTTGTGCCAGATCATGATATATATTTTCTCTCATCGGGAACTTCAGACACATATTTAGGATGCATGGTCTAATATCGCATAAGGCACAACTTTTAACTTTTGTATTTGTTTGCATCTAATCAAAATAATTAAGGCTCCCGATATGTCTTAATTCACAAATGTCTTTTGACTTAACATCTTGGCTACCATATGGCAGTATTTTGGGGGAGAACTTTATCAATCCTATTCCTAAACAATTTAGACAATTAATGATGATTAGGGATTATGATTCTAATATGGGGGAATGGCTTTTGAATGCTTTATTTGATTTGCTTCTTGATGAGGTGATATTGGAAATTTGTTCTATAGTCACTCCTCATGATGATCAAGGCGTTGATTGATTCATCTGGACTTCAACCGTAGATGAAAATTTTATAATAGCCTTGGCCAATGATCTTATTTGTCCTTTTGTGCAATCTTCTTCATCTTTTCCTTAGGATCAGGTTTGGAAGATTAAATGCCAACCTAAGATGCAAGCCTTATATGGAGAATCTTTAAGGGTGGGACTGCCTAAAAAAGCTCTGAGAGTTACAGATGGATGAATGGTTCATATGCTTGTTCGGTGTGCAACTCCTTTACCGAAACTCCTCTACACATCCTTTGGATTGTCATATTTTTAACCCCATTAGGCTTCAGTTAGGTGCCCTTAAACATAGCCAAGACTTTCTTTTACCTAAATCTTCATGATTGGATGAGGTGGAATATTGTTATTGCTAATAGAGGTTCTACTTCTAAACAATGCGAGACTACCTTTGCATGAGCGTTATATGGGTTCTAGATAGCCAGGAACCAAAAGGTGTTTCAGGAGGTGGACATCCAGCACAATGAGCTATTCTACCTCATTAAACAATGGGCATCTCTATTTGTGCTTGATTGTGGGTATAGCATTTCCGCTCCAATGACCAACACGCTCCATAGAGACGTTCACATCAATTGGAAGGCTCCCCAATCGTCTTGGATGAAATGCAATGTTGACAGATCGATGCACCTGGATGATTACAAAGCTTCTTGTGGTGGGGTCCTTAGGGATCAACATGGCATCTAACAGCTTGGTTTCATGAGAAACATTGGCACTTCAAATGTTTTGTTGGCTAAGTTGTGGGGAGTGTTAACTGCCCTCGAGTTAGCTTATGGGAAATGATTTAGGAAACTGATGTTGGAGTGTGATTCGAGTTCTACAATTAATATGATTAGCGGATGATAGCTTTTCAATGGTCAGTCAAAATTATCATGTTTATAGGGAATCTAATGGTGTTGCGGATTGGCTTGCAGGGAAAGCTCATGAGCGAGCTTCTAGGTCTTCATTTGTTCCCTCAACTATTAGTTGATTGTAGATTGCTTTGTTGCAGGATAAAATGGCTATTTGTGTTTCTTGTTCTACTAAAGTAGGTTCTTAGGTCATGTTTAGCCCTCCCATTAAAAAAAAAAAAAAAAGATAAGGAACATGTGGCATAATTTGAATTCCATTTAACTTTGATCAACTCGACTTTCTTACCATACAACTATAATAATAAAACTTATCTTGTCAAGTGAAGGTAAACAAAAGGTTAGTTATTCAAGGTCCAAAAAAGATCAATTGGTATATTTCTTTTAAGGAAGCGTCTGATATGGGGTTCCTTTAAGTTTTAGAAGAATTTTAGGTTGGGAATCTTAAATTCCTATACGTTTGATATACATATTTCAAAAATCATTCCCAAAAAATCATTTTTTAATTGAGTTTTCATGTTGTTTCCTACAAAACATTCCCATGAAATGGAGTGAGAATATAACTTTCACTAGTTAAAAAATGAATTTTCCTATTGTAAATATAGTTAAAAATGAATTTCCCACAGAATATTATCATGATTATGTACTCTTATAATAATTTTATCATTTAATTTGATAAAGATTTAAAAAATTGAAAAAATATCACGTTAATATTTAATTCTCAAAAATATTATATAAATATTCCCAAGAAGGTACAAAAATAACTTTTCTTATTCCAAACGCCACCTAAGTTGATATTAGTACACAACATTCAGATAACGAAAATCTATGCAAAATCTTTTTAAAGTTAACGAAATTCTTTCTCCAAAATCTATGCCTATTCTCATTAAGTTATTCTACAAAAATGATTATACAACAAAATCAGCCTATCGCGTGATTCTCATCCATATCTTTTCTTTTATCCACTTCGTGCTTTCATTTGTACCAACCAGCAAGAAAATACCTTAGCAAGAAACAGAAACAGCACGCTATAGCCTGTCCAAATAAAGAAAAAGAAAATAAGATCAATCATATTAAAGATTTCAACTAGAATAGTTGATCGTGCTTCATACTGAGATTGTGGTAAAATACATGAATAACAAACTATAAAGTCATTAAAATTTGCTCTCTTGATTTTTTAATCAATGATTAATATCCTGCAGTTTTTCCCTCTAAAGAGCCCTACATAGTAGGAGCCAAATCCAACAAAACAAAGCAGGTTCACCATTATCAGTGAAATCAGATTAGGACACTCGAACCACTAGTTTACTAGAATCACACCAACAACCAAGTTCACCATATTATTGAACTTAACACAAGTTCTACATTGAAATAGAAATCAAAAAGAAAAAAGAAAAATGCTAGCTACAAGAATAAAGAGAGAGAGGAGGAGGGAAGGGGGCATCACCTGGAAAGCAAGAAGATAAATACAAAGTGCCTTTTCGGACTTTCGGCCTAAATTTCTTAGGAAGAAGTTAACAAGTGTCCCATCATTTGTCCCAGTCAATAGTCCACTTTGAGGGTCAAACCTGAATGAGAAGATGACAGGTTTCAACCAAACAAGTATATGCAAGATGTCTGAACCAATCACTAAGACACATCTACCAATGCCTACCTTGGCAGTCGATGACGAGGACAAGGAATATAGCCAGAAAGCTGGAGGAAAACATATTCTATGTCAGACATGCTCAGTAGAGTTTTAAATTACACAAATTCAACAAGTCAATGGAAGTTCTGATAGTGTCAAACCTGGGGGAGTGACAAGAGGAAGTTCAAAACTTGAGGTAAGAAGAAAATCAAGAGTGTTTCACTGAAGCCAAAAATATAACATAATAAAATTATTACCAGGAAATCAATAATCACAGTAAGGCAAGATCATAAACATCAGTGGAATGGATTCATACAAATGTGCTAAGTTTTAGTGATGTACTATCATTTTTCTCTTGTCAAGATCCTAGTAGATGACCAGATGGCCAAGCAGGTCACCTACTGAAAGCTTCCATTGTGATGTTTGGAGGAGAGTCCTCAGAGAAAAATGAAATAGTTATTTATTGAGAATGCAAAGCATTATTTCTTGAGGATGAAAACACAAATCTCACACTTGAATGGAAAATCCCCACCTCAAACAACCTTGCTATCATATGTAGCAGTAAACTTGGAAGGTTATTATCACATGTTCTACATATTGTTAATTACGGTTGAGATGGAAATTCTACGGGCCATTTGTTCAAAGTTTAGGTATCATGGATTTATTGTACAAAGTGAAACATGGTAAGTTTTTCTTATAAAAGAGAGCAAAATCATTCACCAAATTACTTTTAGAGAAATGGAAAGATTGTGATAGGAACTGACTCAGGTACGAAAAGAAGGAATGAATATTATTGAATACTGGAGTCTAGCTCCTGCTGTTACAACAGTGATCTTTCGAGGGAATCACTACCTCCTTACACTCCTCAGAGATGGCTTTCCTCATTGCCTCTCATCTATTTATACCTTCCCTCCCATTACTTAGTTATAACTAACTCAGCCTTAGTTATACTAACTATTATATTACTATCTAAACCCCCTAGAATAGGTTTGACCCCACCTCCCACTCTTATCAATACCCTCCCCTTGAAGCTGGACCTTGTCCCCAAGGTCCAAATCAGTAAAAACATTCTTCAGTTCCTCAGCCAGCTCCCAACTATTCTCGTGATGAGGCAATCCCTTCCATTTGATCAAAACTTCTTCTTTTCCAACTTCATTTATCCTGTGCTTCAAAACCCTTTCAGGTTGCATTTGAAGTTGCCACTGCTCATCCAACATTGCTGGTAGTGGTTGAGGTGAACAAGTTGCCTTCACTAACTTCTTAAGCAATGAAATATGGAAAACTGGGTGAATTTTACTGCCTGCAGGAAGTTCCAATCTGTAAGCCACTTCTCCAATTTTCTGAATGACTTGATATGGCCCATAAACTCTAGGACTCAATATTTCATTGGGTTTTCTTGCTAATGACTTCATTCTGTAAGGCTGTATTTTTAGGAAAACCCAATCCCCCACCTGAAAACTAAGCTCCCTCCTATGCTTATTAGCATGCTTCCTCATCTGATCCTGAGATTTCAGTAAATTACCCCTCAACTCCTGCAACAAAGCATCTCTGTCCTTGCATAACTGATTCACTTCTTCTAGCTTAGAAGGGATATCAGCTCCTCTTATCAACAAAGGAGGTTCCTGTCCATACAATGCTTGAAAAGGAGACATTTTGGCAGACATATTATAATTTGTATTGAACCAGAATTCAGCCCAAGCTAGCTGAGCAGGCCACTGCTTAGGTCTGATCCCTGTCACACACCTCAAATAAGCTTCCAAACACCTATTTACTACCTCTGTCTGCCAATCTGTTTGTGGGTGATAGGCAGAGCTCATCTTCAATTGAGTGTCTTCCTTTTTGAACAATTCCTTCCAAAAGAGGCTCCTGAACAACCTATCTCTATCAGAAACTATAGAGGCAGGGAACCCATGCAGCCTGACTACCTCTTGAATGAACACCTGAGCCACTTCCTTATCTGTATAAGGATGACACAATGCCAAGAAATGGGCATACTTAGTCACCTATCTACTATCACTAAGATAATATTTTTTGTGCTTTTGGCAGCCCTCCAATAAAATCCATGGATATATTAGTCCATACCTTGGTTGGAATAGGCAAGGGCTGAAGCAATCCAACTGGGGACAGGGTACTTGCTTTATTCTTTTGTCATATTTCACACTCAGCCACATACTCCCTTATAGTTTTCTTCATTCCATGCCAAAATACCACACTAGCTACCCTTTTACAAGTTCTAAAAAATCCAGAATGCCCCCTACAGGTGAACCATGTAATTCCGTTAAAAGTAAAGGAATTCTAGCAGAATTCTTTGGCAAAACCAACCTGTTTTTGTAATAAAGCTAGCCTCCATGAATTGTATAGCCAGGTTTCTCAGTTGTTTTAGTGAGAATACCTTGATAAATCTCATACAATTGCTGATCTGCTCTCAGTTCATCATCCCAATCAACCCACTCCTCTTCTTGTACCATAGAAACTGCAGAAAAAACAAACTGCCTTGATAGTGCATCAGCCACCACATTTTCTTTTCCAGGTCTGTATTGGATTTCAAAATTATATCCAATCAGCTTAGCAGCCCATTTAAATTTCTCATCATTCAACAACTTTTGCTCATTAAGGAACTTTAAACTCTATTGGTCCGTTCTGATGATGAACTTCCCCCCCAACAGATAGTGTCTCCACTTCTTTACAGCTAACACAACTGTCATCAACTCCCTTTCATAGACTGATTTAAGCTGGCCTCTTTCAGATAAGGCCTTACTCCAAAAAGCCAAAGGTCTGCCCTCCTGTAACAGTACAGCACCTAACCCTGATCCCGATGCATCAGTCTCTAACACAAATGGCTTAGAAAAATCAGACAACATTAACACAGGCAGGTCACTCATCAGTCCCTTCAGCTTTTCAAATGACTTATCAGCTTCAGGGGTCCATTGAAAAGTATCCTTCTTCAACAAAGCATTAAGTGGTTGTGCCCACTTCCCATAATTCTTCACAAACCTCTGTAATATCCTGTCAGCCCTAGAAACCCTCCCAAACCTTTGATGTCTCTAGGTACAGACCATTTGCTCATTGCTTCCAACTTACTTGGGTCTGCCTCCACTCCTCTTCCTGAAATCAAATGACCTAAATACTCCAAGGACCTTTGACCAAAGGTACATTTTTTTCTATTCACATGCAGTTCCTGTTGCTGCAGCACCTGTAAAACTTCCTTTAGATTGCATTTGGTGCTCTCCCACCTCCTTGTTGTACACCAATATATCACCAAAGAAAACTAACACAAAGTGTCTTAAGAATGGCCTGAGAACTTCATTCATCAATGCTTGGAAGGTTGAAGGAGCATTAGTCAACCCAAAAGGCATGACCAAAAACTCATAATGACCTTCATGAGTTCTAAAGACTGTCTTATGCACATCTTCAGCCTTCATTCTAATCTGATGGTACCCAGCCCTTAAGTCCAATTTAGAAAACCACTGTGCTCCTCCAATTTCATCTAATAACTCTTCTATTATAGGTATGGGAAATCTATCTGGTACTGTAATTTTGTTAAGAACCCTATAATCCACACAAAACCTCCAGCTGCCATCTTTTTTCTTAACTAAAATTACAGGACTAGCAAAAGGACTAGTGCAGGCCCTAATAATTCCAGCTATCATCATCTCCCTTACTAACCTTTCAATCTCATCTTTCTGATAATGAGGATATTTATAAGGTCTAATGTTAGGAATTTTATTACCAGGCTGAAGATTAATGGCATGGTCATTCTCCCTGTGAGGTGGCAGTCCTTGGGGTTCCTTAAAAACCCCATCAAATAACTTCAAAACCTGCTCCACTGCTTCAGGCACTACCTCTCCTTTTTTTTCCTACTCTACTGCCTTAACCTCCACCAGAAATCTCTAATCAGCCTCCCCCATGCTCCCTTTGATCAGCTTTAGGCTGATAGCAGCTTTAATCAACTCAGGTTCAGCTTTCAACAAAATTCTTTTATTCTGAACTTTAATAGCCAAGGTCAGCTTCTCAAAATTGGCCTTCACTTCTCCCAATCCAGCCAACCACTCCACCCCTAGAACCACATCATCACCTCCTAGTTCAAACAAATAACAAGTTTGAACCACTTGTAACCCTTGCAATGCAATTGCTAAATCCTTACACATTCCGTTGCATTTCACCTTATGTCCATCTCCCACTTCAACAGAATAAGGCTGTGTAGGAGTCACCTCTAACCCCAATTCTCTTACCAATTTCAGTGAAATAAAAATGTGAGTGGCCCCACAATCAATTAAGACCACTACTTTCTTTCTTTTTATTCTCCCCACAACTTGAGAGATCTTCTTGGTTGTGAATCCCTTAATACTATGCAATGAGAGTTGATGCAACTCTTCCCCCTCCTCTTCTTGTTCCCTACCATCACTCTCTTCCCCCTCTTCCTCCATAATCATTAGCCTCAATTGCTTGTTTTTACACACATGAGTGGTGTGATATTTTTCACTACAAGTAAAACACTCCCCCTTCCTCATTTTTTCATTCACCTCCATAGGAGACAGCCTATGAAATGTTTTCTTTCTATTCCAAGGCTCCCCTCCAGGTTTAGCCATCCCCAAGGGTTACATCACCTTGCTACTGCCCTGCTGCCAGTTGTTACCACTTCTTGGACCTAAAGAACTAGGTCTTTGGAAAGGTTGATTCCATTACCCAGTTCTGGATAAATTACCCAGAATTCTATTCTTCTCTTCAACCTGCCTTGCTTTCATCATGGCAAGGTTTTGGGTTCATGCACCCTTCTGTCCCAATTTCCTCCTTTAACCCCTTCAAGAACACTTCTTTTAGAAAGATCTGATCCAACCCCTTTCTTGCCCCTACATGCTTCTCAAACTGACCAATGTAGCTCTGCACATTATCCACTTGTTTTAATGCTAACAACGCTTGGAAGGGGCTTGCCACACTCATACCTTGAAACCTCTAAACCAAGGCCAGCTTGAAACCCTCCCAAGTTTGGGAAGAACTCCAAGATTCCCACCACCGGAACCATGCTAATGCCTCACCCTCCATAGCCACCAGAATCGTGTCCAATTTCTCTTCCTCCCTCACAGCCTGGAGACGATAATATCTCTCTATCCGTGACACCCACCCTACGGGATCCTCCCCTGCGAACACAAGCAACTCAATTTGCCTCCACTGTCGCGCAATCTCCTCGCCTCCTTCCTTGCTTCTTCCCTTCGCCCCCTTCGCCTGAACCAGTTCCTCCATCTTCGGCCTCTCCAAGGTCGTGGCCAGATGCTACAGCAATCCTATCGAACCCAATCGGGTTTCGATCACGACCAGATGGGTATCCATAGCCTCACGATTCAGCTGGGTGGCCTCATGATTCAACTGGGTAGCCTCACGAGTCTCTTCCATCGCGCGTTCAAGAGCTTCCATTTTGGCATCTATCTTGTGACTGTTCTTCGATCCCATTCACCTCACAAAGCCCTAAGATTGGAGCTCTGATATCAGTTGATAGGAACTGGTTCAGGTAGGAAAAGAAAGAATGAATATTATTGAATACTGGAGTCTAGCTCCTGCTGTTACAACAGTGATCTTTCGAGGGAATCACTACCTCCTTACACTCCTCAGAAATGGCTTTCCTCACTGCCTCTCATCTATTTATACCTTCCCTCCCATTAGTTAGTTATAACTAACTCAGCCTTAGTTATACTAATTGTTATATTACTATCTAAACCCCCTAGAATAGGTTTGACCCCACCTCCCACTCTTATCAGATTGCCACATGAAGAATCATTTATTAGCAAGTATCAACTTATAAAACTGAAGAATGACCATATATTTGTCTCTAGCCTTTAGAACAGAAAGCAAGACTGGAGTCCCAAATTTAGAGTCCCCTGTATATCTATGATTCTATGCCTAGTTTGCACCAAAAACACAGATAGGATAGCCAAATGAAGAGTATTGACAGATAAAAGTAAGGATGTACCTAAAATGGCCTAAAATACCAATCACAGCCATAGTCATCCCAGCAAAGTATGTATATGTATCACCAACAAAAACTGAAGAGGGATACCTAGAACAAGAAGACCATACTGTTGGTAAAACTACTCTATCATGTGAAAAACATTTTCAAATGAAATGATAATGATACATCAGTGAATACCAGTTGTAAGAAAGTAAAGCCAAAGAGGTAGCTAGCAAGGGCTGAGCTAAGTAAATAGAAAATGCATGTGCTAGCTTATATTCAGGATCTTTTGATGCTCCAATTTGCATAATATTGTGTATCAGGATCTGCACATCCATAGTATTATCAATTTCCTTGACCAAAGTCGACTCAGTTAAATTTTACAAGCTTTGATACTTACAGCTGATGCGATAACCACTGTCTGCCCAACTTCAAGGCCATTTATTCCAGCATGTATATTGATGGAATTTGTGCAAAAAACAGCCAATAGCCCCATATATAGCTTATACATCCATCCTGCCCCATAAAACAAATCAAAATAGTGAATCTTTACAGTAATTAGTAACTCCTCAAGTGTCATTTACATAAAGGTACAAAAAGCTTACCAAGATCCAAAACCTCAATCCCAATGTGTGGGACAAGTGGCTTTGGTATAACTATAGTTGTGTGTCCAGCATATGCCATTAACAAAGGAAGTGCAGCAATTGATGGGAGTAGTAATTTTCTGTTCTTCACATTGACATAAAGTCAAAAACGAAACTACTCTAACATTAGTTAACAAGCACAAATTCAGGAAGCAAATAATGAAAACTTATATACTCACACTCTCCATGGGACGTCAAGGACATCGTCCACAAATCCTAGCAATGTCATGAAACAGATGCACGCTAACGCTGCATTGTATTCAACAAGCCACTGCAAAACCAAAAATAATTCATAAAGTGCTCCTTTCTTCTATTGATATCAGTTCCAAGATATTAAAGTTGAACAAAATACTCAGATTTACCATACACATAACTTACATTCGAATCTGCTGTGAAGTTAAAATACTGAAACAAGATTGCGACAACCAAGAAGACAATACCAACAACTATACCTAATGACTCAGGCCTGCGAAGAAAAAGGTAGCATAATCAAAACTTAGTACCAAAAATTTATGATAGCAGATTACAATACTTTCCCTCCTATGCATACATGACATAAATACATTATGAATTTAGTAGTATAGTACCATATAGACCTAGCTATGGTTTTGTTCTCTACTTAACTTTTTTAACTACATTTTCCGTAACCTTTAACTATGTACAGTAATAATCTCTCTCACACTCTCATCAATTTAACTTTCTTAAATATATACGGTAATAATCTCTCTCACGCTCTCATCAATTTAACTTTCTCTTCTCACTCTTATACACCCAAACATTTTGATCTGCAAGTTCCATGCACAATAATCGAATATTAAATTAAACCATCAGCCAAAACAACCTGTTTGGTATTAGTCTGGTACATAGCAACATAATAAAGGTTTTCAGAACATTAAGTACCAAACTTCATAGTTTAAAAAAACAGAACCCCGTGCTAGTCAACATCAACTTACATAAATAGGTAAATAAATAAATCCAGAGACATTTACCGAACAATCCAAGAACAACAAGTATAGGATCCAAAAAGAAACTAACGATCACATGGAATTGCATACTAGAACAGAACACCATCACAAAAGAAAGAAAAACGAGATATAAGGTGGGTTGGATGGTTAAGGGAGAAGGGGAGAAAGGTCCCGCGTTCTATCCTCTGTTAACAAATCTAACATTTTTTTATGAAAAAAAAAAAAACACAAAAGAAAGAAAAAATTTATATCTCAAACTGAAAATTTACTCCCAAATGTTCCACACACAATATGTTTTTCTTAAAAGAAAACAACAAAAATCAAAATCCAACTAACGATCACAAAAGAAAGAAAAAAAATATATATCTCAAACTGAACATCCCCTCCCAAATCCAACCAAATGCTCCACACACAAATTATATATATGTAAAAACAAAGAAATCAAAACCCTGATAAACCACCCATGATTATAAAAAAAGACACCCAGATCTCGAAATCAAAATCCAAAGCAACCCCACTTCATAAAACAAAAACATAATTAAAAAAAAAAGGAATCAAGAGAGAGAAAAAACACTCACACTTTCACAGTTCCCTGAGGGGTGCCCTTCTTGTTGATGTCATACCCAAAGAGGTTCCGCTTCTGGACGTAGCGGGACGCGACGGGGATCATCTTGACCGTGACGAAGAGCCCCGCGAGGCTCATTCCAGCGTTGATGAGGATCGATCTTCGGAGCTCCGGCTCGATGGGGTAGTGATGGAAGAGGAGGTACAAGTAAGGGAGCAAAAAGGGAGAGAGCTTCAGAAGAAGACGCCATTTGGGAGGCGCGATTGGAGGGTCTGTTAAGGTGGCTTTGGTAGTTGTGTTGGTGTTTGTGTTTTCGTTTGTTGCGGGAGGAGAAGAAGAAGGAGGTTCGGAAGAAGAGAGTCTCTTTCGTGCTCCCATTGTTGGCGGTGTTATTAAAGGTTGTTCTTTTGTTTTGCAGGTTGCACGAGTACATGTAGAGAGACCTTTATGGGAGATTACTACGGTGAATTCTTATTTTTCTGTTTAGTTTTTTGGACTTGTATGTATCCCAGTCGTCACTGAACCAAGCAGATATTGCCAATTCACCGGAAGTGGAGAACCTGGCATTTTATTGTAATTACATGAGTTAATTACTAGCGTCTGTGCGTTCGCATGTGAGTTAGTGTATTTTCCACATTCTATTGTGGAAAAAAAAGTTAATATTTAATCTAATTATATTTAATTTAAAAGAAACATCTTTTTAAAAGTTTTTTAATTAAAAAAAAATTATAATATTTTATACAAATTTTAAAATTAAATAATGTTTTATTATATTATATTATTTTATTTTAAGTTTCATTTAATGATTAAGATATAATCAAAATAAAATAATCACTTTATTATAATAGTATTATAATTAGTTATTTCACACAGATCAAATTATTCCAAAAAAAAATCTAAGAGTTATTCCTTATTTAGTTTCTTAAAAGTCAAAGGTTATAAGAAATAATTAATTTTAACTGTTGGGTTAAAAAAATAAATGGTGAAGATAAAATATGTAAATATATATTAAAAATTACATAAATATTATTTAAATATTTTAATTTGTAAGAATAATATTAAAGTTGATCAAAATTATAAATACTATATTTTGATAATAAAAAATTATATCAATTATTTCATAATGTTATTTTCTTTTACCATGACATGTTAAAATAATATTAAGCGTAATTGTAAAAAAAAAAAGAATTAAAACCAATAGAATTTTTCATATGTAAATATAACTTTGTAAGAAAATTATAATAACATATATTACAAAAATATACAAAGAGTCTAATGGAAGGACAAAAGTAAGAAACATTTGCGAATGCACACCCTTTCCTCATGTAGAGAAAAATTTGTTTAAGGCCCTTGTGTACAAAAAATTGCATCAGTTACTCACATCTTTGTGTCAAAGCAGGTCTTGCATATCAGAACTCTTCTTTTGATAATGAAGATGAATTATCAGATCTTGACTTCATTTATTCTTTATAAGATTTGGCAAACCCAAGGAAAATGTTTTTACAAATAAAATCTCAGAGTAATAAATGAAGTTTTAAAGATTATACCACATGCGGCAACAAATCATGACTTTATCTATCTATAGTCTAAAAACCATCAAATGCAGATGTTATACATATATCATACGCAAACCACACAACATTTTACCTTTGTATTTCTTTGTATCTAATCAAAATAATTAATGACCTTGATTCACTTTAAGATATAAATGTCTTGTTGACCCAACAAATATATATTATAAGATTAAAAAATATTAGGAATTAATTTTAAAATATATCATGCAACTATGATAAAACACTAATATTGTCAAGCTATGTGTGTTATCATGATATTATTGTCAATCAAGCATCACATAGTTTAAGAGTTTATCATGATTTTGACATATCCTATCCTATTGAAGAGGTTTATCTACTTTCAAATATTAAAGTTGTCAAAGTGAATCAAGTCTGTTAATCTTATAATCAATTTAGCAATTATGTTAAATCATGAAAAAGATTATATTAATTTTTTGATTAAATTACATTTATAGAATTTTATTCAATTTGACAATCAATTAATGTTTTATTATTTTATTTTATTTTTTGATTTATTTTGTGATCGAAATATGATAATAAGATAAAATAGGATAATTAATTTATCACAAGTCACCAATATCTTATTCGTTAAACATATTTATTATCTAGACGATTCTTGAGTGAAGAGTTACTAATATATCGATCATCCAAGTGGTACTAGGTCGAATCCCTTAAGCAAAGTCTTAAGTTCGAGTTTTATGGACGAAAAATATTGTCAGTAGGGAAGATCTTACTAAAGATAAATTTATAATACATAAAATGAAGAATGATCTTAAAGATAATAAAAATTATAAATAATATATTTTGATTAAAAAAATTGTATAATCATTTCAAATATGTTATAGTATTAAGATTTATTATAAAATATATTATAACTTATTTCAATATTAATTGTGTTATTGATCTTTAATAATTTTTATAATTTTTTAAAATTATTATATTATAAGATAAAAAATATTTAAAAATATTTTTTTTAAAATAGTATGCAATTACATTAAAATAGTACTCCCTCTAATCTTCTATATAAAAGAACAAATAATAAATTCATCAAAATCAATAAAAGTAGGTAAGTTGGTTAATTTTAATTAACAATGTCATAAATTTAAAAGTTTACTCCAAAAGTAAATTAAATGATTTAGTGCATCTACAATGAATGATTATTTAAATGAGTTGTTTATCTTAAATGTGTGGGTCTTACAATGCCACATATATTTAAGAACTCTACACAAAAATTCACTTCAATACTATGCTTACAAAATTGAGTGCTTAATTTAATTTCTTTCATTTTTTTTTTCTTCTGATTCTTCGCCTGGGAAATGTTGTATTGTTGAGGGGGGCATCTTTTGGGCAATAAAAAATGGAATTAGAGTGTTGAGACATTCTCACACTTTGGGGAGAGCATTGCTCTTAGATACTTCTTGACTCTTCTTTCTTCTTCCTTTCTCTACAGGCACCACTGATATAGAGTGTATCATTGGTGCCTTCATCGAGAGACATCACCCTTCTTCGCATGTGCACACAAATGACGTCCCAAGGTCTTAATTTCGTAGTGGCCGACCTCACCACCATCAAGCTCGTCCTTCAATCCCACGAGTCCACTATTTCTTCTAAATCAACCAAGCTCGATTCACTTGTCCCCTCCATTAGTGAGCTCTTGCACTCTATCTCCCTCCTTTATAACGAAATGCGTGAGTCTCGTTCTTCCTCCTCCAATAGTTTGCTTCGTCCTCCCTCTTACGACAACCACATTTACTCGAAACGTGTGGAACTACCCCCATTTTCTGGCACCAACCCTGTTGGGTGGTTAGCCAAAGCAAATACCTGTTTTTCTGTCCAACACACCCCAACCAGAAATGCGTATTTGCCTCACTCAGATTTGTATGAAGGGCATGACATGGCACTGTATAAGGTCCTCTCCAACTCCAACCCACACCTTCTTTGGGAATCCTTCAAACAGGCCCCTCTTAGACAGCTATGGCGACAACCAGTTGGGTAATCCAACACACAAGTGTTTATCTGAAACCTTTCATACTCGAAATTGATGGATTGACGTAATTGTGACCTTTGTTTTAAATGTAGAGGAAAATGGTGTCTAACCCACCTTTGCCCGAATCGCCATTTGCGTTTTCTCCTTTGGGAAGGTGACAAACCACCACTTGACCCATTGGACTTATAAAAGCTTTGGCCCCTCGGGATTTAGCCAAGTCACGCACCATCAAGTTGGAGGTGAATTGATTGGCTACCACATCCTTCTGCTCGTGGATAATGGTGCGACACACATCTTCATTGCTTGTGAATTGGTGTCCTCGCTGAATTTGGAGGTCACACCCATGGATTTGTTCTCGAGGCATTTATCATGTTGTCTGTGTCAAGGTGGGCCGCTACACCGTGGTCATGGATGCTTATGTGTTAGATTTGGGAGGAGTTGACATAATTTTGGGAATAGCACGACTGGAGATTGTGGGACAAACTACCATTGATTGGCGAAGGAAGATCATTAGTTTCGACAATCATGACCAAACAGTCTTGTTGCAGGGATACCATTTACATGAGTGTCCTCGAACCCCTACACTCCAAGGAATGCTCCAGAGGTTGGCTTTAGAGAACTCTTTCCCTCCACGACCCCTGACATTGAACTGCCTCTAGAATTGCAACGGTGTTGTCTTGTCATGAGTAAGTTTTTCTTCCTTAACAGGTCATTCCTCCTTAGCGCAATTACAACCACTTCATTACTCTGCTTCCTAGCACCAACCCAATCAACATGCGACCTTATCAGTATGACTACTATCACAAGGACGAGATAGAGTGTCTGGTTTAGGAGCTCCTAACTGAGGGTATTATTAGACACTCTATTAGCCCATTTTCGAGCCCTATTATCTTGGTGAAGAAGAAGAATGACTTATAGAGGATGTGCATGGACTTTAGGGCCCTCAACAAGGTCACCATCTTGGATAAATACCCTATCCCGACCATCAATGAGCTCATTCATGAGCTCCATGGCTCTCGTGTCTTGGATAAGTACCCTATCCCGACACCAGCTCACTAAGTGCAATTCTTTCCAAAGGAAGTAATTCTCTATGCGACACTGGTTCGCTAAGTGCAATTCCAGCCAGAAGGGAAATTTTGCTTTGTGCAAAATGTCTGGCTTAATGCCAAAAGTTAAATTTCTTTGAAAGTTATAAATACGACCAACTACGTGAAAAAATGAGATTTTTACCCCTCTTCTCCCCCCAAAACCTTAAACATCCTCTTTCTCCACCCATGACCACCAGTGACCACCACGTGTAATGCCTCAGATTTCCACTTTATGTTGTATTTAATTTTTAATGAAAATACTTTTTCTTTTGTAAATAAAATAACAAACTAAGGTTTACTAATGACCGATTTCCAAAAAGTTTCATCACTAGTTAATATTTAAAGGTTCGGTGTAATATAAAATACAATACAGTCCAATATTTGTTCTATTACATATTACAAACAACTCAAATATTTCATCATAACAAAACATCCTCAGCCAAACATCTT
>CM023960.1:14805019-14827769 GCA_013407115.1 Glycine latifolia
CTGCTAGCCTATATTACTAATTATTGAATGAATCATTAATCAATTAACCCTAAAAACTAATATATGCTAGCAGCATATCAAATAATTCCCAGATTTAGATATTGTTGCCCTCAGCAATAAACAGAATTTCAGAATGGGAAGCAAGGATCAACAATCAAACATAACATCACATGTGATAATCTTAGAATCACAATGCTGAGTACAATCGATTTTCACATCAAAGTTTCAATAACACTTTTCAATTCCATTAACTGTAAGAGTCTCACTTGAGTACTCCTCACCAAGATATATGTAATTCACTCAACACTCAACTGTATAAGGGTTATTATAATCACTCAATCCAACACAGTCATATCACTACCATAAGCTTGATCATATTCTCAAGTTCCAGAAGATAAGAACATAAATGTAGGCACAACTGATCAAAAGGTCTTTATAAGGTTGTAAGTTGGCCTGGTTTAAAGGTAGGAATAATTTGGATAGTAGCTAGGTTAAGACTAGATTCAGATAAAATTTCCCAAGTCCACTCAAACAAAATATCAATTATTTCACTCTCATGTCTCCTTGTCCACATCTATAAACAGGGTTTTTTATTTATTTAAAAAAACTATACACAGAGAGAATAGAATAATGAGAAAATACATTTAGATCCACCAGCTGGTATTTCAGACTTGTTATTTCCCAACTGAATTATTCACTAGATTTGTTTTTTGCCAGATCTGTTCTGTTGGCACTTCAACACCCAACCATAATTGTCTTCTTGGGTAACTTTGTCTTTCCTCTTACCCTTTCTTTCCTTTCCTATAGGCATTCATCTTTCTATTTTCCAATATCTAGTGGTCTTGGTTCTAATTCTTTCTTCCTCCAATCTCAAGTAGGGTGGTCAAGGTATATGTTCTAAATGTCAGGTATATGAATGAAAAATAAAAAGGTGTAGGCTCAAATGGGTAGCAATGGAAAAAATGAAGGTAAGTCAATTTGGCCCTAGCTTCAAAGAATAAACTGCCTTAATCATATTAGAATATAAATGCATCCAGAGAAACAGAGCAAGTTCTAGAGTACTATCAAAGTGAGGTCTCTCATTCAAAAATAATTCTGTATAGGCTCAATCCTCACAAGCTATAGTCTCAAGCTAGACTCTGTTAACTTCATATCAAGCATCATTTCTTATTTCAAAATGAACATCAACATACCAATAATCAGAATTCCAATCAAGTTTCATGCAATCCATGCCATATTTCATCTCACTCATGCTTCCTAACAGAAATATCCAATTGATCACTGATTTCAACACTTCTAATACTGAGATAAATAAGATATACTTCTAACCTTTATTTAAACAATACTAAAATTAAAACTAATGACTAAATTTTAAAACTACTAAAACTTAACAATTAAAGACACTAAAACAAAATTTTCTGTTAGACGTCCTTTATCTCTTGAATGTGATTCTTCAAATAATGTGTATGCGCTCCATTCCCAGATTTAGAAAATTGCTGTCCCCAGCAATAACTAAAAAGGATTATGCGCTACTAAAATACTCAATCACGTATGCATTATTTGAGAAATCACAACTAGAACAAAACATTAATCCAAACAGAACACACTCACAATCAATTTAATCATAAAAACAACTACCACAAATTCATCAAGCATTCAAATGTTTAACTGCAGTAATGTAAAGGTACTAAAAATTAAAAACCAGAAAAATAAAATCAAAAACAAGAAAAACTAAATGGTCCTGGTCTATCACTCCTCACTCCTCTCCCTCCATCGTCTCATCCTCAGCAGCCTGAGATGGATCAGGATGGTCTGCTGCTGGCTCTGTAGCATTGGAGGGTCTTGGAGGAGTAGGAACTGGTGGTGTCGGTGATCTGTGTCCAACCGGCGACTGAGAAGATGGTGGTGCAGGCAGATACTGAGGCTGGTATGCTATGTAATCAACACCCCGCTATCTACAGAGGTCCTTTAGCAACCTGGTCTGATACTCCAGCTGAGTCTGAATGAAGATGTAACTGGGGGAGTCCTCATAGACCAGCTCATGTCTGGGTGTCCTCCGTGTGGAAGAGGAAGATGAAGCATGTTGTGGTGGAGGTGGGGCAGGAACCTGTTGCTGGGGATCCTCTAGTTCAGGTACCCCACGGGGACTCCGAGCAGCGAGCTCCTCTGGAGATAACTTAGAAGCTCTGATCAACTGCTCCTCAGTAGCGCTCTCCATCGCATCTAGATAGGTCTTGTGGCTCATGACGGAAGTGATCTGAACATCCATCGGCTCCTCGTCTGGGATCTCTACACCAGCTCGTCGGCACAAATGTGAAATGAGGGAAGAATGGGCCAACCAGGACTTACTACTGCAGTCCTCAATCATGTGGAGGATCCGGCTGGACAAAATGTAAGAAATAAAGAGATTCCCTTCACCCCGTAGCACATATAAGAGGATGGCTCGCTCCAGATTCACATCAGTCATATTTGTGGAAGGAATGACTGTGTGATTAACAAACTGATGCCAAAAAGCTGCATCGCCTACCAAATCGTGTTTCCATAGCTTCTCTGGCACATAGTCTAATCTTGCCTTCGTCCTCTAGGCTGTGTATAAGCAAGTGATCCCATGTCTGATCCGATCGGCCAGCTGAGGAATATCATCCCTGTACATCTTACTGTAGACATCAGGCTGCATCCTATGAAAAAGGTGGGCGAACTCACAGCGGGAGAATGAGGAGTAAGTGGTATCCAAGAATCTCTCTATGGTCTTGTGGTCGAATGGGACCTGGACTCCTCTCACCCAGCTAATCCTTCTTTCGGCAACTGTCTCTCTGTCTACATTAGCCAGAAACTCCTTCAGAATAGAGCTGGAGCTCGGCTCAGGAAAGCTAACCAACTGCTGCCACTGTCTTCTGGTGATTACCACTTATCAAACCATTCTTGGCACTCCAATGAACGGAAGCGAGCTTCATCATAACCGGAGATGCGGGCCCGCTTGTTGCCAGATGCAGCTGTGCTCTTCTTCTTGCCTTTCTTAACCTGTTTACCCTGAAACTCAGAAAACATCCAATACAATATATGATTCAAACTGAAATTCTAATCACAATATGGATCTGAACATTAGATATAACAATTCCCAGATTTAATTCCATTCATATCACACAATGACGCACTCAGATCAAGTAAATAAGGAAAACCACCACAAAATCAGCATTTTTCATGAATGTACCTAACCAATAATTCCTAGATTTAATGTTAGACCATACCCTCTTATCTCAATTCATCCTCTCAAAATCGGTGTCAACTAAGAATTTAACCTCAGGCTTTACTTTCATAGTCATGATCAATTTCAACAATTATAGACATGTGATGCTCAATTGATCACAAGGATTAGTGTTCCAAGTGACTTGACTCATGATAAGCAAACCATTGCTATACATACTTGTCATATGAAGGAACTCAGTATTGTCAAAAGCACATTCAGACTTTAAGGACTCATAAACCTACTCCATGTTCAGTATGCTAAAGACTCATGCTCACAATCCACTCATATCTATGACCGTCAACAATCCACATTCAATTCTAATAAAGGGATTCATGATCAATATCAAAATAGCACACATAAGGCATCAAGTCAATCAAAATCCACACTTGCAATTCCCCAAAGAGTGTACATATAATCAAATGGATTCATGATGACATCTACACCACATCAACAATAATATCAAACAAGGGAGCTTATGTCTCAATTAAAATAATTCCAAAATAAGTGAGCCCATCATCATCATAATATGGTAACCAGAATATGTGCTTCAGTTAACCCAAACCCACACTTCGAAAATGGTAACCCAAGTCAATATTCAAACAAGCACATAAGGTCTAGATCAATCAAAATTCCCAGATTTAAGTTCAAAACAGGATAAAATGTAGTCATGTGAAACCAAATGGACCTATGACAAAATCACTAAAATCTCACAGCAACAAGACCCAACTCAATAGGATTCCTAAATATAATTTAAAACAGGATATAATTATGGTCATGAGGAATTAGTTATACCTATCAATCAGAGTCATGATACAATTCACACAATAAAGTTTCACCAATTCACAGTTCAAGACTCAACTTAGCATGTTCCACTTCCACTCTCAATGATTCCTATCCCACAAGTTCTATGTCAACAATAATGATGGTTGATTACTCATAAACACACCATAATCTCAAGTATCATGCAGAAGGGATTAAATTAACCAAATGAACCAACCAACAATTCTAAACAATGACAATCCAAGAGTAAATGGTCACAACATTCATACAGTTAAAGCTCAACACAATTTCCCAAATTTCATTTGAACACCCTGAATCAATTCAACAATTTAGGATTCAGACACCAAACTAACTTAACATGGTCATTATAAAACAATGTTCTCCAATACCATCTAAAGGTCAACAAAGAGGTTTGACCATGGGAACCATTAAACAAAAACCTGGATACATAATTAGACTGTTATTGGCAAAATTCCCATATGGCGCTAGTAGTGCTAGGGTTGGCACTAGTCGCGTGGTCTGCAATTCGCCTTCATCTTCTTCCACTGTGAACCTTAACTCTACCACTCAATTAATCTATCTACGTACTCTATAAACTTCAAAATAATAATAATGTTACCTTTTCTCCTGTCATTGAATGAATGAAATGAGAGGATACAAACAAAACTCCTAAGATAGCTCAAGCTTTGAGTAATAATGGTGGACAACGGCTAATTGGCAATGGGACTGAACGTGCTAGGGCTTTATAATGACTGAGTTGAATGGTTAAAGCGTAACGTAAGTAATGAAATTGAATGAGATTGAATGAGGTTGAGGGAAATGAGAGAAATTTAGAGAGAAAAGCAATGAGAGGGCGCGTTTTTGGGGTTGAGTTTCCTTTTTTAAAAACCAGAACGACGTCCTCGCGCCATCCGCGCCAAGGCTGGCCCGATTAGCGTGAAATGTAAATAAGGAGCTATTCTTTTGAACTTGTGGCATGAGTAGCGCCATGAGCCACACGAACCGTGCCAGAAGACTCAGGTGAACACCTAGATTCGAACCATTCGCGCTAGTGGCAAGGGTAGCCACGCAATCAGTGTGGAAAAGCAAACAAAGCCAACTAGATTCGAACCTCTGGCGCGACTAGTGCCATGCTCCACACGGTTAGCGCCAGGATTGTAATTATGGTCCTCTGATTCGAACATCTGGCACTACTGGCGCTATGGTCCACGCGATCAGCATGGGTAATTCGAATGCTTTGCTCATATTTAAAGCATTTGGCGCTATCAGCACGGGTACCCACGCTATCAGCGTGAGACATTCGAATGCTCTACAACATATTTCAATGCTTTTTACCATTTTATATCCTAAGTTAAACTAGATATATATGTAGTAAGAACCTAAAGATAAAAATTGACAATGAAATAAATAATTCAACTAACTAGCTAAAAAAAAATAACTACATCATGCAAACCAAATAATAAGAACTAAACATAAAACCATTACTTAAATTAAAAACCTGCAGGAATTCAAAGCAACAAATGAAAACTCTTGGATTGCCTTCCAAGTAGCGCTTGTTTAACGACGAGCTTGACGTACCAACTTTTAATCCTCAAGTGAATTCAGTGAAATAGAAACTGTATTTCTATCCACTTGCCCTCCAAAATAAGGTTTCAATCTGCATCCATTAACTTTAAAAGACCTATCATTATCTAATGGGGAAATCTCCACTGTTCCATAAGGATATATTTTTCGCACCATGAATGGACTAGACCAACGGGATTTTAACTTACCTGGAAACAACTTCAGGCGAGAATTATAGAGCAATATCTGTTGTCCCGGTTCAAATTCTTTTGGGCGAATCTTATTGTCGTGCCACCTCTTAGTCTTCTCCTTATAAATCCTAGCATTCTCATATGCAGCTAACCTGAACTCATCAAGCTAATTTAATTGCAATAATCGTTTGTCATTAGCTTTAGAGAGTTCAAAGTTTAAGAATTTTGTAGCCCACATAGCCTTATGTTCCAACTCACTCGGGAGATGACAAGACTTATCGTACACAAGTTGGAATGGTGACATACCTATAGGTGTTTTGAATGCAGTCCGATATGCCCACAATGCGTCATCAAGCTTCCAGGCCCAATCCTTCCTAGAATTGCCAACTGTCTTTTCTAAAATTCTTTTTAGCTCTCGGTTAGAAATTTCTACTTGCCCACTTGTTTGAGGATGATATGGTGTGGCAACCCTGTGATGGACTCCATATTTGGCCAGCAAACTTGCAAACTGTTTATTGCAAGAGTGAGTCCCTCCATCACTGATAATAGCTCTCGGTACTCCAAAACGGGTAAAGATATTCTTCCGCAAGAATGATACCACTACCTTCGCATCATTTGTAGGTAGAGCCACAACTTCTACCCATTTAGACACATAATCCACAATGACTAGGATATATTGATTGGAGTATGATTTAGGGAAAGGTCCCATAAAATCAATTCCCCATACATTAAACAGCTCAACTTCTTGGATGTTATTCAATGGCATTTCATCGTTACGAGAGATATTTCCCGTCCTTTGACAATTATCACATTTTTCCACAAAATCTCTTGCATCTTTGAATAGTGTTGGCCAATAATAACCACATTGCAAGACCTTTTGTGCTGTTCTATTTCCTCCAAAATGTCCTCTGTAATCTGAGGCATGACAATGCCAAAGGACTTTAGGTGCCTCTGACTCAATTACACATCTGCGAATAACCCCGTCAGTACATTGAAAATAAAGGAAAGGGTTATCCCATAAATACCTCTTCGCATCATGAAGGAACTTCTTTTTCTGTTGCCAATTGAGATCCTCAGGCATTACACCTACAGCTTTATAGTTGGCCATCTCTGCAAACCATGGGCTAACTTGGATTGTCATCACTCCTTCATCAGGAAAAGATTCATTAATTTCCACTTTTGGCCCATCTTGCAACTTCTTTTCCTGAATCCTTGACAAGTGATCAGCTACTTTGTTCTTCACCCCGGCTTTATCCTTGATTTCCAAGTCAAACTCCTGTAATAAAAGCATTCAACGCAACAAGCGTGGCTTTGCATCTTGCTTGGTCATCAAAAATTTAAGAGCGGCATGGTCAGTGTAAACAATAACTTTAGAACCAACCAAATAGGACCTAAATTTGTTTAATGCATACACTACAACAAGCATTTCTTTTTCAGTGGTGGCATAATTAACTTGTGCCTCATTCAAAATTTTACTAGCATAATATATAACATGTAGATGCTTATCCTTTCTTTGTCCTAAAATAGCACCAATTGCATAAGCACTTGTATCACACATAATTTCAAATGGTGAATTCCAATCAGGGGCCATTAAAATAGGTGCGGTAGTAAGCTTATTTTTCAATACATTAAATGCATCAATACAAGCTTCATTAAAATGAAATTCTACTACCTTTTCAAGTAATTGGCTGAGAGGTTTTGCAATCTTGGAAAAGTCCTTGATGAACCTCTTGTAAAATCCTACATGCCCTAAGAAACTCTGCACACCATTAACATTAATAGGAGGAGGTAATTTTTCGATTAATAACAATTTAGCTCTATCAACCTCTATCCCCTTTTCAGAAATTTTATGGCCTAAAACAATTCCATCACGAACCATGAAGCGACACTTTTCCCAATTTAAAACTAAATTTGTCTCTTGACATCTTTTTAAAACCTTAGCTAAATTAGCTAAACATGAATCAAAACAAGAGCAAAAAAAGAAAAATCATCCATAAATACCTCTAAACCTTTTTCTACCATATCAGAAAAAATAGAAAGCATGCACCTTTGAAATTGTTAGTATATGGATGTCCTAGAGACAATCTTTTCATTAGATTGGGACATACATGTACTTTTCAATATTGTCAAATAAATTATAAGCGCTCTTTATCGTGTTTCATATTTTGTCTCGATATCATTATTAATATATGAGTAACTGGATAAAACTCTTGGAATAGAATAGGTATCTCTTGAATATCAGTGATGGGATCACGATCATGAGGATTCAAGGATACCAGATGTCTACTCCTAAATTTTAAGTTCCTGGTCTAGAGACACTGAGAATGGGGATCAGTGATCTCGGGTAAGACTAGCACGACTTATCTACTTGTATGCAGATACAAGGTAAAGACCTCATGAGCCACAGACATGGAGATGTCTTAGCTAAAGTCGTGGGTGGATCTATAAGGGTATAGCTCGCACTGAACGGACCCATAAAGAGACTCTATGAGGAAATCTCACAGATAGTATCATTAGAGTAGTCTCTTATTATTTGGGTATGTCTCTCCTTAGACCAGAAGTTTTCACCTAGACTGTATTTTAGAAGACATGCTTTGATTGTATACCTCGTCAGCCTGAAACATGGAGACACATAGGTATACCTTTGGGCATGTCCTGAAAGAACACGAGTCTAGGGTGACTAGCTGAAGGAATTCGTCAAATCTCTGTGAGAGATTAGGTTATCTGTAAACCAGAGAAATCGGGATGACATTTATGGGACTCGGGAATCTATGCATAGTAAAAGAAATCATGAGATGATTTGCCTTTAGAGTCAGTAAAATTGGAGACTCCCTATTTCGTATTAAAGCTTACCCTAAACCGCAAGGGCTGATACGTTTCCTTATCCTAGGTTTTATGGGAAGGTAACTGAGATGAAAGGAAATACATATGGAAACCAAATAGATTTAATAGGATGATCTTGTCATTTACCTAACTAGTTCTGGGGCAACAAAGCATTGCTAGTGCTCTGTGTTGTCATTAAATGGGTAGTGGCCTTGTTGGGCCCAAACTCATTTATGTCAGTAGCTATGTTGGGCCTAATGGGTCACACACTAACACTTTATTGTCATGACATTATAGCATTAAAGGTTTTGGGCCTAATAATGGTTGTTGGCCCAAGAAAGAGTTTGGATACCTATCTTAAAGAAAGGGGCGCATGAATGGAGTTAATGGGCTTGGATAGTCCAAGACATTATTAATTAATTTAAATAGTTAAATTAATTATCTAATATTTAAATTTGATAATTTAAATTTTGAATTTAAATATTTGAATTTAAATATGAATTAACTATAGTAGTTAGTTTCATATCAAAAGGAGAAGATAAGAGCTAGATTTGAATTTGAATTCAACTAGCATCTTATCATGATCATGTCCTAGATTTTAGGAAGAAGTTTGAGGGCTGATTATGGGGCTTACATACGGCTGATATATGATTATCATTTGGAAAAAATAAATCTCAAGTAATTGACTTGGTCTTAGGAGGATATGATAGGTGGTTGTTGGCAATTTTTGAAATGCAACAACTCTATCTTTTCTTCACGTGTGGGATGCTTCATAATCAGATTTTTTGGTTAAAAAAATCTGACTCAAACTCTTCTATAAAGTGTGCTATTGTGATTATAGTTCTCTAATTGTTTTTTTTGAAAAAAAAAACCTATCTACCTTCCTCCACTTTCACGTGCCCCTTTGTGTGAGTTTTGACTGAAAATTCAGCCACCAATATCATCTATTGATAAGTCTCTTAGATAAGTAAAAACACTTTAAAACCTAACCTTCTTCCTCTTCATTGGTGTGCCTAGCTTGCCTCCTTTGGTGTTTGTTGGTGGCCTTCAAGAAGTGTTCTTGAGTCTTGACAAGAAGTGGTGTGGATCAACATTAGAGGGCTTGTATCTTCAAGCTTATCCTTGATCATCAAGTTTCGAATATAAACAAGGTAACATCTATGTCTTAAAGAATGATTCTTGTGTGGTATGTGTGTTTCCGCTTGAAAATTTTTGTTTTCTTCTCACATGCCTTCGGGCTTCAAGGCCCTATCTTTCAGAAATGTCGCAAGCGCATTGCATAGACCAAAGGGCATTCTTCCGTAAGCAAACACTCCAAATGGACATGTGAAGGCTGTCTTCTCCCGATCTTCTGGTGCCACCGGGATTTGATTGTACCCAGCGTATCCATCTAAAAAGCAATAGTAATCATGACCAGCTAACCTTTCTAACATTTGGTCCATAAAAGGAAGTGGAAAGTGGTCTTTTCTTGTTACGTCATTGAGCCTTCTATAATCCACACACATCCTCCATCCAGTGATAGTCCTTATGGGAATTAAGTCATTATTGTCATTTTGAATGATTGTCATTCCACCTTTCTTAGGGACAGTTTGAATTGGACTCACCCATGCGGTGTCTGAAATTGGGTAAATCATTCCTGCATCTAACAACTTCACCACCTTTTTTCTGACCACCTCTTTCATGATGGGATTAAGTCTCCTCTGTAGTTGCCTCACTGGCTTCATATCATCTTTCATAAGAATTTTGTGAGTGCAGAAAGAGGGATTAATACCTTTCAAATCGGAGATGACCATCCTATAGCAGTTTTGTGCTCCTTGAGTACTTTCAAGCTGCTCTTCCTCATAAAACTCCAACCCTCTATTAATAATGACTGGGTATGTCTCTTCGTCACCTAGAAACACGTACTTCAAAGTCTCCGGTAACTCTTTCAGCTCAACTTTTGGTGCTCCAACTGGGATGTCATCTTCTTTCTTCTCAAGCACCTCCATTACTACCTCAAGTACTTCTTGTACGATCTCTTGGCTTTGAATTTCCAGCTCTTCTTTAGGTTCCTCTTCCTCTATTTGACCTGCATGAATTACAGTATCCAGAACATCTAGCCTAAAACAATCATGCTCATCAGATGGATTTTTCATAACATCAAAAACATTAAAAGTGATAGACTCATCATCCATCCTAAGTTCTAATTTCCCTTTTCTCTACATTAATTAATGCTCTAGAAGTGGCTAAAAATGATCTACCTAAGAGAAGTGGTATTTCACTTTCACCATCCATATCTAAAACTATAAAATTTATAGGAAAAATAAACTTATCCACTTTAACTAAGACATCCTCAATGACTCCGGTAGGCTTCCTCAATGAACGATCTGCAAGCTGGAGAGAAACTCCTGTGGGCTTTAATTCAGAAATTCCTAGAGACTTGCAAACTGACAAAGGCATCAAATTTATGCTTGCCCCCAGGTCACATAAAGCTCTCCCTACATTAATGTTCCCTATTGCAATTGGGATATTGAAGCTGCATGGGTCCTTGAGCTTTGGTGGGAGCTTCCTCTGTATTATAGCACTGCACTCTTCAGTAAGCACAATAGTCTCACATTCCTACAACTTATGCTTTCTAGATAACAGTTCCTTCATAAATTTTGCATAGTTAGGCATGTTAGCTAAAGCTTCAGCAAATGGAATATTAATATGCAATTTTTTAAACATGTCTAAAAACCTGGCAAACTGTTGCTTTTGAGCTTGTTGCTTGAGCTTCAATGGGTAAGGAGGCTTCTCAAAGCGGGAGAAATCCATTGGCTTCTTTGAAGGTGCAGAATTTTTCTCTTGCTTTTCTTGCTTGTTTGAAGGTACTTCTACCTCTCGTTCCGCAGCAACTGTGGTAGTTTCCTCTTCAATTCCTCTTTGGCTTACCTTAGGCTTCTCTGGGGAAGTGATTACCTTTCCACTCCTAGTAGTAATTGCCTTTGCATGTTCCCTTGGATTCACAATGGTGTCACTAGGGAATTGTCCTTGAGACCTTTCAGCTAGTTGCTTTGCCAATTGACCAATTTGATTTTCAAGATTTCTAATGGATGCATCTTGATTTTTATGGTGAGCTCTGGTCTCATTAATGAAGGCATTGGTGGCCTGAATGTGCTCATTGGTGGTCTTAGACAATTGTAACATAGCTTTCTCCAGCTCTGATGGCTCCTTAGGTGGAATAGGTGGAGGCTGCAAATAATTATTAGACTTGTAATCTAATCCACCACCTTGAATTCTCCTTTAAAAATTATTTCCCATAGCATTATTTTGATTTCTCTGAAAATTTTGCTGGGGTCTTTGATCATACCAGAGGCCATTTACCTGAACTGGATCAGCTCCTACTAATGTAGGACACTCATTAGACTCATGCTCACCTTGGCAATAGTCACAAATGACAAGTTGCATTCTGTTGGATGAAACTTGAGCTGCAGAGACTTGGAGTTTATCAATCTTGGCATTTAATTTAGCTAACTGTTGAGCCAATATTTTCTGTTCAGCTAACATTGCATCACTACTCCCCAATTGAATGACTTCTCTTTTGGGCTGAACTGGAATGCTTTCATTCTCATCACGGGCTAGAGAATCAATTAACTCATAAATCTGAACTGTAGTCTTTGATCTTATACAACCACCAGCTGCAACATTAACAATAATGCGTGATTCAGGTATCATTCCATTAAAGAAAATACGTACCTTTTTACCCACAGTCATGTCATATTGTGGACACCTCCAAATAATCTCTTGAAACCTATTCCAAGCTGCACATAAAGTTTCCCTCTCATTCTGAGTGAAATTGGTGATCTCATTCACCAACCGATTGTACTTATCCATTGAAAAATATTGAGAGAAAAATTTTGCAACTAATTCTTCCCAAGTGGTTATGCTATTTGAGGTCTGTCTATCTAACCATCTAAGTACTTTCCCTTTAATAGCAAAAGGAAATAACCTTAATCTTATAGCATCATCTGACACCCCTTGATGTCTAATGGTATCACAGATTCTCAGAAATTTGTCAATGAAGTCATGGGGGTCTTCGTTATCTTCCCCACCAAACTGACTGCGTTCCACCAATGTAATCAATGAAGGATGAATGTCAAAATGATTTGCTTCAATTGGTGGTCTTACAATACTGGAGTTTGGTCTAGTGAACAATGGAGCCAGAATATCCTCCATCAGTTCATCTTCTGGTCTTGGCTGATTATTTGCTCTGTCAGCCATTTCTAATTCTAATTCAGAGATTGAACCAAAATCAGAATTTTCTGCTTCTCTTCTTCTTTGTCTGGCTAGTATCCTATTTCTTCTAACAATCCTCTCTATTTCAGGATCGTACTGTAGATGATCAGGATTAACTATACCTCACATAAACTAAGAAAAGCAATTTAGTAACAAAAAAATTCCAATCCAGAAGATTAAAGTTACTATAAAATTGGCTATTTCAATCCCTGGCAACGGCGCCAAAAACTTGTTGCGTGTTCGGCAAGTGTACCGTTCGTTTCAAGTAATAAAGTGAGTAAGTAAAGTATCGTCTCCACAGGGATTGAATGCAAATCTTATCGCAACTTATTATCTTAGAAATTGGAAGACAAATAATAAGTTTGAAGAGAATATGGTTGTATTTTAGGAATTACGCAAATTAAATAAATAACAGAAAATTGGCGAGGATTCAAAAACGAATTTAAATTGATTATTGTGCAGTGATGAGAAATAATTGTGGTCAGAGCACATTCCCTTTTATTCCCTACCTTCTTTACTTGAATTGGTTATTAATTTCAATCACTTCTAATTGTTCAGAGGATGTATTTTTGCGTAATTAGTTAAATTCTAATCCCTTAGTAATTTAACTCTTTAACCCAATTAGAAATCCTAATTCCTTAGTAATTCCCTATCAAGCTAAGCATTAAGAGAATACATCATATAAATTCTGTAATCATACATCCCTATCCCTAGGCAATGTAAAAATTGTTATTTTACTCCTTTCAGAAATTAGAGTCCCAACATCCCTATTGTAAACTCTAACCCTTAGAACTTTACTAGAATGGCCAGGTCTAATAAAGAATAATCCAATGAAGAACAAAGTAAAATAAAACAATAATCATAATTTCATATTAATACCAATCAAGTTGCAAAGGAGTTCACATTGGTTCTGGCTCTAACCACAATAATGGATTTAGCCAGACAAACTCATATCTAACCTCAAGAAATACAAAGACATTAGAAGAATTACAAATCTCTCCATCTTCCTTCAATCTCCTCTAACTGACTTTGATCTTCTCTCCACGTTCTTTTTCTGCATTTCTGTGTCTTTTTTTTCTGTGCAAAAGTGCCTCTTTATTTCTCCCACACGTCCATCTATTTAATTAGAGTAACAACAACCTTTTTCCCCAGCTATTTTCATGCGAAATCATTTAAAATAGGAAACTGCGTAACTGTGGCGCGACTAGCATGGTATCTCACGCTAATCGCGTGAGATGTTCGAGCTGATGGTTCTTCCTGACATGCTGGCTACTAGCGCGGAGACTGGCACGGATCGCGTGGAATGTTCGAAAAGCCAGATTGCTCCTTTTTGCTTCTTTTCCTTTCTTGTTGGTTTCTAATTAACCAAAAATAATAATAAGATGAGATAATAACAAATAAATAAATAAACCTAACTAATTCTAGCCTATATTACTAATTATTGAATGAATCATTAATCAATTAACACTAAAAACTAATATATGCTAGTAGCATATCAGGTATATTGTGGTAGGGTTTATGTTTCGGTGTTTATGGGTTAAGGGTTTAGGGGTTGGGGTGTTTTGTTTATGGTTTAGGTTAGGGATTGGGGTGTTCTGTTTAGGGTTGAGGACTTCGAGGTTAGGGTGTTTGTTTTAAGAGTTGGAGTGTTTTGTTCTATTTAGGGTTTAGGGTTTATGTTTCGGTGGGTATGGGTGAAGGGTGTTTGTCTTAGGGGTTTAAGGCTAATGTTCTATTCTGTTTAGGGTTTAGGGTATATGGTGGTAGGGTTTATGTTTCAGTGTTTACGGGTTAAGGGTTTAGCGGTTGGGGTGTTTTGTTTATGGTTTAGGTTAGGGGTTGGGGTGTTCTGTTTAGGGTTGAGGACTTCGGGGTTAGGGTGTTTGTTTTAGGAGTTGGAGTGTTTTGTTCTGTTTAGGGTTTAGGGTTTTTTGCCAGTGTATATTATTTATTGTCAGTGTTTATTTATTTTTAATTTTTTGCCTATAAGATAATATTTTTGAATGCTTTGTGAGTCGAACATATTAATTTTTAACATGATTTTTTATTTTTTGTTATTAAGATACTGATTACATGGCTGATTCATCTTCCACTGATTCTCCGCGCTCTGGATCCGATGATGAGGGTGGGTCCATGGATCCGACGATCTATGTTGTCCCTACCCCGTATAAGTGGGGTGCTTTGCGTAGGCGTACTCAGCGCACCCACGTTTCACAAGCTGTGTGGAATGAGGGCATAGCTCGAGTGTTGAAGACTCGACGTGGTAAAGTGACGAGGGGGCCACATCACGACGATATACCTGACATCGTTTCTGATATGTTAAGTAATGCTGGCTTTCTACATGTCGCATGCATGCGACATATTCAGGTATGCAAGTATGAAATGAGTAAAGAATTTTTAATTTTATAACTGTACTTATTAATTGATTAATGATTTTTTTTTAGATGGATGATGAGCTTATTAGTGCTCTAGTCGAGCGATGGAGACCAGAGACTCATACCTTCCATATGCCACAGGGAGAGATGAAAATCACGTTGGAAGACGTGGCTGGTATTTTAGGATTGCCCACAGAGGGCAATGTCGTTACTGGAGTGATGGTAGGCGATTGGGAGACCGTCATTGAGGACGTTTTTGGTCATGAACCTGAGGAGGACACCGAGCTGAAAGGTGGATATTTGCGCCTGTCTTTCTTTGACAGACATTTTGCGCACTAGGGTGAGGTGGTTCCCGAGTTGGTAGCCCTGACACGCTTTATGAAGGTGCACATTGCTCGGCTTATTGGATCATGGCTACTGAGCGACAGATCCGGAGGGAGCATGGTCGCAGCATGTTACGTCTCGTTGCTTGCTGGGGACTTCGAGGACATCAGAAGATATAGCTGGGGCTCAGCGGTCCTCGCACATTTGTTTAGACAAATGTGCCAGTGTATAGATCCACGCAGAAGTGACATTGGTGGATGTCATATGCTGCTTCAGGTGTGGCCGTGGCTTAGATTCCCACCCATTGCTCCAACTATTCTGCAGCCTACTCACCCGGAGTGGCATTTCGGACACCGATATATGTGACTATATTTTGTTTTGTTCATAATTTTTTCAATTCAGTCCTATCCTATAGTATTCTAATGTTAGTTATTTTGAAATAAGGTTTAATGCTTTAGGCCGCTTTAAACCACACGAGCTGGTTTTGTATAGGATGGCATTAGATTCCCTCACTCGGGACGAGGTACGTATAAATTTTTAAGTGATTGTAAGTTTGCATTTATAGTCCATGTCGTTACATAATTCTGTGTTGATGTGGTATGTGCAGGTGGTCTAGCAACCATATGGAGACTACCACTTTCTTGGTGTATCTGAGCATCAGCGACTATTGTGGATGGCAACTACTCCTATTCTATGCTTCCACACAGTTGAATATTCCCAGCCGGATAGATGCATGTGCCAATTCGTGAGGGATCAGCCAATCCCACATGCTCCAAGGAAGCTGAGGGGTATGCATGACCTTTACCTTCGTGGTAAACGCGAAGACAACTGGGTTCGTAAGCTCAGATCGTTTATTCTGTGCTGGGAGGTTAGGGACCAGCACATTGACCTTTCCCCCTGCTTCAGGAGTTCCTGTCACCACACCATGAGTACATGGTTTGGTACAGGGAAAATAGGAAGCGTTTCATCACGAAGCAGGGTGCCAAGACGGGTCGTGGTGTAAGTTTTGTTGACATCATTATTTTTCTATTTATATTAATTATGATAGATAGCATAGTTCACACTGATGTTTATATATTTTAATTTATAGGTTGATGGGCTAGAGTCGTTGTACTTCGCGACACTTAGGCCCAACAGGGAGGCCTTGGACCTTGATTGGGCGAATGAGGAGGTCGGTCGCTTAATGTCTATCTTCACAGAGAGTTGTCGCGTGGAGGAGGCAGGACCACATGCATCCGTATCGCAACTTCGGGAGGACCCACAACTATCTGTTGCAGTTGGACGTCGACGACGAGAGAGACTTGGGCTAGAGCATCGACGGAGACCGATGCAGCAGGTTGCTGAGCCCAATGTAGGTCCCAGGCCTCGCACCTCTGGTTATTTTAGGCCTCCAGTTATGGCATCGACATATGGGACCAGCCCTTCTATTACGAGGCTACTGAGCAGTGGGGGCATGGACTATGCCAAATTCAGTAGTCAACCCCATATGCCTCCACCGGCTGACTCCTAGACCCAGGCTGCATATTTTACTATTGCAATGACATCTGCAGATGTTGGCATCGTTCCTGGCGACTGGACTAGTTTTAACATCGGCGACGACATGTTCTCCCAGTTAGATTGTACTTCAGCAAGCTGTGGGGATTGGCCATCACGTATACCATGTGGCAGTGCAGATGTTGAGCATTTTATGCCGTTGTATGCAGAGCAGGGCACTCCATGTCAACCTCCCTATGTCCATACGTATGATGCAAGCCCGTCTCAGGGAGCCACGTCCCAGCCAGGCCCGTCTCAGCCAGGGCCCTCTGAGCCAGGCAGTTCTCAGCGACCCCGAATACGAAGGCTACCTGATCGTCAGGCACGTCATCAGCGGTGGCCACCACCGTCTTAGTTTTAGTCGCTGTTTGTGTTTTTCTTTATTTTGGTTGGTAATCGATTGTATTTGTTAACTTACATTTGTTTGTAACATTTATTTTAATCATGCTCGGTCTAATTATTATTTAAACACGTCAACCCCACACATATTCGATTAGAAACGCCGTGAATAACACAAATTCTTAAAACAAACTACCTAAAAAAAGAAACAAAACGGAACGTACATTTTAAATAAGAACGATAATTGAAAACAACAACTTGCCCGTACATGTGTTATTCTATCTGGATATCTGGTTTGGTAAAAATAGCTAAAATCTCAATTGGACAAAAACGTTTCCAGTAGTTGGATTCTGCTAACATCTTGAACACGTCTTCATCGCTTATCAACTCTCTCATGTCATATTCGATTGTGGTGTCTGAATATTGTGCATGGGCTGGATGTTGAAAAAATAATTTTCTTACCACCTGTGACATGTGAATTCCATAAGGGAGAACCCCAACAGGTACAACTTGCTTGATGACATCCTTTAGTGTTTCAATGGTGCATCCTAAAGGAATTTCAAATTGTATTGGGTTTGTTCCAGTAAAGGAATAACCAACAAAATCGGCTTGTCGTGGTATGTTCCACTTGCCGTTGTAATATAGCATTGCATCATGTGGGGGGACGATGTTGGATCGAAGCAGGTTGAGTACACTATCTGGTGTTCTGTTGATGGTACACAATATTTCTATAGGGCCAGCACCCGACATTTTGTCATTGCACATTAACATTGTGCAAAATCATCATCATTTGTGAGTTGTAAAGAATGAAAAAAATAGTGCTGACCTGCATGTAGGGATGGCTGTCGATAGTGAATTTCATAAACAACATGGTCATTGCTTAGCAGTAGGGTGTCGTGTATCCTACTCTTTAGTGTCTCAAAAGAACAGTCATTAGGAACTCACATTGGTATTGGTGAAGGACATTGAAAAGAAACACCGGTTTCGTTGTGTTTCATTGATCCATTTGGAAAAATGAATGCTAATTTGGAGTTAGCAATTATCTGACTGCTTGTTTCTCCTAAAAATGCCATGCTATTAAGATTGAATTTTGCTTCTGGACGTGTGTTGTGTGGTAGTGGTGTGTTTTGTTGTAGTGTCTGCCTTATATAGGGGTCAATGACGCCCTAGTTAGGCGTATTCAATCACGCCCTTGTTAGGCGTGTTCAATCATGCCCTTGTTATGCGTGTTCAATCACGCCCTTATTAGGCATGTTTAATCACGCCCTTGTTAGGCGTGTTCAATCACACCCTTGTTAGGCATGTTCAGTCACGACCAACTGGGTTTATCAAAACTGTGAAGGGAGAATCCCTAATGAATGAGATGCATTGGATGAAAAACAAAAGGCATTACCTGGCACTTCCTCTTTGGGGCCATATCAAGTAGTAACTACTACTTCTTCCTTCTTTCTGCAACCCCAAATTAAAAATGATAAAAAGAAGAAGCATAAACACAAACACTATAGGCAAAAATGAAAGAAAAACAAAACAATCCATTAGAATAAAGCAACAATCTTTACACGTTGGAGAGGTTGACTGGGGCACGGGACACAAGACAACGACAATGGGACTGAGTGACTCTACAAATTTATTAGGGTAAACAAAGAGAAACAGAGTGATTGCCAACCAGCTCCTTCTTTATATGATTTGAGAATTTGCGTTTGGGGAAGTACCCGGCGACTGAAAAGCAGCAGTCGCTATACTTGACACCAAACTAGCGGTCACTCCAAATAGGGGGGTTGAACTGTAAAGATTTTTATCAATTATTGTTAATTTTTATCTGCATATTATGTGAGACCCTGTATGACAGTGTTCATTCAACATATTTATACATGAAATACATTAACATACAACTAATTAAACAAACATGATTAGTATTACAAGCTATTCAAATAAAACAAAATACAAAGGTAATTGAACATATCCAATTATGTTATACATTAACATACAACTAATTAAACAAACATACCACCAATTACAAAATCATGAAGTACCCCCACGAGTAGGACAAGCTCTCCGATTGTGGCCAACTTGCTTACAAATGCCACACCTCATACGTCTCTGAGATGTTTCGACTTCGTCCATCTTGTTACGTATTCTAGTGGACCTTGGACAACCTTTGGCACGTAGCATTGACCTGTCAGGTATGATGACTGGACCTTCACTCGGTGGAATACCCCGTTCATTACCTATTGGCTGCCATGGCACTGAATAGGCCTGAACCAAGTTACTTACAAGGAACACATCATCCACATACTGAAAAGGATTTTGACGCACATGTAAAGCAGCAGCTGCGACATGAGTACATGGGTATTTGAATGCCTTAAACTTCCCACACTGACAAACACGCTTGGCAAGGGACACTGAATATGGCATTTCGCATCCATCGTCCACCTAAAATAATGTTCGATCAACGTTATATGTGATTACATGGTGGCCTATAGCAAGGGACTGATTACGCCTCATAGCATCAACCATGTTTTTGCAATATCGTTGTGAATGCTGAAGCTGTTCGGCAGTCGCCTGACCCCTGCCTACAAATTATTGAACCAGTCGGGTGTACGTGTGTTTGACAGTAGCAGTGATAGGCATGTTCCTCGCTCCCTTCAACACTCTGTTAACTGATTCAGCCAAGTTTGTTGTCATGTGGCCGTATCTTCTCCCTTCTACATCATATGCACGTGTCCATTTCTCCTTGGGGATGGAATCAATCCATTCTGCAACCTCAGGACTCGTATCACGAAACCATGCAAATCTGATGTCAAAATCAATCATACAGGGAGTATAACTTGCATAATAATAAAATACATTAACATAATTCCGTTTACACATTTATCTTAGGTAAATATATCACAAATATTTGTTAAGTCACCTAAATTCATGAGGGCCTTCTTCAACCTTGCATCTTTGAATCTTTGATTAAAATTACTAACAACATGACGCAGGCAAAACACGTGATGCGCATAAGGTGGTTGCCAACCAGTATGACTCTGAACAACAGATATAATGCTCCGCTGGCGATCTGAAATCAGGCATATATTTTGCATACGGGTAATGTGGAAGCGAATGTTAGAAAGGAAGTAATTCCAAGCTTCCAACGTCTCCCCCTCAACATACGGGTAATGATGGGTTTGCAAAAGTTAAATGCCTTGCAACACTGTCTAAAAGTCCAAAAAATGCGATGAAACATGCGTTTTGCCCGTATTAGTCGATTTGCAAAGAAATAATCATTTGTTTGAATATCAAAATAAGAACCTGGTGAAAAATGAAGCATGTAGTTGCACCACCTGGGCAACAATGCATAAGATCCTTCCCAATCCCCATAAACCATTGCCATTGCTTTCTGCTTCGCATACCAGGCCTTTCAATATGAAACTTTAAATCCATACGTAGTGGTTATCCTCTCTTGAACCAATGCGATTGACACTGACAGTTCCTCCTTAATCATTCTTAACAAAAAAGTGTAACATTCACATCAACAACATACTTTAAAAACAACTATATTTTCCATATAAAGCATATTCAATAAAAACATACCTACTACTAGGGAAGCAATGACGTCAGAATCAAGTTGTTGTGACCCTGTGAAATATGATCATTCAAGCAATTGTGTTTGCCACCCCATCTTGAAACAACCCACTTCTCACCATATGTTGGTTTGATAACCCTAACCCTCCAAAGGCAACCATCATTATACGCAACACACCTAATGGAAAATTTGTCAGGCCTGCTTTCAACTACAGTTGCTTCTTGATGCTCATTCATCAAGTTATGCTTAATTGCTATTTGCGCTTCCTTTTTCGAGTCAAATTCCTATTTAACAAACAAATCATCCCTTATTTGCCATGGACCTTGCACTGATCCTGAACCCGAACCAGAATTGCTAAAAGAGTCTTCTTCGGTTGGGTAATTCCAATCAATATATGTATAATGAGGAATTCCGTCCTAGAAAGGAATCACCTCAGCACCTGCACATTGAAAGTCAGTTTAATAAACAATATCAGCCAAATTAAATAACAAAACTAATTCCTTCCAAAAAATGAATCACCTAAGTTGACCCCACATTCTAATTCATTTACTCTGGTAACATACCTTCAACACCTTCTTCTGGTTGACTGGATCCAGCCTCCGCATGATGACGACTTTGAGATGACCCCACATTAATATCCTCCTGGAATGCAGTCCCATGCACACCAGCATCCTCATCATTATCCGACGCACTAGCATCCTCCTCAAGAAGCCGATCTTCCATTGCGATATTTTCATCATCGTCATCCTCTTCATCGTCATCCATGACCCAAGTTGGGTCATGTGAATCCTCCTTAGACACGTTTACCCCTCCGGCAACATATGATGATGTATTATATGCAACTGCCTGGATGGGTAAAACAGCATCCTCTGCTTGTGTAAAATCCACGTACAACTCCATGAAATCTTTCCTTGCCTGGTTGAAAAATTCTTCCATTACCAATTGTATGTCTTCATCATCCAGTATCTGAAACCCCAAGTATTTTTCATGTTGTCATAATCTTGCCGTCAGTAAAGTGATACATTGGTTGACATTTAAACCTAATTTTTTCCGTATCTTCTCATGCAATTCACTCACTGTTGAGGTTCGCTTGATAAGGGTTGGTCATTTATCCCCTTCAAATACAACACCCCGTTGCCCTTCAACTTTTCTTCCATTAAAATATAAGATAACACGAACAAAATCACTACTTGAACTCATTTCTTGTTGTCAACAAAAACAACTTCAAATATCCCTAAACAAGGCAAAAACATTAGAATCATAGCAAATTTAGAAATGAGGCAAAAGCACTAGAATGCAAGTTGTGGAGAACCATGCCTGGATTTGGGGTTTTTTTTTATAGGAAATGGGTACCTCAAACACACCTAAACCAGGCGTGTTAAACACGCCTAGCCTTGGGCGTGTTTATACACGCTTGGTTTAGGCGTGTTTGGCTATCACATTTCTGTAAATAAGTTTCAACCAGCCCAAAATTGGTAAATAATTAGGAAAAAAAATAATATTTAGGTTCTTTTTTCCCCCTAAACCCTAAACCATAAGTCCACACACCCTAAACACTAAACCATTAACCTAAACCCCATCAACCCTAAACCCTAATCCACACACCCTAAACACTCAAACATGAACCTAAACCCCCTAAACCATAAACCATAAATCCACACACCCTAAACACTAAACCATTAACCTAAACCCCTAAACTCTAACCCACTAAACACTAACACCCTACAACACACACGCTAAACCATTAACCTAA
>CM023960.1:14834353-14899132 GCA_013407115.1 Glycine latifolia
CATCCGCGCCACACCCTTAACAGGGTTTTCTGATGTGAATCCCCGCGCTATGGCACCAATCATGCCATAACTTTGGGTTATCACAGGGTTAGTACATAACCGAGTTATTGCCACGTAGGTGGTATATACATATACATAGCACTTTTGTAGAAAGGCGTTGTTGTATAATAAGGAACCATGTCAAGGAGGGAAAGAGTGATCGGGTAGAGAACTCGGCTGAGCTCGTATATTCCTTTTCCTTGAGAGATCGAGTAGTGATCTCGGTAGAGCTCGTGTCTTCTTTTCTTTGAAGTCTGAGTTATGATCTCGGATGAGCAATCGGGTAGTTATCTTGGTTGAGCTTGGAGGAGCTCGTATGTGGTTGACTTGTAAGAGCTACCGGGTAGAGAGACCGGAAGAGCTCGTAACCCCTTTTTATAGAATTATCGGGTTAGTGATTCCGAAAGTGGTTGGGAGGAACCTTGGACTTGTGAAGTACCAAGGTAGGAACTCGAATCAGGTCGGAATAGGTGGTATAAGGTCAAAGAAGAGGACATTGGACGTACTCTAGTACCAAGGGCGGGTTCTTATGCAATCGATTACATAAGTGTTTGTAAGCAATTAAAACAGTCAGTACTTGTTGTTTAACCCGGACTTAGCCTAGTGGTTGGAATGAGTGCACAGGAACCCGGGATAGGGTAGTGAAGTTGCACTCAATACTTATATATTAAGTCCAAATCGGCAGCGATAGTAATATGAAGAGAACCCGACAAAGTCTGTAGGGTTTTGAGAACCCGAGTAGTCACACACAACAAGTAGATGAGATATGACACATTGACTTGCCAAACAATAGAACCAACCCGGCAGTCAAATATCTCCTAAGTTTTTTTTTTACCTTATTGGGCGTCACGTGTTGACTCCCTGCTGGCTGTTTTGACGCGGGAAGGCTCTCCTGCGATTTAATGACGCGTGTTATCTTATAGGCTATATAAGACATGCACAAGTGAGATATTTCAGTAGTAACTTAGTTCCACCATCTTTGCCAAAACACTTTCTCTCTCTTCTTCCATATTTCCTCCATTGTTGAAGTGAGAAAAGCTTCCTAGATAACCATTCCTTAACCTAGAAACCTTCACATCTGACGTAAGAATTTAAGAGAATCATCTTACAAACTAGTTTCCAACCTTTGTTAGTGGTGAAAATCATCAGCGAGGAGATCATTTCTCCAAAGGAAAGTTTAAAGTTTCAACCTTTAAGGGATAGAAGGCACGTCAGGCATGCAAGCTTGAAGAAACTGTCCTCTAAGCCTTCCTTGTTGTTTTTAGGCAAGATATGTGAGTTTTACTGTATCTTTGAGTTTGGACTTAAAAAGGAAAAATGACCCATATGAGTTAGGGTTAGTGTTAGTTGTTATTTCTTTGGGAAAGTATACTTAGGAAGTGTTGTGATAAAAGTTCAACCTTGAAAGTTAATTTTCTGGGTTTTGGGTACTTTGCTATGCCCAGATTTTTTTTGGGGGTTTGCAAGTCAACACTGTAGGTTTTCGTATGAGATCTGGAAAAGAACTGGGTTCTTTTGATGAAACGGTTGAGAACCATTCTTGATATCTTTCTTGCCTGGTGTAGGGCTTGATAAAGGAGATATCGATGGTTTGGAACACGAGGCTGAGAAAGCCAGTGCAGTGATCAGAGAAGGTAAGCTCTCTGTTCTTGGGAGTTTGCATCCCTTGATTGTGTTCCACCATCCTTCTGGGGAGTTATGGTTATTGTATGATGCAGTGCATGTATTTAAATTGTGTGTTGCTGCTTTTTGATAGAAACATACATGTAAATGATTTGCACTGTGATGTTTGTATCATGATTGAGGAAGTCCTCTAGCCAGGGAAGCGGACCATACATGAGAGTGTAAGACTCATCCGGGATGAGCTTCTCGGCAATTCATATAGGTCCGAGTGCATGAGATGTGCATGGAAGACTCATCCGGGATGAGCATATGTGCATGAGATGTGCACGGGTCCATGAGATGTGCACTGGAGATATACATTTGTGCATGAGATGTGCACTGGTGAACTTGTATATCTGTGCTGGAAGGGCACGTTGCTGTGATTATGTACATGTGATGTGTATGAAAGCCGGGTCGGCTATAATGTTTTCTTAAATGTCGGAAAGGCAAGCCAAGATGGCAGGCTGGGATGGCTACTCTGTTATTGAAATGCCAATATAAATGCTATGTACTGTGGAAGTGAACTAGGGGGAGGTGCGTCTCCAAGAACCCTGAGTTTATTGAGATTGTATCTCACCCCGGTTGGGGACTATTCTATCTTGCAGGTGATAGCCAGAGAACAGAGGAAGAGGTCCGGGGAAAAAGTCCCGAGTAGGGTTTGTTCGATGGATCTCAATTGATAGGCCGGGTAGGTCGAGGCCGGGTTGGCTATTATTTGAGAATCCCGGACAAGTGACCGAGGCCGGGTTCGAGGAAGTGGATTTTGGAAGGCGGTCTTTTGCGAGTCTGTTGACTCCATTTTATTGTGCTTTTGTAACCCGGTATGGGTTTGTTTTATGATGTATCTTTTGGAATAGAACCCGGGTGCCGGGATGTATATCTATATTCCATACATAATGTTTTAATTGTGTTGTATGACGTAAGATGACGTCTTTTTATTCATATGCTTCCGTGTTTACTTAAGTTTATTAATTAATTGCTGCGTTTAAGACCATATTATAATGTTAATGAACCGGATGCATACGGGGTCATTACACTTTTCATAAGGAAGACCAACTATATGCTTCTTTCTCTGCCAAAAAGTGTTTGGAAGATCAACGCAGATGGAGTTTTAGATTTTATTAGACAATGATTTGATTTTATTTTGGATTATCGGTTGATTAAGCAAATCATCAATTTTCTTATAAGAATTTCTTTCTTAAGATAATTGATTTGATTTTGTTTATAGAAGATTGGATTCAAATTTCTTATGATAGGAGTTTTAAGACATTTGAAAGTGATTGATTTGTTCAGATAAGTGGTAGAAATACATTTTATCTGGAATTGTTATCGGAAAGATGAATTTCATAAACAGTGTTCCAAGAATAATTGCATTTTTAAGATTTTTGACTAGAAGAAAAGAAGTTTTAATTTTCAAATCTTCTTTTTCAATAATAGCATTTTAAAGTTTGTAATTAACACAAACCTTAGAACCACTAGCGGTACTAAGTCGTTAAGAGGTATTTTTTAAAATATTTGGTTGGAATTAATCCTTCATGAATGCCATTTGAATCTGCCCTTGTATCAATGTTAGACTTTTGGCAAGCGTTGTAAGTTACAAAATTTATAAAAGTTTGTCTCCATAGGGATTTGAGTTACTCAGTTAATCCAAATAAAACTTAAAAGTTTAATAGTTATACACAACTAGTGTGAACGAAGTTTCATGTATGTGTGGAATAACAGAAATTAAGAAATTTAAAGAAAAAAATTTAGTGTGTTGGAATTACGGAAGATTACGGAAGCTAATAAGATTAATTCAAGAAAAGCGTAGGATTGGATTTCATCATTCATACCCTTAGTATTCAGTTAATATTACCATGCATAAATTATTTTCTTTTATTATTGATGCACACATAAAATCACCCCAAATCGATCCCTCGCATTTGAGAATCCTAAGAATATTTATCAAATATCGATCCCTCACATATGAAATAAATATCCCAACATTACAATCATAATCGTGTGCTATTTGCAATCTAAACGTTATGCTCTATTCCTAGCAACGTAACATAAAGAGTAAAATTATTCAGTTCAAGTTTTAAGAGTACTTTCCAGTTAAACTTAGAACCTTATTTCATGAAACTAGTGATCAAGTAGAATCAAGCATTAAGTACGAAATGAAATTACCAATGATAAATAGAAAAGACTTATGCATAAATAAATATTAAAAGAGATACTTAAGGGTAAGAAGATTACATCCAATCCTTAGAGAAGTTAGCCGATCATTGTGGAGAGCACCTCCTCAATGGAAGAATTGATGAAGGAAATCATCACCAACTCCTTCTGGCAGAGTTTCCACACTATTTTCTTACTTCTCTCACTCTCCCTAAGCTAAACTACTCTCAAATCACGCCCTAAGCCCTCAAACTTCGAAAATGGATGGATTTCTCCAAGGTTTGCATGGTTATTTATAGGAGAGGGTGGCTGCTGGAGTCCACTCGCCCAAGCGAGTGTTTTTGCCTGTTTTTGCTCTCCTGGGCGAGTTTTAATGCAACTTGTTGATCCACTTGCTGATGCCACTTGCCTAGGCGAGTGTTTTTGCCTATGTTTGCTCGCCTGAGCAAGTTTAAAATAACTTTCTGGAACCTCCACTCGCCTAGGCGACCATTTTGTGCATAATTAACTCGCCTGGGCGAGTTAAAGCCTTAATAGTGAAGAAAGGTCATGGGCCTGGATGAGTTCTGGGCCATTTTGGTTCTGACACCTCCCAAATTTGCTTGTTAAGCCCTTTTTGCTTGCTTTTCTTTTTCGGAAGCCTCGGATACCATCGGAACCTATCAAAATACAAAATATGATTGGACTAATCTTCCAAAATGTGAATAACACTCTACAAAACATAAAATAACTAGGTTTAGGGCTTTTTAATTAAGGAATTTACTAAAATCAAAAGATAAGTGTCAACATTAAAAACCTGATTTTTACTAAAATATGACACTTATCAATCAAACAGAGCTTCAATTTCAAGGATAAGGGTTCCAACAATAATTTTGATTTACATATAAAACTTTTGAATTGTTAATTGATTAATTAATTCAAAAATCTTTGGAGGAATAACCAAATTATTTGAAGAATCATTATCAGAAGTTTGAAGTTTATGTGCAAGTTCTTCCTCATCAGTTTGATCACTTGATTGCAGAATAGACAAAATATTTTGATGAACATTTTGTTGTTCTTTGGAACGGCAGATTTCAACTTTCAGTTGATTAACTTCATGCTGAAGATCCTGAATGGTTATGGGTTTGACAACACTCTTTTCAAATTTCTTAAGAGTATCATTATGATTAAACTTGTTATTAATAACAAATTGTTTTACCTTGAAGAAGAAGAAGATGGTTCATCAAAAGATTGTTTGAGTTTAATCAAAAGGTTTTTCTTCTCTTGAGGATCAATAATATAATGAATGACCTCAAACAAAATATCTTGCTTTCTGGTGAGAACGTTGATTTGGGAAGAAGATGGACAATCTTCATCAGTTGCAGATAAGTCATCTTCTTGAGTTTGATTCAAGTTATCAGAAGGTTGACTTTCAGAAGACTCCTTATCATAATCTTCTTCAAATGAGGACTCAACAAGGAGTTGGTTAATATGTTCTTCTACAAAAGGTTCAAGATTAAGATTCCTAAGCTTTTTCTTAAGTTTACAATATTGACTTTTGTGGGCAAGTTTACTGCAAGTCCAACAGACTATAGGTTTCTTAGGAATGTTTATCTTATCAAAGGGAGATTTGGTTTGGAATTCTCTCCTAAGCTTCCTAGGTGGAGTTCCAGATTTATGATGATGATAGACAGATTTTTTGGATTTCTATCTTCCAGGATGATGAACATGTTTTCTAGGTTTCCTAAGTTTAGAACAAGGATGACCAAACTTCTTCTTTGAAAATATTTTTATTAGATTTGCTTAAAGTGTTTTTAGATTGAGAAGGATTGAAACAAGAAGATGAAGGTTGAGAGGATTTGAAAGAAAATTGTGAAGAAAAAGAGCGAAAAGGAAACATTAAAATATCATAAAACTATCCCTTGATATGTCATCCTTTGGTTCTATAAAAACATAAAGATAGATTTGGGTTAATATTTACCAAGTGAATTATGTTCCAGACTTTTTTTTTATCTCTTAACTATAGCCAATCAATCTCAAACAAAATTTCAGATCTTGCGTTCCATAAATTTATAGGTTTTCTTGCCCTAATATCATTGATCAGCACAAATGGAGTTTTGGATTTGATTAGACAAAGATTTGATTTTATTTTGGATTATCGATTGATTAAGAAAATCATCAAATTTTTTTATTTATCATGCTAACCGGTTAAGATATAAAAGATTTTAAAGCCATTTACAAAAATTTTAAAGACAAATTCATGTCTGCAATATAGTTCAAATAAGTGAAAGATAGACCAGATCTAGCCATATATTCCTACTTCCTCATCTGGCTCTGATACCATAGACAGGGGTGGAAACGAAACTAGGGAAGGGGAATTAAGATAGACAAAGCATAACTGGAAAGCAGGATAAGAGACAGACTCTACATGGCTGAGAACCAGATAAAAATGCAGAAATATATAAATTTAAAGCATTTAAAGTTTACACACACACACACACACACGTATTTGAGTTATTTGGTGAATGTATATCACGAAAAATTTATCACCATTTTCACAATCAAAGTAATAAAACGTGCACTTAAAATTGAAATTTTGCGTTAGTAATGAAATCGTTGTGACAAGGTGGGTCATTGCAACTGAGCTGATGGCCTCTTCTACAACTAAAAGGTAAAGGAGCAGGGGTACTCTCAGCTTTGATCGACTTAGAACTAGCGGTGTTGAGATAGTTTTCTTAAAAGCTAAGAAAGTTTGCTAGTAAGCCTAGTTCCATAGGAAAACTAAGTCCTCCTAAGTAGCTTGTAGAATGGCTTCGCCTTTTCTGCGAGCTCCGGGTGGAACCTGGACAAAGACGCCAATCCTAAACTTCTCCAACATTGGTAGGGTTGTGCATTTTCAATATCGTCCTACACATGTTAGGGTTGGCTTCGATCCCCTTATGGGTGATCATGAAGCACAAAAATTTTCCGCCGTCAACCCCAAAGGTGCACTTTTCAGGGTTGAGGCGCATGACGTACTTACGAATCTCTCCAAACACTTCCTCTTTGTCTGCTACATGTTGGGTCACTCTGAGATTTGACATCCATGTCATCCACATAAACCTTGACATTTTGGCCATTCTATCGTTTGAAGACCCAATCCATGAGCCTTTGGTATGTAGCTCCAGTATTCTTGAGTCCGAAAGGCATGACCCTATAAAAAAATTGGCATCTTCCATTTTGAAGACAGTTTTTTCTTCATCTGGAGGATGCATCCTAATTTGGTTGTATCCTAAATAAATGTCCCGAAAACTTAGCAATTGGAAGTCAGAGCGTCATCCACGCGCTTGTCGATGCTAGGCAAGGGATATGCATCCTTGGGGCACGCTTTGTTAAGGTTGGTGTAGTCAATGAACATACACCATTTCCCATTGGCCTTCTTCACCATGACAACATTGGTCAGTCAGATCGAGTATCTGACTTCTCTAATAAGTTAGGCCTTAAGCAGCTTGTCAATCTCTTCCCTGACCACCTTATGTAATTCTTCTCCCATCTTTCTCTTTTTCTGTGAGACTGGTTTGGCTTGAGGGCAGATGACCAATTTGTGGCATATGATGTTGGGATGGATGTTGTTAGACTAGTGGCAAGCATACCAATGTCATTGCAAGTTATATAATTTATAAAGAGATCATCTCCACAGGGACTTGAGCTACTTAGTTTTTCCAAATACAACTTAACAGTTGAACAATTATGTACAATAAGGTTAATCAGAATATCATGGGTTTATGGAAATAACAGAATTAAGGAATTAATGAAAATACAAAAATAACGGATTTAGTGCGTCGAAAATACGAAAAATTATGAAATCAATTAAAGCGAATTTAATTAATTTAAGAAAAACGTAGGATTGGATTTCATCGTTCATATCCTTAGTATTCAATTAACATTAACTAACATTACTGATGCACACATTTATTCACCCAAATTAATCCTCGCATTTGAGAATTATAAGGATATTTACTAAATATCGATCCCTCGCATATGAAATAAATATCCTAGCATTACAATCATAATCTCGTGCTATTCGCAATCAAAATGTTATGATCTATTCCTAGCCAAGTAATGTAAAGAGTAAAATCATTCAGCTCAAATTCTAAGAGCACTTTTTAGTCAAACTTAGAATCAGATTTCATGAAACTAGTGATCAAGTAGAATTAAGCATTACAAACAAAATGAGATCACTAGTAATGCGTAGAAAAGATTCACATATATATTGAATATCAAAAGAGATACATAAGGGTACGAATATTACATCCAATCCTTTTGAGAAACTATTCGATCATTGTGTAGAGCACAAGATCAACAAAGACATGACCAAAGGAAAATAAGAAGTGTCAGCATCAACAATTAAATACCTTACCGTAAAGCTCCGCGAGAGCTTACCCTGATCAAAGGTGGTCATTAGGTCCACATAACCCCTGGTTTCCACTCTTTCTCTGGCAAAACCTAGGAGTGGTCTATAGTGGGGTTGAATCGTGGAAGGTGAGATTTCAAACCTTTGAAATGTCTTCCAATATTGTGGAACTTCCTTGGTCAATAAGGGCTTTAGATACCATAAAGTTGGCAATGACAATGGGGACAACCATGGGGTCATTATGCTTGATAGGGTTGATCTCTTTGAAATCTCTGTCGGTGAATGTTATGGGGGGAATACTTCTCGATGGCTATATGTCGACGCAGTTGACATCAATATCTTTGATGGTGTGAAGATGACACTTCCAGGACTGGCTAGGTAGCCCTTCATAGGAAAATCCACCCGCAATAGTGTTAATCACACCTCTAATCTGTTGAGCAGGTTCATCTTCTTGCTCTTGTTGGGGTTGGTGTTCACTCCTTTAAGGGTGACACCTCTGTGGCTCTGCTTCCCTCTCTCCTTCGTTCAATCCCTCCTTCTATCAGTATATATGCTCGTGAGATAGTTTTCATTGTGTCCCCCGAATCGGCCTCTAGTTCGGTTGTCATCGGGCTTTTTTACGAATTAGGCTAGGTATCCAGCCCATATGAGTTCCTCAATCTTGTCCTTCAAGGTCTAGCAGTCTTCAGTATTGTGGCCATGGTTGCGATGGTATCTGCAGTGCTTGGTTTTGTCTAGTCCAGGTCTGAGAGGAGGTATGAGGGGTAACTGTAAGGGTACCTCCTTATTGAAAGCTTCTTCGAGGATGGTGGCTCAATTTTTCGTCAAAAGTGTATAACACTCGTACCTTAGTCCCCTTGGAAAAGGCTGGCATGTGTCCTATTTGTGTCGCTTGTCTGACTTGTGTGAGTCGATCCTTGTGTTACTTTCTCTTTTCTCATGCTTTTGTCCAGCCTGTCAAACTTCATTTCGATACCTTGACATTTCTTCCATCTGAATGTAGCCCTTGGCTCGCTCTCGTAACTCATCCATGCTGCTAGGAGGTTTCTTGCACAAACTGTCGATAAACTTGCCAAGTTATAGGGCCAGCAATATGGAATGCAATGCCACCTCGAGATTGAAGTTCCTGATTTGGACAACGAGCTAACTGAATCTGTCCATAAATTTGCTAAGTGAGTCATCATTTGCCTTCCATAAACTAGCCAAAGCAACATAAGTTAGGCAATGATTGACTCATCACATACTGAGAACTAAAGCGATCGACAAAGGTGTCGAAGTTGCCGATTGATCGGGGAGTCCTCCATACCACGTCAATGTCACCCCCTTAAGGGACGTAGGGAAGACTCGACATAGGATCACATTGTCATTAGTGTAGAGGTTAGCCTAGGTGAGGAACGCATCCAGGTGCTCCTTAGGGTCAGTCATCTTGTCGTAACGCTCTAGGTTGAGAGGTTTCCAACCTAGGGGTAGGTTGACCTCCATGGTTTGATCAACAAAAGGATGTCGTTGAGTCATCCGTCCTATAGGTTGATGTGCATGCGAGGTGCTGTTATCATCAGGGTATTGTTGGTCTAACGGGGATGCGATTCACCCTGGATGTGCTCGTTGATCGTGTGAGCAGAGTATTCGTCTCCTTGCAGGCGTCTGACACGAGCCTCCAATTCGCCGTTGTCAGCTTTCAACTTTCTGAGTTCCTCCTTATGGCATCGTTCCATCTCTGTGATGCGGGCATGGAGTTGGTAAGGAGCATCATTGTCTATCATGGTCGTTGGAAGGGATTGGGATTTTCTAGGGGTGTCTCTCTCCTGAGAGTGGATCTATGCTGACCATAAGTGCAAGTGGCCACGGGGGAAGGTTTATTGTGGCCTCACAATGGGCACCAAATGTACTTACCAAAATCTGGAGCTAGATGACGCCAAGATGGACTATCGTCTGAGAGGGCTCCACGATCTCCTGCGTCGATCTTGTAGGTATCCTCCACCGGAGGAATGAGGGGGGTACCTACAAAAGGGAATCTGACGCTCTGTAAGTATGTGAGTGAGTTGAGAATGAATTAAAAGTGAGTAGAACCTGGTTATTTATAACATTGGATGAAGCCTTGGGTCAATGATTGTCGGGGTTGTTAGCATAACAACTTTGATGATAACTTGTAACTATCTCGTAACAACTTGATAAGAGGATAACAACATTATCATTAAGATTCAAATATATTGAAGGCTTCACGACTTAATCACCTGGTTGTTGAGCAAGTAGCGCCGTCACTCTAGATCTAGGACTGACGAGGAGGGTTGACGTGTGTGTTTTAATACCACATCACTCGCCATGTCATTTGTGGACCCCGAACAGTACAAATCTATTACACGTTTATGAATCATTGACAAAACAATTTGATGTGTTGCAATAGGGCATATAATTAAAGTATTGTACTCATAAGTTACGACATGATTGAAGGAATAAGGGAGGTAAAACATTTTTTTCAAAAAACAAAAGGAAATCATACGTAATTTGTATGGATGCAGTGCTTCAATGTTAATCCACCCAAGAGAATTGACTATTCGTTGTTTGATAGTATGAATCAAGAAAAAAGGATGATTCTTTAATCAAAGGGAGAGGAAATAATAAAGGTTGACAAAAAGCATAGATCATCGTGATTAAAATGCTATTTTTGTGATCGAAGAGGGAGGAATTGACTTGTATAATAGAGGATCAATTTGGGGTTTCAGATTGACTAATGAAGGAAAGGTTAGGGCTAGGAGTTTACGTGACCTGTTATGAGGGTGTGCTCGTGAGAAATTTTTTTTGGGATCAGGGGTAATTATTTTAGGGTCACTAAACTATTATTATAGGGCATGTGTTTACTTTGAGAGGGTTTTTAGTTTTACAATTCACACTGGGACTTGTTTAGGAATTTAGGTGGTGTAGTTACGTGAGTAACCTTAGTTGTTAAGTAGGATCGTTAGATTAAAAGTTCAATTTTCTTTCGTTGCAACACCCTATATTCAATACATTATAACGCGGTTAAAGGGGAAGAAAAAAACGAGACACTCTTACGCAAGCGAAGCACAACTGGCTTCATAAGCGATGGTTACCTGTTGTAAACTCTACTGGGAGGAGCCTACCCTTCTCATTTTTCAGAGTCTCTATTTTTTTAATAAAACTATTTTAATAATAAAACATTACTATTAAATATACAATAATCTATAATAAATTTTTCAATAAAAATTACTATATATTTCATAGACAAAGGATTAGTTTAAACATTGTAATATGAAGAAAGAAGTTCCATACCAAACTCAAGTACAACCCACGGTACCACGAGCAAATGACCAGCTTAGTGAAGTCAGAAGAGTTGACAAAATAGTTATAGATCATCAGAGTGCAAATAACTTAATTAAGTCTAAGAGCTTGAGCATGATGTCGGATATGATCATCTATGAATGTGGCTATAAAGTAGTAAAGGTGGTCATAACCAGGTTGGAAACGTAACAGTAGGGGAACATTGGCCTTTTTACAAGCCTCTTCAAACTTGTGAGGCAACAGTTGATCAGGCAAAAATTTGTCATCTTCTCCCTGAAAAGTGGATTAACAATAAGAGAATAAAACCAGCAAAAACTTGGTACGAGTATGTTGGTACAAGATTTTATAAATTGAAACCATGCCCTAGGAAGACTAGTACAATATCTGACAGACCATATTGGTATATTTATATTGCTTGGATTTCTTAAACATAAAATCAAATACAATCTAATAAACTGTACAGGATACCAGCAGGTAAAATTTTGACACTCTTTAAATGATTATTCACAAGTATTTAAAAAATAAACAAAAACCACAATTTTTACCTGATCAATCAAAATGGTGGAAGAAACATTGGGAAACTTTGTTACCAAACAAGTGGCATCGTAATCCTGCATTATTTCAACTTCTAATTATAATGAAATATTAAGACCTGTTAAGTAAGGCGAACATGCAGTTTCCCCAATTAATTTACCTCCCACTCAGATTTGTTGCCACCTAGATAATTTGAGAATGCCTTCTGTCCCCAAGGACAATTTATAGGATTTGCTATTGGAGCAAAGGCAGAAACTGACTGGAACAAGCATGTTATGTAACGAAACACAAAAGAAAACCAAATTAGAATTCAAATAATGAGTAAATAATAAAAAATTAAAAAACATATATGTTGTCTTAGGAAATGTTCTACAAACTTCAAAAGCTCACCGCAAAGATGAAATGGTTGTTTTGCTTCTAACTTGCAACATACATAATAAGCGATGAAGATTGCAATATTTTTTGAACAATAAACTATAAATGTGTGTCTATTTTCTTCTCAGTCATGGTAGTCAAACTCCAGATTCTACTCCAACTCAGGAAGGGGTCACAGAATAGTAAAACGTGGAATTGAAACTCAAAGCACAAGATTCTACCAGATTTATAAAATTAATACATATGCATATTAATTCTTATATAGGCATATAACATAGTACAAGGAAAACATGAACTCTGATGATCATCCTCTATTACTCTTACATTTTCTCCATTAATTGAATAGGAAAAGTTCAACATAAAAGATATGTTTTATACATACACATCACATCAAGATTACAGATATCCTAAGAAATATTTGAAACCACTAACCCTTATGCAAAGGGAACTCAAAAAGAAATAAAAGATAAACTTGTCACTAGTACCAAAAATCCAATAGGGGAGAAATGAACTCTAATGATCATCCTCCTTGTACCAGACATTGTCTCGCAATTACATACCCCATTGTCCAAAGGCTCCTTGCTATGCGAAGGTAAGGGAGAGGGATATTGTACGTAGCCTTACCCTTACATAAGCAAAGAGGCTGTTTCCAGATTTGAATCCATTACCAACAAGTCACTAAGGCACAACTTTATTGTTGTGCTAGGGCTCGCTCACACATCGTCTCGCAACTATTAAACATTAATAGTTCCATGTAAAATATAAGCTTAAACTAATCAAACACTACCAGAAATCCTAACAAATATCAGAAACCACTAACCCTTATGCAATATACAGTCAGCTCGTAGTGGAGAAATATATTAATGAGCAGTATCTTAGTTAGGGAAAGCAACTAATAAAAACCACATGCCATTTCAACAATAAAACTATCCATAATGCTCAGGAAATTGCCAAGGTTTCCAAGGTAATTCTTTGACTATATTAAAACCAGATTTTCAGTTGCGTAATCAACACCTTATATTTATCCTGATTTTTCAGGAAGATTGTTAGAGCACCATGCCCACCCATAGAATGACCAAATATAGAAGCTTTTGATGTTTCAAGCTGTGGAAAATTATCGCTCAGAAGCTTTGGCAACTCCTTGACAACATAGTCATACATGCACCAATTCTTCCATTTCTGTTGTGTGGCATTGAGATAAAATCCAGCACCTGCTCCAGATTGTATATGCAAATAAGATATCTTCTGTTTAGTAAAATGCATGCACATATCAAATTAACTCTTAGCTATAGCACATAACAATTAAAATTATTCCACACAACATTCATACCTGAACAAAAATGACCCTTTTCTATCAAAATAAGGATAATGAAGCAGAGATATCACAATAGGGAGATATTCCAGAGCAGATAAAATAATTTTTCATCTGTTATACATCATGATGAGTACACTTCAGATTTTCTATACATCATGTTAACATGCTTTGGTAAACACCAGCTCCATATAATCAGTACCTTCCATTTTCCCATCCATGTCCAACAGCACTTGATGAACTTTTAGGCTGTGTAGTGCACTAACATAACAAGTTTCATCATCCATTGGCATATTATGGTAAAGCCATGGTTTAGGTAGAGAATTAGGTGTGGGATCTTAAAGTTTAAACATTCTTTTAGGCTTATAAATATGGATCTTAAATTCCCATTTGATTAGTGTCATTCAGCATTTCAATTGGGCAGGTCGTTAGGAAGTTCTAAATTCTAACAGTTTATTATCTAGTTTAGCAGACAGCCAAAGAACCATTTCAATTTGTTTTTGATAAGAGTGGGAGGTGGGGTCAAACCTATTCTAGGGGGTTTAGATAGTAATATAACAGTTAGTATAACTAAGGCTGAGTTAGTTATAACTAACTAATGGAGGGAAGGTATAAATAGATGTGAGGCAGTGAGGAAAAGGGATCTCTAAGGAGTTTAAGGAGGTAGTGATTCCCTCGAAAGATCACTGTTGTAACAGCAGGAGCTAGACTCCAGTATTCAATAATATTCAATCTTTCTTTCATATCTGAACCAGTTCCTATTAACTGGTATCAGAGCTCCAATCTTGGGGCTTTGTGAGGTGAATGGGATCAAAGAATAGCAACAAGATGGACGCGAGAATGGAGGCTCTGGAACACGCGATGGAGGAGACGTGAGAAGCTACCCAGCTGAATCGCGAGATGATGGAGACCAATCGGGTCGTGATTGAAACCCGATTGGGTTCAATAGAAGGAGTACTGCAGCGTTTGGCCGCGACCTTGGAGAGGCCGGAGATGGAGGAACCAGTTCGTGCGAAGGGGGCGAAGGGAAGAAGCAAGAAAGGAGGCGAGGAGGTTGCGCGACAGTGGAGGCAAATTGAGTTGCCTGTGTTCGCAGGGGAGGATCCCGTAGGGTGGGTGTCGCAAATAGAGAAGTATTTCCGTCTCTAGGCTGTGAGGGAGGAAGAGAAATTGGACACCATTCTGGTGGCTATGGAAGGTGAGGCATTAGCATGGTTCCAGTGGTGGGAATCTTGGAGTACTTCCCAATCTTGGGAGGGTTTCAAGCTGGCCGTGGTTCAGAGGTTTCAAGGTGCAAGTGTGGCAAGCCCTTTTCAGTCCTTGTTAGCATTAAAACAAGATGATAGTGTGCAGGCCTACATTGGTCAGTTTGAGAAGCATGTAGGGGCAGGAAGGGGTTTGGATGAGATCTTTCTAAAAGAAATATTCTTGAAGGGGTTAAAGGAGGAAATTGGGACAGAAGTAAGGGTGCATGAACCCAAGTCATCGTTGGATACCATGATGAAGGCAAGACAGGTTGAAGAGAAAAACAAAATTCTGGGCAATTTACCCAGAACTGGGAAATTGAGTCAATCTTTCCAAAGACCTAATTTTTTAGGTCCAAGAAGTGGTAGGGAGTGGCAGCAGGGTGGTAGCAAGGTGGGGGAACCTTTGGGGGTGGCTAAACCTGGAAGGGAGGCCTGGAATAGAAAGAAACCTTTCCATAGGCTGTCTCCTATGGAAGTGAATGAAAAAATGAGGAAGGGGGAGTGTTTTACTTCTAATGAAAGATATCACCCCACTCATGTTTGTAAAAACAAACAGCTGAGGATAATGATCATGGAGGAAGATGGGGAAGAGAGTGATAGTGGGGAGCAAGAAGAGGTGGAAGAAGAGAAGGGGGAAGAGCTGCACCAACTCTCATTGCATAGTATTGAAGGGTTCACAACCAAGAAGTCTCTCAAGTTGTGGGGAGAAATAAAAGGGATGAAGGTGGTGGTCTTAATTGACTGTGGGGCCACTCACAATTTCATTTCTCTGAAATTGGTGAAGGAATTGGAGTTAGAGGTGACTCCTACACAGCCCTATTCTGTTGAAGTGGGAGATGGACATAAGGTGAGATGCAAGGGAATGTGTAAGGAGTTAGCAATTGAATTACAAGGGTTGCAAGTGGTTCAAACTTGTTATTTGTTTGAACTAGGAGGTGCTGATGTGGTGCTAGGGGTGGAGTGGTTAGCTGGATTGGGAGAAGTGAAGGCAAATTTTGACAAGCTGACCCTGGCTGTTAAGGTTCAGAATAGGAGAATTGTGTTGAAAGCTGAACCTGAGCTGATTAAGACTGCTATCAGCCTAAAACTGATCAAAGGAAGCATGGGAGAAGATGATCAAAGATTTTTGGTGGAGGTAAAGGCAAGGGAGCAGAAGAAAAAAGGAGAGGCAGTGCCTGAATCAGTGGAGCAGGTTTTGAAGATGTTTGAAGGAGTTTTTAAGGAACCCCAAGGACTGCCACCACACAGGGAGAAGGATCATGCTATTAATCTTCAACCTGGTAATAAAATTCCTAACATTAGGGCTTATAAATATCCACACTATCAGAAAGATGAGATTGAAAGGTTAGTAAGGGAGATGATGATAGCTGGAATTATTAGGGCCAGCACTAGTCCTTTTGCTAGCCCTGTAATTTTAGTTAAGAAAAAGGATGGCAGCTGGAGGTTTTGTGTGGATTATAGGGTTCTTAACAAAATTACAGTGCCTGATAGGTTTCCCATACCTATAATTGAAGAGTTATTGGATGAAATTGGAGGAAGCAGAGTGGTTTTCTAAATTGGATTTAAGGGCTGGGTATCATCAGATAAGAATGAGGGCTGAAGATGTGCAGAAGACAGCCTTTAGAACTCATGAAGGTAATTATGAGTTTTTGGCCATGCCTTTTGGCTTGACTAATGCTCCTTCAACCTTCCAAGCTTTGATGAATGAAGTTCTCTGGCCATTCTTAAAGACAATTTGTGTTAGTTTTCTTTGATGATATATTGGTGTACAGCAAGGATGTGGGAGAACACCAAATGCATTTAAAGGCAATTTTACAGGTACTTCAGCAGCAAGAACTGCATGTGAATAGAAAAAAATGTACATTTGGTCAAAGATAATTTGAGTATTTGGGTCATTTGTTTCAGGAAGAGGAGTGGAGGCAGACCGTAGTAAATTGGAAGCAATGAGCAAAGGGCCTGTGCCTAGAGACATCAAAAGTTTGAGAGGATTCTTAGGACTGATAGGGTATTACAGAAGGTTTGTGAAGAATTATGGGAAGTGGGCACAACCACTTAATGCTTTGCTGAAAAAAGATGCTTTTCAATGGACTCCTGAAGCTGATAAGTCATTTGAAAAGTTGAAGGGGGAGATGAGTGAACTGCCTGTGTTGATGGTGCCTGATTTTTCTAAACCCTTTGTGTTAGAATCTGATGCTTCAGGTTCAGGGTTAGGAGCTGTACTGTTGCAGGAGGACAGACCTTTAGCTTTTAGAGTAAGGCTTTATCTGAAAGAGGCCAGCTTAAATCAGTCTATGAAAGGGAGTTGATGGCATTAGTGCTAGTGTAAAGAAGTGGAGACATTATCTGTTGGGAAGGAAGTTTATTATCAAGACTGACCAACAGAGTTTAAAGTTCCTTAATGAGCAAAAGCTGTTGAATGATGAGCAATTTAAATGGGCTGTCAATTTGATTGGGTATCACTTTGAAATCCAATACAGACCTGGAAAAGAAAATGTGGTGCTGATGCACTATCAAGGCAGTTTGGGTTTTCTGCTGTTTCTATGGTCCAAGAGGAGGAGTGGGTTGATTGGGATGAGGAACTGAGAGCAGATCAGCAATTGTATGAGATTTATCAGGGTATTCTCACTAAAACAGCTGAGAAACCTGGCTATTCAATTCAGGGGGGCAAGCTCTATTACAAGAGTAGCTAATGTGGTCTTTTGGCATGGTATGAAGAACACTATAAAGGAGTATGTGGCTGAGTGCGACATATGCCAGAAGAATAAAGCTAGCACCTTGTCCCCAGCTGGATTGCTTCAGCCCTTACCTATTCCAACTAAGGTATGGACTGACATATCCATGGATTTTATTGGAGGGTTGCCAAAAGCACAAGGAAAAGATACTATTTTAGTAATAGTAGATAGGCTGACTAAGTATGCCCATTTCTTGGCATTGGGTCATCCTTATACAGCTAAGGAAGTGGCTGAGGTGTTCGTCCAGGAGGTAGTTAGGCTGCATGGTTTCCCTGCCTCTATAGTTTCTGATAGGGATAGGTTGTTCATGAGCCTATTTTGGAAGGAATTGTTCAAAAAGGCAGGCACCCAATTGAAGATGAGCTCTGCCTATCACCCACAAACAGATGGGCAGACAGAGGTAGTAAATAGGTGTTTGGAGGCTTATTTGAGGTGTGTGACAGGGACCAGACCTAAGCAATGGCCTGCTCAAGTAGCTTGGGCTGAATTTTGGTTCAATACCAATTATAATGTGTCTGCGAAAATGTCTCATTTTCAAGCATTGTATGGACAGGAACCTCCTTTGTTGATAAGAGGAGCTGATATCCCTTCTAAGCTGGAAGAAGTGAATCAGTTATCCAAGGACAGAGATGCTTTGTTGCAGGAGTTGAGGGGTAATTTACTGAAGTCTCAGGATCAGATGAGGAAGCATGCTAATAAGCATAGGAGGGAACTGAGTTTTCAGGTTGGGGATTGGGTTTTCCTAAAGATACAGCCTTATAGAATGAAGTCACTGGCAAGAAAACCCAATGGAAAGTTGAGTCCTAGATTTTATGGGCCTTATCAAGTCATTCAGAAAATTGGAGAAGTGGCTTACAGATTGGAACTCCCTGCAGGCAGTAAAAATTCACTCAATTTTCATATTTCAATGCTTAAGAAGTCAGTGAAGGCAACTTGTTCACCTCAACCACTACCAGCATTGCTGGATGAGCAGTGGGAACTTCAAATGACACTAGAAAGGGTTCTGAAGCAAAGGATAAATGGAGCTGGGAAACAGGAAGTGTTGATCAAATGGAAAGGATTGCCTCATCATGAGAACAGTTGGGAGCTGGCTGAGGAACTGAAGCATGTTTTTACTGATTTGGACCTTGGGGACAAGGTCCAGCTTCAAGGGGAGGGTATTGATAAGAGTGGGAGGTGGGGTCAAACCTATTCTAGGGGGTTTAGATAGTAATATAACAGTTAGTATAACTAAGGCTGAGTTAGTTATAACTAACTAATGGAGGGAAGGTATAAATAGATGTGAGGCAGTGAGGAAAAGGGATCTCTGAGGAGTGTAAGGAGGTAGTGATTCCCTCGAAAGATCACTGTTGTAACAGCAGGAACTAGACTCCAGTATTCGATAATATTCATTCTTTCTTTCATATCTGAACCAGTTCCTATTAGTTTTCCTTTTCGAATTCTGGGAAATAAGATGGCCAGCAGACAACCAAAGAACCATTTCAAGCCTTTGCAATCGGCATCAATCCAAACATTCAGTTCAGTTCAATGCAGTTCAATTTTAATATATAACGTTAGTTATTTGTTTCATGTTTGTGGGTTTCATACCTGTAGCAAGTTTAAAGTTTAATAAGCTTTAGCTTGAGAAAGTGTAAGAATATAAACGTTATTGGTCTTATTATATTTGTGGGCTTGGAAACATACTAGTAGTATTATTACTGGACCTAATATTGTTAATTAATATAAATAGGAATATTAGGTTGTGATATTGCCACATCTATCAGCCATATCTATCTTCAATGCACAACTGTGACCCAAATTTCTTTATTTTCCTTCTTCCTTACCTAACTCCTATGATTTCAATTATCAAATATTTACCAATCTTCAATGCACATCTGATTTCCTCGCAAAATTCCTAACTAAATTATAAGTCCCACACCTAAATTCAATACACTTCATACCAAATCTGAATATATAGTTAGCATTCATTTACTTTAGTATGTAGATCAATGGGATTACTTCATGAGCTAATGGGCAATGAAGCTTGATGTCACAAAGCACATCCCTAACCTTCACAATCCGCAACGAATTGAGATGGGATGGGAAGATCCAAGATAATTCTTGAAAAGATAAAATATGTCACTATCCACTAACCCAGCAATAATATTCTAGAAAGTCCACATCTGATATAGAATTTAGTGGGAAAGAGAAAGAAACAGAAAGACAGAGAAAGGGAGGGGAAAGGGGAAGAACGAAATGGAGAGGATACAGAGAAAGAGGAGAGACATAGAGAGATCAAAGAAACTGTGCACTGCACATCTATCATTAATATTTCAGTCTGTCTAAAATACAACTGCCTGCATTATATATAGGCAGCTACCCAACAGCTAAGAACTAACAGTACCTGACTAACTAACTAAACATTCTTTTCTTATTTATATCTACATATCAACCTCCAATTTGCTGCTCAACACATCACTTGTAGTTACCATCAATATCACTACAATTTTGAGAGTTTTACACTATACTATCTGATTTCCTCGCAAAATTCCTAACTAAATTATAATCCCACCGCAACTAAATTCACTACACTTCATACCAAATCTGAATATATAGTTAGCATTCATTTACCTTAGTATTTAGATCAATGGGATTACTTCATGAGCTAATGGGTAAAGAAGCTTGATGTCACAATGCACACCCCTAACCCTCACAATCCGCAATGAAGTGAGATGGAATGGGAAGATCAAAGATAATTCTTGAATAGATAAAGAGAGAAGTGTATGATAGTAGAAGGAGGGCAGTATAGGCAAAATCTTGTTTTCAAGTAAAGAGGGTTGGGTTAAGGTGATATACAGGGATGGGAGTTAACAAATGAAAAAAAAGCTCCTAGCTAATTGATTTTGTGGTGTCATACTCATACCAAACTTTTACCAAATATACACAAGAATGTTACAAAATGTTCTCAAACACAACAATTCTAATAGTAAAACGAAGTTACAGGATGATGCAACATCTTCACAATATACATCCCATGTCATAGAAAAAGGAACTAACACACAACATCCAACATCTGCTACAACTTCTCGAAGTGAATTTTCTGCAAGCCACACCTCTAACATTTCACAATTTACATTATTATGGGCACCATTGATTCAGGTGCAAACATGCAGAAGTCTGTGTTACCTTGTGCTTTAGTTAAGCTATTAATATTATTATTAATTTTCCAACCCAAAAAAAATGAAGAAGCCTGTGTAGTTTGAAGGTATAAATATTTTGAAAAGCCTTGTAAATTTGCATGCACATGGTAATGGACTTGTCTAAACAAGAGTGTCATTCATCTAGCCTTGGATAATTGCCCTCATGCATATATGCAACCATAAACATGCATTCATGGCACAAAGAGTATAACAATGTTTTTTTTTTCTCTACTAACTATGAAACTATTTTTGGTACCAAAGGTCAGGATTTTGGTCAGCAATCATCATAATATTCAAAAGGTCAAAAACTCAAGAAATACATGAATCACTGAAGAGAATTTAACTTATGCAAACTACCTATAAGGCTATAACAAGTTAAAGCCAGACTTATTTCACCCAACCCACACCAATGAGGGTTTAAGGTTTAACAACAAATATCAAAATATCTTAATTTTGTAAAAAGATTTAACAATAAAATATACTGATCCCTACTCAATGACTTTATGATCAAAGGTCTAAATTTACATCATAAGTTCCATATGTAATCCCAAAAACCACATGAAGAAAGCTACTAAGAAAGAAATCACTAGAAGGAGGGGAAAAAAAAGGCATAATTTTACTATGCAAATGGGAGCCATATTCAGTAACAAAAACATATAGCCTTAGAGAAAAAACAATATTTTTACCCCTCATTATTGACAAGTCTTGTAAACATTTATTAGGTTGGTTTATTTCCTGTAATCTCTCCCACTACTGTGTTGTTGTAGGAACTACATTAGCAAAAGTTTCTCTGTTTTTTAACAGCAAACATTAGGTGTTAGTTTTTTGTTGGGGGGAAGATTTGAACCCATGACCTCTTCCCCCCTCCCTCCCTTCTCCCTTCACCACCAAGCCAACCTCATAGCCCCTTGCAAAAGCTCCTCTTATTTATACATATAAAATTCCTTACACAAATATAGAATTGGGTAATAAAAATTGTACTTCTATATGCACAAATATTGTTTTAAGCATATATATGCACAAATATTCGTTACTAAGTGTATAAGCAGTATTGGGTCATATAAAATGAAAGTTTAGCCACTGAGTCACAAAAACAAGGGTAGAAGATAAAACAGAACATCCGTTATAATTCTAATATACCATATCTAAATGGCAATTTCAAGAAATTCAACATTCTCATATGGCAAACAATCTGCAAGACTAAAACTAAGGCCCCATCCCCGAGCCCAACAAAGTCACGCCAAGGGTTCAATTAAGACCCAGCCTTATTTAAGGCCCAAATATATTGGTCTCATGTGACATACCTACTCCAAGATCCCAGCTGTCTGCTTCTCTTTCCACATTCAAGCCTCCTGCATTATCAAGTTTAAACTGAGAACATATTGAAGCTTAACAAAAGGAAAAGTAGAAAGACCATTACCAATTAATTATAGTGGTTAAAATATATATTTTTTTATTGGCTTGATTAACTATGTAGTCCGTATAATATACAGTTATTTTCATTCCAGCCCTCTTAAAATAAATTCTCTGTGTTGATCCCTATTAATTTTTTATTTTATTCTCATTTTTGTATTTGACATTAGGATTCTCAGCTAAGTAATGACATGACTTGAGTACTTGACAGATATTGGAAAATATGCACGATGTTTCTTAACATGGACTAGAATAAAAATCTACCAATGAGGACCTATATCAAAACACAAATAATTTCAGGAAGATCAAAACAAAAATATCTACTACTTTAATAGACATGCAATAAGAAATCATCTTTGAAATGAATTTTAAAGTAATTATTATAAACGTTAACAAACTTATTATGATCAGTGGTTTATGATCGAATGACATTTTATAGCTGATAACAAACTGAAACAAAAAAAAAAATGGTAGATAAGAACCAAAATTCTATTTTAGCCTAATGTTAATCAAGTTTGGTAAGTAGAAGCAATAACAAGCTTTATTCGGAAAATAACACGGGAAAAATAAATAAAAGAAAGCATTCTGATTTACTCGGAGAAGTGTCGGGGGCAACCAAGGCAACGCCCTCGGCGGAAGCGGCACGTTGAGCACCCGACTTGAATATGAAGTTCTCATCGGTGCAAGTGAGGCCAGAGAGAAAGTACAGCACCTATTATTCATTTACAGCACAATAGCCGCGTCAATCAATCAAGGAAGTGCAAAATTCGGTTAAAGGGGAATGAAAAATGGGGAAACTGAGAGAGGGACTCACTGGGAATTTGTGAGAGGGAGAAGGAGATGGAGGGAAGTAGATGTGGAAGTTCATGGAGCATCCCAGGGTAGGGCTGAAATGCTTGAATCTCTTGTTGAAACCTCCGAACATCTTGCCGCTGCTGATCTCGGTGGGTTTTGTGTCCATATCAGGTTCTGATTAGGGGACTTCCTTGGAGTAGGTTGGCTTTAGGTGAGTGAAGATCTGCGAGTGAGAGTGAGGTTTAATATCATCATTCCCCTCACGAGATAATCAGAGGACTGTTATCCTAATTGATGATTTTAGTTTTTTTTTCTTCAATTAGTTTTTTAATTTTTTTTAAAAATACTTTTAATCTTTTATTTATTTATTTTGTTCTAAAGAATCTTTTATCTCACTTTGGTCATTTGTTTTGCTTAAAAAATTCAAAATCATCCTTTAATTATTTAAATATATTCAAAATGATCATTTATTTTAGTATTATTAAAAGATAAAATTAAATATATTTAAATAGTTAAAGGACTATTTTGGACTTTTTAAAAAAGATAAGATACCAAAGTAAATTTTTTAAAACATAAATAATCATTTTAAATTTTTTAAATAAGATAAAAGACTAAAATGAAATTTTAAAAAATAAACAATCATTTTGAACAAAATAAATAAAATAAAGAATCAAAATATTATTCACAAGTTTAATTACTTGTCATGTTGATGTGATTAAGTTTTCAGTCTCTTAACATTTTATATTCCAAATTCTAAATATTTTTAACAACTTTCAATTTTTCATTATCATTTTCAATCTTTGAAATTAACATATGGATCCATTAAGTATTGATGTTTCTAATAGTTTTACTCTCAAGTCTCAACATAACAAATGACTATTATGCGACACCATATATAAAGGTGTCATGTGACAAAGTGTAACGTGTTAACCTTGTAGATTTGTCACATGATATAATATTTTTATGAGTAAATTACATTTGTATCTTATGTATTTTTCTCAAATTGTATTTAATACTCTTCCTTTTTTATATATTACTTCTACCTCCTTTTGTTAACGTTGTTAACTAACGTCAATTGAAATATTTGAGCAAACAAAATTGTCCGTTAAAGTAAATTATATTCACACTCCTGTATTTTTCTCAAATTATATATGATACCCCTTCATTTTTATACATTACTTTTACTCGAGGTGCTAGTGTCCAGGGAACTAAATGCAACGATGATGGTGGTTGAAGTTACAATAGGGGACAAGGAGGTGGTGGAGGTGGTTACAATGGAGGCGATGGTTACGGTGGTGGTGGATGCTCCAGTGGGAGTGAGTGCGGTCAGACGACCTATTGGTGGATGAGAACGTCGACTAGGAAGAAGATATGATACTATCGTGGGAGAGAGAGGAGGAGGTGGTGGTGGTAAGTGAAGAGAGATTGTTGAAGAAGATGAAGATTTGTAAAACCCAATATGTGATATTGAGGAAGAAAATGGAGGTATTTTAGACATAAAATTTCATTAAAAGTCATGTGATCAGTATGTGTGTAATTTCTGTTAAATTATTAAATGATGTTTAAGAGGGAATGAGTATGAGTGTAATGTAAGCTAAACAATTAATAGGTTTTTGTAAGATGCAAAAAAATGAGAGGTATCATATATAACTTGAAAAAAATTACAAGTATAATTTACTCTATTTTTATTGTCATTTTTAGTCTATGCAAAATTTTGAAATTTAGTTTTTAATGCTTATAAAATTTTATTTTATATATTTTAATCCCCACAAATTTTTCATCCTTTTTTTTCTAATTATTTATTTATTTTGTTCAAATGCATTCCTCTATTAATAAACAATTCAATATAATATCTTATAATTTTTAAAATGATACAATTTAGTCTCATAAATAAACTCTTTAGTAAACTGTGCCAAGTCAAATTTGGATAAAAAGAATAAAAACATCAATTTGAAAATTAAGGAATCATTTATTAATAGTGAGACAAATTATTTTAAAAAAAAATTTTATGACTAAAAAGTTAATGAAGCTTTAATATTATTGCTTTAGTCACATTTGTTTTGTTTGAATTTATACTAATATGATTATCGATTTACACTTTTCAAGAATTTTTATTTAATTCCTTTCACTATAAAGACTAACGTGACATCAGCGTTGAAATTCGGGAACCAAAGTAATTGTTTACTCTCAGCTTTTTCTTTTTAATATTTACTCTCTAAGCTATTCATATTACTTATTTATTTCTTATTTTAATTTATGCTTTATTATCTAATATGTTTATTTCTTTCATAAAATATAAGCGATAGTACTTTACGGTTATTGCTATGTAAAATAACCAAAAAAAAATTAATATGTAAATAATATTGTAATTAAAAATAAAAAAATATCTTTCAATATATAAACTATATTTTGGATTACGATAAATAATTTAAATTTTGATATAAGATTAATTTTAATTAGATTTCAAATGTATCTATCTGAAAAATGTATGTGTTATTCACACATATGAAAGGATTCTATGTAAGAAAATCAATTCGATTTTCTTTTCTTAAAGTTACAAACAATTATTTATTGAAAAAACTTAAGTTCTTATTAACAATATTAGAAAAAATGTTTTCTGAAAATGATATGAATACTTCACACTTAACTAAGAAGGGGGGGTGAATTGGTTAGACCTTGGTAAATCAAAATTCTTCAATTCAAATCAGAGTTTCTAAAAGGATCTTTATCACATTTCAAAATCAAGAAACCTTATTCAATCAATCAACTCAGCCCCTTAGGATTCAATAGATCAAAACTGGTCTTTCAATATAAGCAAATGAATCAAGAAACAATTAATATGAGGAGAATAGATTCAGAAACAACACACAAGCAATTTATACTGGTTCACTTCAAACACTATGAAGCTACATCCAGTTTCTTCCACTCAACACTAGAGTGAAGTTCCACTATTTAATTTCTATTCTTACAAGCAATCACAAAGTCCCCCTTTATCAACCCTAGATAAAGCACAAAAATCTAAAACCCTATTAGATTACAAGAGACAAGAACCTGAGAACACTACTCAGTTCTTCCACCTAGAGAACCCCTTCTCTAGTTGCAAGCAAGAATTCAATTACAATAGCAAAATACAAAACAAATTTACAGAACAAAATTTACAATCAGATTAAGGAGAGAAACAACCTGATAATCCAAGATATGAAATGCAAATGAATTTACCAGAACAGGTTGAATCTTTAAAACACAAGAGACATAGCTTTCCTTAATCTTGAAATGGTTGCATGCTTCAAGAAAGACTAATTTTCACATCATCAATGCAACATGAAGCATGACTGAATCAAACCCTCAGAAAAGAAATTGTGAAAGCTTAGAAGACTATTTTTGCTCAGAAATTTCGAATGGGTATATTCCACAAAGGTTACAAAAACAGCTGAGCAAGGGTTCAATTTATAACAGACTTTTTTAACCGCAAGTAATCGATTAAAATGCACTAATAATCGATTAAAATGATTATGTAATCGATTACATTTATATTATAATCGATTAAAATGTTCATAGCTTTTCTGGGTTTGAATCATGAACAATATAATCGATTATCTCGATCTGTAATTGATTATTCCAGTTTAAGCATATTTTTCTCAAAGCTTGTTTAATCGATTACAGTACCTGGTAATCGATTAAACCAATTCTAGTATGTTTTCAAATAGCTTAGATAATCGATTACGAACCCTGGTAATCGATTAAGCCAGTACAGCACAGTTTTTCCAAAATCAAAATATAATCGATTACGAACACATGTAATCAATTAAGGCAGTGCAATGTATAAAACAGATATAAGCATGTAATCGATTACGGCTTTAAAAGAATCGATTAAACCAGTTCAACTATGCAGTTCATTTAAAACATAGGTCAAATAATCGATTAAAACGCCATGGTAATCGATTAAAGTATTCCTGAAATGTTTCTAGTTTCAACGAAGAACAGAATAATCGATTATACGCTTGTTGTAATCGATTATTACAGTGAAAAACACTTTTACTTAAAAACTTTGAATTGTTTAAAGTTCTTGGTTGATTTGATAATACTTATTGATTTTAGTTGACTTAATTAGTTGATTATGCAATGAATGAATGTCATGCACTTGGATCACCATGATTGTTTTTCTCTTACACAATTTTAATACTCAAATTGTCTTCAAGTTATCCTTTGCATGTTGAAAGCTCAAAACCAATTTCTCCTTAAGCAGCTCCCCCTAAATCCAACATTTTCAACATAGTTACTTTAATATTGATTGTTTATAAAATGGATGTTAACAAAAGAGTGGTTGTTGTAAATAAATTGATTTTTTTAACATCAATTTTTGAAAAAATTAATGTTAACTTGGAGCCAAATGATGGTTAGTTATGAACATACAATTTTGGATCATGCCTTTTATGAGAAAAAACATAAAAAGGAAAGATATTGTTTTGAATATATACACACATATATAGTAGGTGTTTTAAATGAGAAAAGTTTTAAACTGAAAAATAAGAAAAATTAATTCTTTTTATAAAAGAATCTTATTAGAAACATCCCCATATATATAGAGAGAGAGAGAGAGAAAGATATACACACATTTCAACCAATTAATCATACTACACTTTTAGACAAATATTTCCAAAAATATGAGAAATTCATTATAGTTCTTTTAGTATTCTAAATCCTATTATATGCAGCTATTTCTTACAATTAGTTTAGAAGTATTCTAAATCCTAATTTATTATCCTAAATTTAAAAATATAACATCTTACATCGGTTATGTAATAAACGATATAGAAAAAGCACTTTCTACATCGGCTACAAGAAAAAATCAATGTAAAAAAGACACTTTCTACATCAGTTTAGGAAAAAAAACGATGGTGCAAGTACCATACAACATTGGTTTTGGCAGAACTAATGTAGAAAGTGTCTTTTCTGCACCACAACATCAATTTTTCTAAAAATCGATTTTTTGTCGCACCTCATAACATCGTCCATTTTTAGGAAAATAGATGTTGTCATGTATACGACAACATCAATTTTTTTTTCTAAAAATCGATGTTGATTTTTTCATATTTTATATATATTTTTTATTTATTTCTTATTATATGACATCGATTTTCTTAAAAACCAATGTTGTGTAGTGTATGTTAACATCGATTTTTGAAAACTGATGTTAACATTGATAATTTTAATATCGATGGTTTCAACATTGGTTAAAAACCAATGTTGATATTAAAAGCCTATTTTCTAGTAGTGTAAGTAAACTTTGATAAACGCTCAACACTAAATTAGAGTTTTAAAATTGATATATTTATAGTTTCTTTTAAAAAAACTAAGTTTTGAGACAAAAAAAAACACAAATTGAAAGGGATAAACAACTTGAAAAATATCAAATATATTGATAAAAATTAATAAAAGTAGTTTTAAATGAATGAAAAAAAACTATTAATTGCGAAACTAGTGTGTAAAATAAAAAATTAAAGGGAGAAAAAGAAGATAATATTGAAAATGTTTAAACAAGCAAATGAGTTTCATATTCTAATTTATAATATAAGAATATTTTTGTTGTAAAAAAATTATATAAAAATAAGGTTTTTTATACAACAAGGCTAAGAGTGCAAACTAAAAATCACAAATTTAGGCTAAGTTTTAGATATTGGGAATCCTTTGGGAATAAATTATGCAGAAAAACCCCAAAATCATGACTTATAGTAAAGAGCCACCAAGGTTAATAACCAGCATGTGAATTTCTTGTTGCATGTGAAACACTTCAAGACACAATGTAGCAAAGATCACAGCAAGCCTGTGAACCATATATATGCAACGCTTCCAAATAGCATATATCCCAAATAACCCACGAGTTCGTTGTTGCCAATGAATGAATCCTTTGAGCTTCCTTACAATAGCCACCAAAGTTCACAGGCAGCCCACGAAACAAAGTTTACCTGTGAAAAATTTAGCAAATTTTCTGATTGGTTTTTTCTAGGGTCTAAACTTGCATTGACTCATTAATTTAAATAAGACTCTTAAGCATAGTACACGATCAAACCAAGTTTTGAGGTCAACATAAAATGTAGATAATTGTATTAGCTTTCTTGTAAGATAAGAACTAACTTAATAGAATTAGTATAACTCTAAATATGATAATTACACTCTATGAATGTCATAGTAGTGTAGGAGAAAAAAAATGACTATGTGCTATAGAATTCTTAATTAATTATTAGATGATGCATGATGTTGTACGTATGACTTGTGAATGAAGTGCTGCTATGGTAATTCTATAAAACAAAAAGTATGTGACCTTGGTTTATGTGGGACAAGCTCCCCATGTGATAAAAATGAATGAAAAAATTATGTGCATTTCATATGTCATGCATCATGACATGACAAATTTTTTTCCAAAAGTTGTCATTCAGCTTAACCAAGGAGGCTATGAAAGAGTTCATGTGAAGCTTTGGCCTCGGGGGTGTTATTTGGTGTGGGGTCTCTTGAAAGTTGATGTTGATCCCATGGGTTGGAGTGAAGTTGCAAAGTCAAGTAACCTTGATGTGCCATTGATGATCTCATGTCGGATGAGGATTTTGTGTTGAATTACCCATGGTGTGAAAATTTGTCGACTACATGTTCTCCCAAACTTCTTTCACAATTGTTTTGACCAATACCGTAGGCATTAAGAATAAGTTGGCAAGTTTGTCATTGCATAAGAATCTAAAGTTGAATATGTCACTAAAACATTTTTTACTTTAGATTATGCCAAACTTGTCCACAGTTAAAAATCATTATCTAAACTTTGAATATCCCACAATTTTCCAAATGTTTCCTATAATATATGTTTTCTTCATCTTCCTTTTAATTTTATTTGCACAGTCGTTGCTTATTTACATTTACATGAGTCAATGGGTTTGCATTGTAAATTGCTACATATCTTATTATAACAACATTCATACCTAAAAATAGTCACTATATGAAATTATGCAGACATGCACATCTTTTGGCACATTAGAAAGCGGAAGCATAGTTTATGTAACACCCTAAAATTTCGATAACTGAAAATAGAAGTTTGATGTATTTCTTGTGTTATTTGAATATTTGATTAGTTTAGATTAGTTAAAATGTTATGTGAATTATCCATGTGAAATTGTTTGGTGTAGATGTCAAGTTATGTGGAGTTTGTTTGAGCTGCGTTGTAATTGAGTGATTCCGAGTTGGACCCAAAATCTAATTTAGTAAAATCACAATTATGAATTGTTCAACCGTTGGATCATCTTGAAATTTTAAATCTAGGCTCTTAACCCACATATGTAACTTTAAACGGTTTGGGATTAGCGAAATAACATATTAAGCGTGAGATAATAATTTTTCACAAAACCAAAAATTTTAAAATTGGGTCAGCTTGCCCAGGCGAATTTTGGCAAGCATTTTGGCTCGCTTGGACGAGTCAAGTCGGTTATAAGTATGAACAGTAGCGTACAAACTCGAAAAATGGCCTTCTTCTCCCCCAAAACAGCCACCCAACCCCCTCTCCCTCCTCCTCCACCAGCCATGGCCACCGGTGACCACCACGAGGCACAACCATTTGTCGTTGGACCACCGCACGAAGAGGAATACTTTAGTTTCAATAGAGAAAGGAGCCTCCAATCCTCCTTTCTTGGTTTCTTTGAGGTAACCTTAGTTTCCTTTGTCTTCTCCTAGCTAGTTTAAGCTTCTCTTAGTGTCTCTTGGTTTTGGGTATCGTTGTGGGCGTTTTACCAATTCCTTTGAAAATCCTTTGAAAATGAGATGTTGTAAAAGTATCATTTTTATGAAATAGATGTCATTTCTGTGATCTTTGTTGAGCCCCGATCACATTTGTGTGATCAGAATTTCAAAATGATGTCTTTTGATATATAGAGCTCTGCGTTCGAACAAGCACGCGTATTTGAAGAATCGCGAAACAACACCACTAGGCTATAGCAGGGAAAACTCCTAGTTAGGTAAGGGGAGTTTATTATTTAGTTATAGTTTTGGTACCATAGTTGGGGGCCAGGGAGTCCAACTATGAGGATATTTGCCTGACCCTGTTGTGTGCTAATATTTCAAAAAAAACTATGTTTTTAACTAATGGGATGCAATGTATTTAAGATTGATGTGTGTTTGTTCCTGTGTGTGCTCGTTTTCAAGAAAAACTGTGTTTTTAACTAATGAGATGCGATGAATTGGCTTGTTGATGGATAAAACTGTGAATGATATTGTTGTTGTAATGATTGGATTTTTGGGAAAAGTCTTAATTACAGAGGAGACTCTGCCCAAAATTTTATAATGCGTTCTTCTATTTAATTGTTTATTAAATTTTTAAATGGGCATAAGAGTGTGTTTTATATATTGTAGTCCTCCTCTTAAATTTAGAATTTTCCTAAAAATATCAGTCTTGCGGTATAATAAATTGTGAATATAGGAAATTTGGGTTGTCTGAAGACCTAAGGAATATGAAATACGATTGTTTGTGATGTCATTGATGATATTGAGATTGAGATAATGTTGATGTAATTGATGATGTTGAAATAAAAAAAATGTTGATGTGGTTGATGATGTTGAAATGAGATGACATTAATGTTCAAGATGATGATATTGAAATAAAATGATGTTGATGTTGTTGATGACATTGACGTGACATGGTGTTGATGTTGATAATGACATTGATGAGAGATAATGTTGATGTGGATAATGTCATTATGTGATGTGGATACACATGGATACCCATGGAGGGTGCATGATTGGTCATCCTTGCGGGAAATGATTTGTTCTTGGCCATGATCATGCATTGATGGTGCCCATGGTTGTCATTATGTGATGTCGATATATATGGATACCCATGGGGTGTATGACTGGTCATCCTTGCGGGGAAGGATTTGTTCCTAGCCATGGTCATACATTGATGGTGCCATGGTTGTATGCTGTGTATATACACGTGGGGTGCAATTACCGGTTGGTTATCCTTGCGGGGAAGGATTTATTCCTAGCCACGGTCAGTGCATTGGTGAGCCCACATTGGTGTGATATGTATGTACATGGGGGATGTATGACTGGTCATCCTTGCAAGGAAGGAATTTTTTCTAGCCATGGTCATACATTGATGATGCCCATGTTTTATACCTCATGTGCATGAATAGAAATAGAATGAAGGCACGTGCGTACCTGTGGATTTCAGTGGGCTGAAAACGCAGGTACTAAGGGGTCATCGGGTTTGGAATTCCCTAGTGACGCTGGCTAATCACTAGGTGAGGGAATGACCAGTGCACGACAGGGTGGCCCTGATAGGCGGTGAATCATTTTTCCTGAGAGAGACTATTTCCATGAGGATGATACCACATTGCATTCTAAGAGATGAGTTAGGTGTATGCATCATTCTGAGCATGGTTGTTTGAGTTGTGAAGTGAATTGGATGATGGGTTTGTCGAGTGTGTATTGGACTGATGGACTTTTGGTAATGATTGTGGTTGTTAATGTTGTTTCCTTTCCAATTGTTGTTATATGATGCTTGTTAATTTTCTATAATAAACTCACCCTTGCATTTGTTGTGCCGTGTGGTTGGTACCTGTAATGATCACGAACTTTCATTTGTGTGAGCAGATGAGCAGCAGTAGGTGACCTTGGAGGGAGATCTTCTTTTTGTTGGAGCTGCCAAGCCGACATGATGATGTTGGAATTCTTTTTGGGAAAAGTTGTATTTTGTTAATCAACTCTTTCATAGTTAGTTCCTCAATTCTTTTTGTGGACATGTATATTTTGAGTTGTAAATACATGTAAAACAAAATTAAGTTCTAAACATATGAATGATGAGTACTGATTTAGTATATGTATACATATGTATTCAATTATTGTAATTGTATCGTGTGTACGATGATTGTATTATTGCGAAAAACTTACTACCATTTTCATAATCAAATTAATGGAGTTTTCATTAAAATTTGAAATTCACACGATTAGAGTTAGTGATGTTGTAGCGAAAAGGTAAGTCATTACAGTTTCCTTGTTGATTTCATCATTCCTTAAAGATTTATTTATTCATGTATTGGTGCATATATAAAATGCCAATTATGCATGTTGGAAAAGAAATGGAAACTAGCAAAACAACATTCATGTTGACCTTATAATTCTATAACAATGTTCTAGGCCCCTAAAGAACCACTTAGTAAAAAATGATAACATATATTACATTGCTTTACCCCAAATTTGAAACACATAATCCTTTAGCTTCCTAATAGTTTAGCAAACATTTGTTGTCTAAGATCTATTCATCAAACTTTTTCTAATTTGACACACTTTTATTCTTTATTTCTCATTTCATACCTAGAAAGAGAATAAAAAGTTATGTTAGTAATGGACGCACTAATCTTAACTCTTACTATAGTTAGTAGATAAATTAGTCAAGTGCCTCTACTAGGAATAATAAGTATTTAGTCAAATATTGTTATTCTTTTAATTTTAGTATTGTTTTCAGATATTAATCATTTTATGAGTCATTTAGATTATGATATTTTATCTATTATATTAAAGGTGATGGACAAAGAGTGGACTAAACTTTCAAGGTTTAGTAGAAGAGTATGGGCCCATTTCTTTAAACTTTAAAAAAGCAATTGTAAGAAAAAGACTTTTATAAAATCATTTTTTTAATTAGAAGATAAAATTTGTTTCTTAAAATAAGCATAAAATTACTTTTTTAAGCAAAATGAGTTTAAACAAATGAGTCATTTATTAACCGTGTTGAGTCATTTTTAGATTTTGCCTACACTAGTGAAAGACCTCAAGGGCATGAGATTTTATGTCCTTGTTTGAAGTGTCAAAATCTTTGTTGGGCAAGAAGAAATGTGATTTATGATTATTTAATAGCCATAGGTTTTCTAAAAGGCTACGATGTTTTGATAAACCATAGGGAGGAAATATCATTGTTGCCTATCATAAGTGATGATGACATGGAAGATCAAGAGGACTCACATGATGACATCGGTGACTTATTCCTTTGAAAATGTGGCAGAAGCAAGGGTTCTAATAAGGAAGCTAGAGAATTCTACAATTTGATTAATAAGGCAAAACAAGAGCAATATCATGGATGTGAAAGTTTCTCTACTCTTTCATAATCCAACTTTATCTCTTAAAGTGTCTCAATGGGTGGAGCAATGCTTCATTTTTTAATCTATTACAATTATTGAAAGAAGTCATGTTGAATCTAATCATTCCTGAATCTTTTAAAAAAAACAAAGGCCATGATTAAGATTTGGGCCTCGAATGATAAGACTCATGGGTGTTTGAACAATTACATGTTATATTGAAAAGAGTATGAGATCAAATATTTTTGTGATATCTATAAAATTTCATGATGCATGGAATTTTCTCAAGTAAATTTAGATGTACAACAACAAAAAAAAGATCATAAAGTTCCTGCAAAGTTTTTGAGACACTTTTCAATGATTCATAGACTTCAAAGGCTATTTATGTGTTAAAAAACTACAAAGTCAATGAAGTGGTATGAAGAAGAATCCTCAAAGGATGAAAAAATGAGACATCATTTTGATGGCGGAGCTTGGAAGTGTAAAATCTCAAATTCTAGTCCAAAAATATTGCTTGAAAACACATTTATTTAATTTATTTTCAAATTATGTGTCATTAATTTTAATTCATACTTCCAGTTAGTAAAACATTTTCCCATATTTTTTTTCTTAAAACAAAAGCATCATTCGGAAAACGATAAATCTTTACATCGAATTAAATAAGTGCAGATGTAGAATAACTTAGTTTCCATACATAAATAAAATAACATCATTAGTGTCACAAGAGAAATAATATGGATACAACCTATAATTGTATGCAAGTAAAAAAATTAAGTTATACATTAATGCTACAACAAAAGATGTACTCTTGGGAAAAACATCTCTCAAAAAAACATCAAAATCGGTAAAAGGAACCTAGGACCAAAGTTGACTACTATCATACTAGAAATACTGAACTATCTAAGACATTTCCTCAAAAGGATGATCACACTCCTCCTCGAACGACGTCTCTAATTGCCACATAAGTTCTATGTACTCCTTCATCTCCTCGGATGACATATCCAAATGGTCTCCTCGAACATCGGTAGCTTCGATTGAGTGCACTAGCTCCACATTGTATCTGAGAATGTTGTCCCGTCCATCGTACTCCACCAAAGTCAACAGAAATTCTAAGTCACGACAAGGTTCTTCCATTCCAAAATACCCACGAATGTCCTCATAATAACAAAGCTTTGAACGAGATGTAAATTCCCACGGGATATACTAGGATAAAGTGTAATCTATGGTAACAAGCACAACATTTGAATTCTCTACTGGCACAAAATGTACTAAGGTACCACATGTGTAACTCGTAGTCTGTGTTACTACACATGGCCATACCCACTCCCCTACAACCTATGCCAAGCCCACAGGTGCATCAGCGTCCTTGACATCATCAATACCAAAAAGTTGTTGGTTGTAGGGGTGAGTCCTTGGCTCCTTAAATGCCATAAACAAGCAATCAAACCAAGAAGAAATACAACCTAGTTAACCACTACATGTGTTTTTCTAAGCAAACAATACTATCTAAATCCTAAGTGTGTTACTCATACACTTGTCACCTATTAAGGCCCCCTCTGGCACCAAGCTTCTTAGGTCATGATGGTATTTTACATTTATGTGGATGATAGTTGGGAGTGATCATTACATACGGATACAACGTACATCGATCCCCAAGCTCCCAACTCAAAAACCCTAGTCTCGGAGACTGTCAAAAGTATCAAAATGAGGCTTGTGAGTTCCCCACAAAATGAGTGCACCAAATGCAATAGTCTCCACTCACTAATTTCCCCATGTTCTTTGAACCTCTCTGCCCACTACACCCCAGTGTATCTCTATCCATCATCTACTTTCTCAACGCAATCTCACCATCTTGTAGATGAAATGGAACTATCGGTTCCTTACGCTCCATATAGTCCTATTGACTCTTGCAACTAAAATGCTTGCGTATCCATCATGCCACATGCATCAACAATCTCATACATCCAAACAAACAAGAGAGAGAGAGAGAAGGCTCATGCCTATGTACTACTCTCCAGGAACCAAAACCAATTGTACCCTTTAAGCAGCAAAAACCATTTGTCGCACTAAAAAATCAAACAACATAATAGTTGTAATCACAACCATTTGAAATCATAACAAGCAATTTTTGGAGGGTCGGCACTCCAAAACCTCATAACACATATAGATAAATAGCAATATTCATTCATATATATATATATATATATATATATATATATATATATATATATATATATATATATATATATAGCATAATGTAAATTAGCAAACAACTTATATAATTGTCGGAGTTCACACTCTGACAGTCTTACCATTCAACAATAATAATAATAATAATATACATGTGTCTTAGTAATTTTATCAGTAGAAAATCACCACAATTCAAGACTTACAACAGTCATTGGGTTTGGCAATTTATCTCAGCAATAACCTAGCAATTTAATCAATATTTCCAGAATAAATAATCCAAATATAACTTTATCTAGAGGCACAAATTCCTATGTTAAGTTGTTTATTGTCTAAAATTACTTTGTTGCTCAGTTTTACAAAGTTCTGTTCCTAAACTTATTTTATGTATTCTAGATGTTTCTGGAATTAGTTTTTCATGAATCTTATATGCTACCCTACATTTCACACCTAACAAACTCATTTTGAAGTTAAATCTTTAAGAAAAATAGTCCATACAGTCATAGCAGTCAGTTCAATTTCGTGATAGTTTTATTCCTACAAAAGTCCTTAAATTTGTTTTATTCATAACTTTTGCTAGAAAACTCTTATTTAAGTGAAATTTAAGTCTAACCCTAAGTTTTGACACCCAAAGAACTCATTTTTAACCTTAAAACTTCAAGAAAAACAACATATCACATAGTTCCATCCAAGGCAGTAGCTATGAAATTTAGAACATCAATACAACATACAATGAAGCCTAGCTTCAAAAGATAACAAGATCAAGGTTCAAGAAGTGAAAATATCCCTCTTGTTGGATATAGGGGGAGCAGGAAAAAGATGAAGCTAAAGAATAAGCTTGTGCCTTAGAAGAAAAATTTTAGCTTTTCACATGCCAAGGAAATTGTAATTTAGTTAAGTGAATGAGAGACAAATCTTATGATCCTTGCATTGCATAAACATGATCATTAACATGCATACATGATTTCAGTAAAGCATTAAAGCTATTCATGTTTTTAAAAGAAACTAATTTCTCATGGTTAAGTTTTTGGAAAAACGAAATCTCACTACTTTAATCGATTACACAATGATATAATCGATTACCAGCTATTGTTTTAATTCTGGAAAAGCCATGAAGAACATTTTAATTGATTACAGGTTTCTCGTAATCGATTACATAGTACAAAATGAAAATCATGTTTCACTGTCTTAATCGATTACCATGATATCATAATCGATTACTTAAGCTCATTGTTAAATATGCATGATTGCTTTAATCGATTACTCACGCTTGTTGCAAAACTGAACCTGACTACTTTAATCGATTACGACTCAGATTAATCAATTAATTTGCTCATTGCAGTTCCCAGGTTGTGATAAGAACATTTTAATCGATTATTTGGCAATTTAATCGATTACATTCTGTTATAAACATTGGTTATAAATAGATTGAAGGCTTGTCTGATCTTATAACTTACATACTTTGATATTTCTGAACATATACAAGCCTTCTCAAAGTTAGAAAGGATTTTTTGAGTTAACAAAGCTCTTGTCCCACTTTTTAATCTTCATGGTGTATTGAAAGATTTTTTGGGAAAGATTTTCAAAGAAGTTTTGGAGAGAAAGTTCTTAAATTGATTTCTGCATTTCAACTCTGATTAGTAAATCATATTCATTCATATTCATTGGATCATCAAGTTGTCTCTCTCCATTATCTCTTGTTGTAATTTCATTTTTGTATTCTTGGTAGTTTGAAACTATTGTAAAGGATTCTTTAAGCTTTTTCTAAAGTGGGTTTCTCTAGAGGGAAAAGTAGAGAAGGGTTCTCTATGTCTTGATCATTAGGAATCTAATAGGTTTTAGATTTTTATTCTTTATCTAGGGTTGATAAATAGTGGTTGTTGTAAAGCTTGTAAGAACTGAAATTTTATAATAGTGGAACTCTAATCTAGTGTTGATTAGAAGAACTGGATGTAGCTTCTCTTGATAAGTGAACCAGTATAAATTCTTGTGTTGGTTTTGTATTCCTTAAACTCTTTTTGTTATCTTGATCATTAGTTCTTGGTATTATTTTCATTACTCAACAAGTTCTATTTTTAAAAGCAATTGTTTTGGGCTGAGTGGTTTGATTGATTTGAAACATTCTTGGTTTTATTGTGATTAAGATCCTATAACTCTGATTTTCTAAATAATTTTTTAAAAGACCAAGTTTAAACCAATTCACCCCCCCTCTTGGTTATTGTGGGTATTTCTATTGTTTTCACCTCTTACCTTGATGAAACATGCACGAAAAGGCTCAAGGAACAAGGAACTCCGGTCTTGATGTCTTAAGCTTCAAAGGATTAAAAAAAGAAATTTTGAACCAAGACTGGGAGCTTTGCATGAAAATGATGAGGAAATAAGAAGAAAAAAGAGATTAATAGCCAAAGCTTTGAGGGAAAAATCCTTAAGAACACTAGTATGGAGCTTGGAAGAAGAAAAAGAAAATGGATGCCTCTCCCTCCTTTGAAGAAATCGTGCAAGATGATGAAGAATGGAGGTTCCAGGTTTTGATTTTTTTGGACAATGAAGAGATATGGCCTAAGGCTAGTTGACAACAACAATTTGACAACAGGAATGACCCTTGCATAGGTCGTGGTGGACGTGCCAAAGGTTGCCATATATGGGTGTTTTTGCTTTTAAATTTTTAACTAGAAATGGATAAAGTAAACCTCCTAGAGGCTATTAATCTTATCTTAATCTTGTAGATTGGTGTGCTAAGTTCCTAAATTATTGTGCTAACCTTCCTAAGGATACATGTACTCAAAGTGTAACATCCCAATTTTCCATGTGCGTAGTAGACAATGTTATTGTTTTGTTGTGCTATTTGATAGTGTTTTTAAACTATTGAAATGGTAAAAAAAATGAGATGTTACCATAGGATACCTAGGCATGGTTAAACTCTTAAGTTTTTAAGTTAAAGTCTAGAAAGAATAAGAATAATTCAAAGAAAATTCTCTGGTTAAATAAAGGTCAACTCATTAATGACCTAGATGTTAATAATTGGATTTTGGTCTATAGATAGAAATTAAAAGCTTGAAAGAAAATTAGTAATTAATGTAAGTAAAGTTAGAAATTAAGTGGGGGTAATTAAGGTTGATTAATGGTGATCTAGATTCCATAGAATTAGAGGGTAATTAAGTCATAAGAATTTAAAGTGGAGGGCATTTTCATAAATGGTAATAACTAGTTTAAAAATAGAATTTTAGCTTAACTAGTTGGTGAATAATTAAAGTGTCTAATTATATGATTTAAAATAATTAAAATAAGTTACAGTTAACACCTTGAAAATTACAACTCAGACTGACAAAGGAAACTCTGTGTTGTGTCACTTGTTCATGTATGAATTTAATTTCAATAGTGATATGTTTTTAATCATAGAATTTTGTGCTCTGTGTGTGTGTGTGTGATTGATTTAGTAAAGCTTGATAGAGAAATAGAAATTGTCTAAGTTAGATTTCCATTTGTACAAGAATTGCACTACACAGTGAGTCATAGTGTAATTTGTCTTTGTGTGAGTGGACTCTATGCAAGGTTCACTCTGAGTACACATATCCCAAGGGATTTTAGCATACTAATATAGGAAGTTATCACACTAATCTAAAAGATTAGGATAAGATTTACCAGCTTTAGCAAAAACATTTTTTACCATTTTTGGCAAAACTCTACTTTATCCTTTTATAGTTAGTTTTGGAAAAGTGCAAGAAGCCATATAAGGCATGGATGAGCTCATGGATATCTCCTCAAGGGATGTCCAAGCTTCCAATTAGTCATATTAATGGTCATTCAAAGTGCTTAGATTAAGAAGATAAGGTTTAGGCCTTGCAATCCCATTGGTCCAAGCATTTCACATAGAATTTTTAAAAGCCAAAGCCTAGGTCAACTCTCCCATTTTTCTAAAGCTTTTGGAGAAAGAGAAGACCATGTTTTTCTTCTTGTTCAAGTTTTACCAAGTGTTCTTGAGCGCTTCTTCCATCAACCTTTAGGTAAGTGACCTCTATTTTCAACTCTAAGCTTGATTTTCACTTCATTTTCTTGCTCTATTCTCACTTATAGTTTCAAAACCTTATTTTCACTCTTGAAGGTTGGAAACTTGAATCTAAACTCCCTCATTCATCCTTCTAAATTTCATGGAGACTACCAGAGGTAAAGGGGTCTCTCCAACTCTTGAACCATATGCTTATTGTTGAATTTCCTTAAACATGTTGTTGCTTTGAAATTTCTGAGCTTGCTGTCATGTCCTGAATCTATGTGCTGAGATATTTTTCTTGAAGTTTGTATGCCAAAAAAATAGTTATTTGCATGTTAAAACATAGAGTTAGCCTCAAGTTTCACTTAAATCGAAGTTTCCTAGCAAAAGTTACAAATAAAACAAGTTTAAGGACCTTTAGTAAAATGAAAAATTTGTCACGAATTGGGTCTGAGAGTTACAGCACTATGGACTATTTTTATTAAAGTTTTGACCTCAAAAATGAGTTTCTTAGGTTTGAAAATGTAGGGTAGCATATAAGATTTGCAAAAATCTGACTCCCTGAGCATTAAGAGCACTAAAAATAAGTTAGGAACAAAACTTTGAAAAATTGAGCGACTGAGTAATTTTAGACAGTGGGTAGTTTAACTTTGAAATCCATGTCTCTATATAAATTATCTTAGACATTGAAATGTTTAGGCTTTTTACATGCCAATTCAATTGAATGACATTTGTAATTTGTGTACGTCTAAGTTGATGCTTTCTATTATCCATTGCATAAAACTCATTCATGTTTTTGCATTCATGTTTTCGCAAAAGCAAAAGTTTCATAAAAAGCTTTTCTGAAACACAAGGTTTTCATGAGTTCTAAAAAGCTATGTGTTCCATGTTTCAAAATTTGGGAAAATGTTTTCTCATTGGTTTAATCGATTATCAGCAAGTGGCAATCTATTACTTGAGGACACAGAACATTTTAATTGATTACGAGATTGTGGTAATCGATTACATAGAACAAAATCACAGAATGAACTTCCTGTGATAATCAATTGCAGCATGGTGGTAATCGATTACTTGGAAACTATTTTGATTAAAGCTTCTTGTGATAATCGATTACATTGCGTTTTAATCGATTACATTGTTCACAAGTGTTTTCTAGAAAGCCTCAAGAACACTTTAATTGATTACATAAGTGATTTAATCAATTATTGACAGTTAAAACAGTTTTCTCTATAAATAGATGTTGCTTGTTTGAACTAAAAACACAACGAATATTATAACCTTTTCTGAAGAGAGAAAAGATACTGCGAGCTATTCAGTGTTTTGACTCACAAATCCTCAGTTTCATCAATCATAAAGAAACCTTGTGAGGATTTCCTTTTGAGCATTTGAAAAAAAGAAGGCTTTGGAGAAATTCTTTTGAGACTTTCATTCAACCTTGATTCAAGAATCTTAATCATTTGCATTCATCTGTATTAGATCATCAGGTTGTTTCTCTCCTTACTACTTTAGTTGTAATTCTTTTTAGAATTTTTGAATTTTGTAACTAGTGCAATTGTTTTGTTAAAGTTTATCTAGAATAGGATTTTCTAGAGCGAAGATTAGAGATGGGTGTTTCTCTAAGTCTTGATTACAGAGAGTCTAAGGGAGTTAGATGTCTTGTTCTTAACCTAGGTTTGATTGAGAGTGATTGAATAAACTTGTAAGAAACAGATTGCAAATAGTTAGATCCTAACTAGTTGGTTAGGAAATTGGATGTAGCTTCTTTGGATTGAGAAATGAACCAGTATAAATCTTGGTGTTGATTAGTTCTTCCTTTATCTTTTCTTTTGGTTATTAATTCTCATTCGTTGGTATAAATTTTCATAATCAACAGAAACTTTCTTGTTGTAATTGCATTCTATAAAGATTGGTGTTTGATTTATTAAAAGTGTCCATGTTTGTTTTGTGATACGATCCTTTTCAACTCTGATTGTTAAAAAAATTTTAATTGGCCAAGAACAACCAATTCACCCCCCTCTTGGTTTGTGTGCTACTTGTAACACCCTGAAAATTTACAAGTTAATAGAGATTTCGTGTTGCTTAATTTTTTAATATAATTTTTGCAAATGGCTGTGCATTGGTATTTGTGCTTGAAGGATGTAGTAATTCTTGGAAATTTGTTGTAAAGTGTTTTGCATTGGTAATTGTGCTTGAGAAACGTAAGTCAAAATTTGTTGCTAAGATAGTTGTTCGTACACGCAAGTTGGCAACTATGGTGGCTATGGTAGCTATCCGTTCACACATGTTGGCAACTTGCCTTAGTATCTTCGCCTATATATAGCAGCGTATGAAGCTTGTTCGTTCTCACCTCTGTGCGTGTTTCTCTTCTTTTCTCTCTAAAATCTCTTGCACCCAGAAACCTCTCTTCATCAATCCTTTATACCACCTTTAACTCTCAAGAACGACCGTAGTTGCGGCGGAAAAACCTCTACGTTAAGATGAACCCTAGTTGCTGTGAAAACTTGTGTTCGAACAAAACTCATGTTAGTTTGAAAGAAAAGAATTCTTGTCCAGGTAAGGGGAGTTTTATTGTGTTAATAATGGTTTTAGATATCATGGTGGAGATGCAGTACGAATATGTGTTATGATGTTTTGCATGAAATAAATTGACGAAGTTTTTATGTGATGTGTTTGTGAAGAAGACGACTACCAGATTGGGTAAGTTGGGCTGACCGAGTTGCATATATGTGTCAAACCTTTGTTGTGATGTCGGCTACCGGGAAGGGTTGGCTGAGTTACATATATGTGTCAAATCTTTGTTTGTAAGGTCGGCTACCAAGATGAGTTGGCCGAGTTGAGCGGTTTACGTAGCATGCATGTAAGCATGCAAGACGTAACTTAGTTCCTGTAGGTGAACATCTGTATACCGGGTTCCTTACCCGGGGTTGTACTTTGGAGCTGTTAAGCTCAAGTTACTTCGAGGGAGAGAGCTACCGGGTTACTAACTTGGATGAGCTCGTACCTTCTCGGGAATAGAGCTACCGGGTTCCTTACTCGACAGAGCTCGTACCTTCTCAGGAATAGAGCTACCGGGTTCGTTACTCGGTAGAGCTCGTACCTTTTCTTTGAGAACTTCCGAGTTCCCTTACCCGGACAACCTTGAGTCTTGCAAGCGCTAGCTATTATAATCGATTACAGTGCTAGTGTAATCGATTGCATAGTGCTGATTCCGACCTTATTCAAATTCTTACCTTAAGATAGTATATCTAAGTACCAACCCGGACACCTAGTACTTCACACCTATTCACTTGTTTGTAGTGTTTGTGAATGACATATGTGATTACGTTGAAGTCGGCCTATGTGATGGCTTGAGATATTAAATACATTGATGGTGTCGTGGTGATATTCTATGTATAGATGTGAGATGCTGGGATCGGGTTGTTAACTTTATGAGGACCACGATCAGTGCATCAGTAGGCCCGAGAATGGGTCAGCATATATGTACATGGGGGGTGTATGGCATTATCCCAGCCAAGACGAGTTGATCTTGGGTCGGGTCATACATATGTATATACATAAGGGGTGTATGACATTATCCTAGCCAGGACGAGTTGATCCCGGGTTGGGTCATACATTGATGGTGTATGTAACATATTTCATTTGCAAGACGGAAATATGATGATTGACTGTAATAGTACGAGAAGTACTGGGGGCCACGTTTGTAGGGATATCCTTATGACACCCATTATTGGCTGATCACCATGGGGGGGGATGAGTCCTGTGCACAGTAGAGTGACCCCGACGTCAACTGCAGCTATCATTTGGACCATGGATTTGGCCTATTTCTGGAGATGGTACCACCTTGCATGCTGAGAGAAAAGTTAGGGGCATGCATCATGACTAGTACTTATAAGATGTACTGTGATATGTTGTTGGACGAGTTGTCCATGATTGATTGTGTGCAGAAATACTTGAATATTGTTGTATTATTGCAATGATCGTATTGTCTTTTCTTAACTGATGTTATCTACTATTTATTATTTTACATGATGAACTCACCTTTGCTTTCTTGTGCCATGTGGTTTTGGTACCTGTGATGATCACGAACTGTGTTCGTGTGAGCAGACGGGTAGTAGCAGGCAGAGATACTTTCTTTTGTTGGAGCCGCCAAGTAGCCAGGATAATGTTGGATTAGATCCCAGCCTACAGATGTATTTTGATGTCGGGATGGCATTGGACCAGATCCGGCCACGAGTTGTACCGTGACAACTCATTCTTAGTTAGTTAATCATTTGTTTCTTTTGAGAATTTTGTACCCTTCAAGCATGGCTATTTGTAATCACCACCAAGTTATGTTCTTATATAAATATATTACGAGGTATTTCATTATTGAATATTCGTGTTTTAATTCTTGATATTGATTATGTTCACACGAAAAATTTACTACTATTTTTATAATTAACTTAAAGATCTTCAACTATAAGTTGTAATTAAAAAAATGATTATGATACAGTAGCGACAAGGTGGGTCGTTACACTACTCATATTATTTTCAGACTACAACGTAATGCGGTGGCAAGATTCAAGAGAACTGGACAGAGAGTAAAAGAACCAGTGGTTCTATTTCCTTCTCTGAGAAGGTGAGATTGCATTGAGGAAGTGGATGATGGACAGAGATACACTAGGGTGTAGTGGGTGGAGAGGTTTGAAGAACCTAGGGAAATTAGCTAGTGGTGACTATCCGGCATTTGGTGCACTCATTTAGCGTGGGTAACCCACATGCTTCACTTTGCTACTCCTGACAGGCTCCGAGACTGTGCTTTTTGAATTTAGTGATGAGGGGTCGGTGTACGATGTATCTGTATGTGGTGATCGCTCCCAATTGTCATCCACATGACTTTGTAAGGCTGATATCACGTTGTCGATACGCATCAAAAACAATTTAACTAAGCTAATTCTGCAGCACAGGGTTAACCTAGGTCGACTCAGAGACACGATCAATATGGTTCTAGTTTCAAATCATTGGTAATAATAAGGGGGGAATTTTGTCGAACAGTTGGTATGCGCAAAGTAAAACATGCAAGAACACAAACTAAAATTAAAGAACAATGCAAAAATTAACAAGATTATTAAGGAGTAAAGTAAAATAGATAAGAAAGCATCAATCCAATTCACTAATCCAAGCTATTCGAATCATCATCATTCTCATAAATTGATTCTATCATGAACATTCATTCAATCTCAATAGAAGTAGTTCAATCTATTCTACTCCTAAATTAATTGAAACCACAACCTTAACTGAACTATCATTCAATTAATCTTGTGATTATCATTTGAAATTAGGACATGAATCCATAATCCTAACCCACTTTCAATCCTAAATGCTACTGCCTATTGTTTGTGGCGTTTAAGGAGCGGAGGACTCACCCTTCAAACCACCATTTCAGGGGGAATTCATGGAGCATCCACAGAGGATGTTCACTTGGATAAGTAGCTACCACTACAACTACATGGTGGAGGAAGAAGCTTGCATCCACATGCACTTTAGTTACATTCGACACCACTTTTTGCTGTTAAATGAGCCCCAGATACCACTGATCACCGTAAAGGCACACTCTACGTATCACTTGTAGGTCTTGGATAATGACTGCTCTAAGTGTAGGATTGTTTTCCCTTTTTATTTATATTTGGGGTGGAAAGATTTCTATACTCAGTGTCATGATATTTTGTTATATTAAACATTTTGGTGATATTGTGTAATGACTTCAGCACATCTATGTTTATATCTTCAGGGCCACAAAGGGTCATTATGTATAATTACGTATTTATTTTAGTTTATCAATATTCATGATCATTTAATTATACGTACATGTTTTAATCAAGCGCAACATATATATGTATATGTGTTCCTTCCTTTCCCAAAAGAAAACATATATATTGATGTATTTTATCAACTTAGAAATATAAACTAGATTTAATGACGCGTATTCCGCAATATTTATTATTTGTATGATTTTAACACAATAATTCAAAAAAAGGATTTTAAGGTGTTACAAAAAGAAAACCTCTCATAGAGTCCATACACACATAGACAAATTACACTATGACTTAGTGCATAATGCAATTCTTGCATAGATGGAAATCTAGCTCAAGCAGTTTTTATTCCTCTGCCAAGCTTTACTAAACCAATCACACACACACACACATATAGCATGAAATCTATGATTAAAACATACAATTACTGAAATTAAATCCATACATGCACATATGACACACCATAAAGTTTCCTCAAACAATTTGATTTGTAATTTTTTTTGGGTGTTACAGGAAGGACTTCGTTAAATTCCATCCTGATTTTTCTTTTGAGCCTTGTAATGTAAGACTTTCCTTAATGAGTGATGACTTCAATCCATTTAGGGCTATAAGCATATCACATGACTTATAATGATGATGGTGTACAACTTTCCACCTTGGTTGTGTACAAAAGCTAAATATACAATGTTGTCATTACTGATTTTTGGACCAAAACCACCAAGAAATGATATTAATGTGTATCTTCAGCCATTAATTGAGAGCTACAGGAATTGTGGGAAATAGTGGTAGAGACACACAAATTTTTCATTTAGTCTTTGTCTAATATAAACATTACATATATAGATATATCTTGAATTCATTATATGTGTATATGTCATGAACCCATTAGTTACATGATTCTAGGCCCCACTGGCATGTATTAACTGTATATTATAATTATTTTTTAATTATATGTATGTTTACATTCTTATCTATATACATGTATGATATATTGTGTAAGATATTAATTGATAATTGTCATATTATAACACTATCAAGGTATGAATGTGAGGATTGTTATTAAGACTTAGTGTTTGAGAATTAAATCGATATTTATAAGAGACTATGTATTTCTTTATTATTGTAAGAGTCAACCATTACCTTGAACAAACGGCAGTATACATTTTCTTTCGAGAATAGGATGAGAGATATTATCATCTAGGATGGAATATCATTATTTAAAATATCCATGTTTAGGACGAGAGACTTATTTATTGAAAATATCCACATCTAGGATGGGATATTAGGTACCCTCATATGGAATGGGGAAGACAGTGAGACATCATTACATGGATATGAGCTCAAAGACCTTAGTGAATCTAGGATTCACATTGGATCTGGGATCCACATTTGTTCCGAGAACAAAAGAGTTAAGTTTAGCGATTTTGGGAATCACTAAATTGTGTTTGTGATATTTATGTAAATGCATTGAGTTGTGAATGTTATTTATTGAAATGTTTTCTTTATTGAGAATGTTATGTGAATAAGTTGTGGTTGCTTTAATTTTACTTTAATGGAGTATATTATGATATTTTATCCTCTACGGGTGCCATGATTGAGTTTTTCCATATTATTGAGCCAACTAAGAACAACACTATTGTGAACTCTTTTAAAACTAGTTTTATTCACTGGGATTATCATTTCATTAAAAGTTTCATTTTCAAAGCACGAGGAAGAAACTATTGAAACTAAGGAGACTTGAATACTTAGTTTTCTTTTGGTTACACTTTTTTTAGAATAAAGTGTTGGATGTAGCTTATTTCATTATACTTCTAGTATTCGCTAGATGCCCCTGTTAGAGAATAATAATGTTTTATTTATGAAGAACTCATTTACTCAAATTTATAATATTTGAGGCATTTCAAACCATTGTAGTTTCTAAAATCTTATATAATAAAGATTCTTTTATCACAGGTTGTTATTGTAATGAAGGCAGTTACAATTGTAGTCCTTAATGGCATAAAAATGGCTTTCTACCTGCCATACATAAAAGGAATTTAACCCAAAGGGTTGGCGCAGTGGTGTAAGGCTATGCTACGTTCACATGAGTGGGAATGATCTATTTAGCGAGAGAACTCGTGTTCGATTCCCACCGTGTTAAAAAATCCCTTGGGCTAGCAACAACCATGCACTGCGGGTGGGATTAGTCTCTGACCCAGTGGGTTGGGGGACACCTATGGTCTCTGACCTATGAGAAAAAAATACATAAAGGAATTTAGGCCATGTTATGGCAATACCAGGCAATATTTGTCATAAGGTATATGTTGAAGGAGGATTTTAAGGTGCTCGAGACCTTTCCATCTCCTAATTATTTTGAAAATACTTGCTAGTCAAGAGCCCTTTTTGAATGAATTGAATATACATTAACTTGAATGTCAAATCTCCATCGATTAAGCTATTTTAGACAATGCATAGAGGGTTAAAGTCACTAAGTGATTGAGTGTTTTTAGTTTAATATTTTTCTATTCTTCTTAGCTTATTTGACTTCTCTTGGAATTTTATTTTCTCAATCTAACTCAGTTTTTGTCTTAGGCAAACAAGTGAGCTTAATTGATAATTGTTGCTTATTTTCATATATTTTTTGCTTACATCATCTATCTTCCTTGTGCAGGACCTAAAGAGTTCTACAGAACTCCAAATGGCGTATATGAGTAGTCTCTGGAAAGATAAGGAAAAGATCTATAATTTTGTCAAAGGTAAGTCGAGGCCAATTCTGTCATTTTGAGGGTCATTTTAGGCTAGGAAGTTAGAACATTTGCATTTGAGTTTTTGGCTACAAATTGGTGTAATTAGTAATTAGTTAGATTAGATGGGCCTAATTGATGGAGTGTCTTTAGTTAAATATTTTTCTATCATTCTTAGCTTATTTGACTTCTCTTGGACTTTTATTTTCCCATTCTAATTCAATTTTTGTCTTAGGCAAGTTAGTGGGCTTAATTGCTAATTGTTGCGTATTTTCAGATTTTATGCTCACTTGACGTATCTGCCTTGTACAAGAGATACAGAGCTCTACGGAACTCCTAATTGAGCGTTCTTGTGGTTCTTGGAAAGATAACAAAAATATCTACAAGTTTTCCATAAATACGAGGCCAATTCTGCCATTTGAAGGGTCATTTTAGGCTTTTAATTCAAAACCACTGCACTTGTATTTTGGGCTGCGAGTTGGACTTTTATTGATGTAAATAGTATAAATAATTAGAGTTGATGGGTTGTTCATGACCCATTCTTTTCTTCAGACTTAGTCACTATATATTAGTGATATTAGGAGGAATTATTACATTACATTTCATTTTGCAAAAACAGTTTTACATTTCTCTTTTTAAGTTTTTAGAATCAAAACCCTTTCTCTTATTTTATCTCAATTGTTCTTCCTTGTTCTTCATTTTCGTTTTCCCTTATTCCATTTTCGTGCACTTATTTCATGGGGCTTTCATTGATGATGATCATGGAAGGCTAAATAATCAATCAATCCAAGGATCAAACCCAAGCAAGAGAAGAATTTGAGTTCTGGTTTAGTATTTCAAATTCTATGTGAATGTTCACTTTCTTCTTCAATTGCTATTATGTTTTCATGATTATGAATGTGTTTAGGATTGAAAGCGGATTAGGTTATGGATTCATTTCCTAATTTCGAATATAAATCACAGATTAATTGGATGATATTTCAATTAGGGTTGTGGTTTCAATTAATTTAGGGGTTAATTCGATTGAACTGCTTCTAATGAAATTGAATGAACTTTCACAATAGGATAAATTTCTGAGAATGATGATGATTCGAATAGCTTGGTTTGGTGAATTGGATTGATGCTCTTTAATCTGTTTTACATTACTTGTTATCAATTCTATTAGTTTCTGCATTGGTCTTTAATCGTAGTTTGTGTTTTTGTAATTTTCATATAGCGCATGCAAACTGTTTGATAAAATCCCCCTTTTATTTACTAGTGAATTGAAGTTGGAACCATATTGATTGTGTCTCTAAGTCGACCTAGGTTAATCCTGTGCTACAGAATTAGCGTAATTTAATTGTTTTGAAGCGATACGACAAACGCTTATCAAAACTGGCGCCGTTGCTGGGGACACGGTTCATTGTGTGCTAGCTTTAATTCACTGTAATTAGTTCATAGTAGTAGTAATATATATATATATATATATATATATATATATATATATATATATAATAGAGTTACATTCACTGCATATTTACATTTTGCTGCACAACCACACTTTGTTGCATAATTGCATGATTGTTATTGTTCATTATGAAGTGTGGATGATGTAGTTTCATGTGTGCTGTAAAAAAAACAAAGAAAAACAGGGAAAAATAGAGCAAAAAATAGAGGAGTAGTAGGATGAGAATTTATGTAGTGCAGTTATTTTTGTAGTGTCATTTTGCTGTCCAGAATTTTTCAGACCTGTACAGTTTTGCTTTCCGATTTGTTTTCGAAAGTTTATCCCTCATTTTAAACAAAAGCAACCCCTTTTTGGGGTTGGATTTGGGTTAAAATTGGCAAATTCGACCTCTAAGTAGGAGTTTTAACACCGTTTTTATAATTGTCGTAGGGGCATTCTGGTTATTTCATAACAAACTATCTCGGAATAGGCTGAAATTTTCCCAGAATGTGTGAAAAATTAATACATCATGGTGACTTGTGAAGGATGAACATGGTCAGGAGGGGTCCAAATCGCGAAATTCCTTCATTTAGGCTATTTTTGAGGCAATTTTATATTTTCATGATTTTTAAAAATCACCAAAAAAATCACAAAAATCAATCATGATTTTTATACTTTCACTGTTATTTTTCTAGATTTTTTTAAAAAATATTTAGGACAATTTTCCAATTTCTATTTCATTTCAGCATACATAGTGAGTAGTGTCCTGGTAAAGTAGCTGTGTGACATTTATATGATTTCTGTGTTTTGTTCCTTATGAGTTGCATTGTGTATGACTAAGTCCATATCAAGTGAATTACATGCATATGATCCTGAGATAGATAGGACATTTCACAGATTAAACAGACATAATATTAGTTTAGATGACTTTGATAGTGTAGTTTTAGACAGTAGCATAGTGTCTTTTGACTTTGATTCTAAATTTACTTCTAATCCTTCTACTTCTGCACATCTTGATACAATGACTGATAACAACCTAACTCTTAAGGAATTGGCTACACCTGATGTTGTTTACCAACCTTGGTGTATTCAATATCCTGAGACTGAGGTCAGTTATGAGCTAAAATCTGGACTGATCCATTTGCTTCCAAAGTTTCATGGTCTTGCAGGTGAAGATCCACACAAGCATCTTAAGGAGTTTCATGTAGTGTGTTCAACCATGCGACCACATGACATTCATGAGGATTATGTCAAGATGAAAGCATTTCCTTTTTCACTGGATGGTGTGGCCAAGGACTGGTTGTACCTTCAACCGGATCCTATCAACACTTGGACAAATATGAAGAGAAGATTTCTGGAGAAATTCTTTCCAGCATCCAGAACAGCATCCATCCGGAAGGAGATTTGTGGTATAAGACAACTAGCTGGGGAGACATTATATGAGTACTGGGAGAGATTCAACAAGCTGTGTGCTACATGCCCTCACCATCAAATCAGTGAGCAATTATTAATTCAGTATTTTTATAAAGGTTTGATGTTGATGGACAGGAGTATGATCGATGTAGCTAGTGGAGGCGCTTTGATGGATAAGACCCCTCTTGCTGCAAGGCAATTGATTTCTAACATGGCAGACAATTATCAACAATTTGGTACTAGAGGTGTTGCTACATCCAAGGCTGCAAATGAAGTTTCTGTTTCTATGGTTGCTGATAACCAGAGGTTGGAGAATAAATTGACAGAGTTGACATCCCTTGTGAGGCAGCTTGCTATTGGTCAACAACAGAATGTGATGGCAGCCAACCAACCAAGACCTTGTGGTATCTGCTGTGTGCCTGATCATCCAACAGATGCATGTCCCACTCTCCAAGAGACAGAACAAGCTGCTGAAGTTTTTACCATGCAACCTGGACAACCATTTATACCTCAAATTCGGATGATCTCTCCAACCAGAATTATAAGTGTTGGAGTAAGGAAATCTCTGCACTAATCATGGCTCATCCTTTCCTATTAACTCAGTCACTATACATTAGTGCAATTAGTTAGTTAGATTTTTACACTTCATTTTAGCACCAATAGAATTTTGTAGTTTCTTTTATAAGTTTCCAAAATTAAAATTTCTCTATCTTTTTCTCTATACTATTCTTCGATTTTCTTCTTCATTTCATTTTTGTTGTTCCATTTTCTTGCACTAATTTTGTGACTCTTCCACTGATGATGATCATGGAAAGCTAAACAATCAATCAATCCAAGGATCCAGTCCAAGCAATGAGAATTTGAGTTCTGATTTGGTATTTCAATTTCTGTGTAAATGTTCATTTTCTTCTTCAATCCTCTATTCAATTTTCATGATTATGAATGTGTTTAGGATTGAAAATGGATTAGGTTATGGATTCATTTCCTAATCTCGAATTTTAATCACAGATTGTTTGGATGATATTTCAATTAGGTTTGTGGTTTCAATTAATTTAGGAGTTAATTCGATTGAACCGCTTCTAATGAAATTGAATGAACTTTCATAACAAGATCATTATCTAAGAACTATGATAATTCGCATTGCTTGGTTTGGTGAATTTGATTGATATTCTTTAATTTGTTTTACAATACCTCTTATCAATTCTATCAGTTTCTACATTTTTCTTCAATTGTACTTTGTATTTTCGCAATTTTATTCATTGCCTACAAACTGTTCAATAAAAATCCCCCTGTTGTTTATTAATGAATTGAAGTTGGAACAAAATTGATTGTATATCTGAGTCGACCTAGGTTAATCATGTGCTATAAAATTAGAGTAGTTTATTTGTTTTGAAGTGATGCGACATCAGTTATCACTAAGCAGGATGGAAAACCATTTGATATGTGTTAAAACACTCTTTAGGGGAAAAGAATCCAAAGAATCAATGTCCCATGACTAATCCTCCCACTACTACACAAATGGGATTTAAAATCAAGCTTTATACATTGGCTGTTAAAAAATCGATGTAAAAATTGTAGCAACTGTAGGTTTGTAAATGAGCACAAATTTTTACATCAATTAAAAAGTTAACTAATCTAAATTTTGTTTATACATCGAGTTAAAATTTAACCAACATTGGAAGGTTTCCAAAACTTAATGGAAATTTTAACTGGCTATTGTTGTGGCAAAGGAGACCCTAGGATATGTGTGTTTGTTAGGGATTTAAAAGAAGGCAAGCACTTTTTAAGGGTAAGTGGGAGAGAGAAAGTTTGCGGCAGCGTGAGCAATTATATTAAGCCCCCCCATGGTTCCCACAAGAGCAACCCCCACAAGACAAAGCATGTGTCACTTTTATCTTCATGCCCTTTTTCGACATTGATGCATGTCAATGTTTTTGGCTCTATTGATTTGTCATAGTTGAAGTTTTTTTGGTGGAGGAAGAAATGTGCATATGTGTCATACACGAAAGTAGGATTATTTTTTAAATATTCCATCTTATAATTGGTTGTGTCTAAATATGACCTATTGGGTTAGTGTTTACATAAAACCTGCTTCTTAACCACCTTAGGACTCTTACTAGGAATAGTTTCCAACTTCCAAGGTTAAAGCATGTAGCAAGGAGAAGGGTGACAATATAAACGTCTTTTGGAAAACAAGTCATTGAGTCATCACCTATCCTCCATGCGAGATTAGGCAAAACATGATCCCAAGTTTTGCATATCCCTATAAAAGATAAGAAGCATATTGCGACTGAGTTGCCCTAAGAACAAGGTTAGAGTTACACTTATACTTGCCTTTCACAACAACAACTTGAAGATAATATTTTTTTTTAGGCATAAATGCCAACACACTTTCATTATAAAATTTTTGTTTATACCACTCCTACCACACATGCTAAGACCATCCATATCCTCTGTTTGCATACATTTTTCAAGGCAACTATATGAAGCTACCCTTGAGTTTCAAAGTCCCCAAGAGGAATCCCTCACACTTTTATCCAACTTATTACAAAGATACCTTGGAAGATATGTTGATCGCAAGAAATATGAAGGTAAGGTTGCTAGTACTAATTTAGTTAATGTTAGTCTCCTAACAAAATGGAAGGTTTTTTTTGTCGACCATTTAATGCAGAAGAGGAAGCACCGTGTATCCAAATTAATTTTCTGAAAAACATGATGGTGATGCCTACATTTACATAAGTCTCGAGAAGGAAAAACATCACCAGATCACACATGTTAAGCATATCCTAAATCACTCTCTCCCTTTCCCTCTCTCTTGTCATGTGTCTTTCTTTTAGACACATTCGCATGTTCATTTTATTTTTGTTAAAGAATTGGGTCCAAAATGGGTTAGTTTAGGATATGTTTGTGCAGAAAAATGCCTGAAAACATAAGTCTAGGAGGCATTAGGTTTTGTTTTTTGCTTATTGTGTCAAAATTTTCCAAACAATCCAACTTTGTTGCTAGATACACCATTTATTTTAGTAATAATAGTCTAGTTCATATGGAAGCTCCTTGTTACTAATTGCAACCCCCTTTTATTACATAAAATCCCTTTTTGATAGATTTTAATTTTGTCACTAAAACCCAAATCAATCTAACTTAACATCTTATTAATAAGTCAAGCAAACAACACATAATTCATCATAAAAATATAATTTATGAATAAATAAATATACATAATAATTTGCAAACAAACAAATAAATTAAACTTAACAATCATCAAATGCTATGACATAAAAGATCACAGAGAGTTGTTTCTTGTGTTTTAATTCTTTCAAACTAAACAATTTTATTTTAAGAAATTATCATTAATTTGATTCTATTAAAATAGTAAAATACTTAAATTAAATCTCTTAAAATATATCATATTAGTAGAGTTGGTAGAAGATGATTCATAATTAGATTCATATTATATCCCTAACTAACAAGACCCATTTGGTTCATGGGCCCAACAAGCTAACAATGTGCTAGCTACCAAAACCAACAAGTCAACCACAAAGGCCCAATTAAACAAGCAAAAATTACACAAACATAAAAAGTACAACAAAGGCCCAAATTTCATAAACTCTTATTCTAAAGTTGCTCCAATTTAAGCTTCTTTTGTAATTTTCTAGTTCTCTATCAACGAATGAATTTGGAGTTGAGTTGTTCTTTAACACTGGGGATTTCAATTTTGAAAATCTCAATTTGGTTGCATTATTGTGTTGGATTTTGAACTTGATTCTAGATTTTTTTTATGGGAGATTTGAGATTTTAGAATTGTGAGATAGAGGTTTCTAACTGCTTTATAAATTTTAAATAAAATTAAGATTGTGATGATTAAAATATGCCACAATGTTAAAATTATTTTTAAATAATTAATTTGATTATTTAAAATTCAATAAAATAAAGAGTGTCAGTTAAAAATCCATAATTTATTAACAATTATTTTAAAACATAATGACAATATATTATTGGACCAAATTTTAAATATAAAAGATTAAAATGAAACTTTTAAAAGATAGAAAATTAAAATAAGTTTTACAAATATAATAAAAGACCAAAAAAGAATATTTTAGCCTAAAAGAAACGGTCAAGTATTTATCAACAAATTATTGAAAAATAATTCTGTCTGATTACGAGTTAAAAAAGGTCAATTAATAACTATAGTCTATTATTCACATTATTTTAAACTTTCAAGATTAAATAATCTAAAATAAAAAGAAACGTAAATTGGTTATTTAATCCCATAAATTGCATGCAATCAAAATAAATTTTGTTTATAATATAAATATAAGTATAACATTATAAACTTTGAAGCTCTCATTGCATAATTAGTCACTTTATTAAATTTGTGAGATTATTTTAATCATTAAGTTATAATGTTCAAAAACAAATTTGACAATAAATTATATTTTTATAACTAATTTAATATTAAATTGTAAAGTTTATAAACTAATTTGTTATTAAATTGTTTACAAGATTAGTTTATCGCACATTCAATGATTAAATTTTTCATCTATTAGTGACCAAATTATCACCATATTACACTTTCAAAAACAAATTTACCTATTTATCCTAAATATTTTTTGTTTTAATTTTTAATCAAAGTCTTAAATACCTATTAGCAAGACTCAAACTAATGTACCATCACCATCATAAATTTCCAGACAAGACAAGCTCAGAATTGGCAGGACTTTACTGAGCACATCATTTCACAAGTTTCCAAATAAGCACGTAGAGACAAGATAGGCATACCTAGCTTGTGTGCACCTAATTGAAATTACTCGATGCTTCATGGGTAAGAAAATTTTGTTACTTATAATAACGTGTAATAATTTTTAGTAAGACATTAATCTACCATAAAATTAGGTAAAAATTCCTCATATAGACACGAAATACCAAAGATATCTCTACTACCTATATGATCAAGTGAATTTCTTAATAGGAAATTGGAATAGGCTAACTACCAATGAAGCATGTCACATGGAGCATGATCAGCAAAGTCATCCAATATTAATGAACCACCGAGGGAAGTTGGCAACAGTATCTAACCTTTAATGCCATGCCAATAGGCTTCAGCCATACAGCTTCATTATTACATTATAGTTGTAACCTTCTCTCTCTCTCTCTTATCTCTTTCTATCTATGGCATGACCAATGTGAACAAAAACCTCTTCTAGTTTCAGTCCTATTAGTTTTTATAAGCTCCTTTTCAGGCACATTTCAGTGCAAACACATCATTCTCATTTTTCGTTTTGTTTCTTGTGAGCTTTATTTCCTTCAACAAGGTCGGCTATTGCATTTAAAACAAAATATTTTGGACTTTTTTGTGACTAAGGCAATCGACCCTTTGGTTGAATAAACATAACTTTGTAGTTGCCACACAAAAGTTAAGGGTGTTTTGTGTGTTATTGTCTTTTGCTGGTTCTAGCTTCGTTTTGGTTGGGTAGATGAACAACTCTAGACGGAGAAAACAAAGTCACATTTGTTTCTGAATTAATTTTTTTTTCTTATGGTCTTTAGGCAGGTGCACTGCTTAGGAGGCCAAAAAAGGGACACATTATTATTAGTAATGGTGTGACATATTCATGCATTTCTCTATTTCAACTATAGTCTGGAGTGGGAGAAGCTTTCGATCAGAAAATTTGGAAAGGAAGACATCAAATATTAGTTAGTTCAGTTTTTGGTCCAGCAAGATCCACCAAAAAGATTTGATTTGCAGTTCATTTTACATCTTATTGGTAACACAAACCTCTGATCAAAAGCGTCAAATTCGGTACTTGAGTTAGAGGAATGTGGAAGGCCTAAGATTTAGAGGGCTCATATAGCATTGTGTGATGTGTTTATTTATAGGTATCAAGCCTGGATTAGAAAGGACTCAACTATTGGAAAGTCATAGAATTAGAAGCAAATAAAGCATTGGAGATTTCATTTCAAGGCTTGTGTTTATGCACTGTAGGAAGCATCATGGGAGTAGTTAGTAATGGATACTCAAATGGATCTGTTCAGGGCTGCAATGGATTAGAGGAGAAGCTTGATGATCTTCGCGGCCTTGTTGGCAAGGCTGATGGTGATCCTTTGAGAATAGTGAGTGTTGGTGCTGGTGCTTGGGGCAGTGTTTTTGCTGCTTTGCTGCAAGATACTTATGGCCAATTCCGCGACAAGGTGCAAATCAGGATATGGAGAAGGCCAGGGAAGACAGTTGATAGAGCCACTGCAGAGCACCTCTTTGAAGTTATCAACTCAAGAGAGGATGTGTTGAGGAGATTGATCAGGCGCTGTGCTTATCTGAAATATGTTGAGGCTAGGCTTGGTGACAGGACTCTTCTGGCTGATGAGATTCTGAAGGATGGGTTTTGCTTGAATATGATTGACACACCTCTTTGTCCATTGAAGGTGGTCACAAACTTGCAAGAAGCTGTTTGGGATGCTGACATTGTGGTTAATGGTTTGCCTTCAACCGAAACACGGGAGATTTTTTGAAGAGATTAGTAAATATTGGAAGGAGAGAATCACAGCGCCAGTGATAATCTCTTTGGCAAAGGGTATAGAGGCTGCATTGGAGCCTGTTCCCCATATTATAACCCCCACAAAAATGATTAACCAAGCAAGTAAGATTTTTCTTATTTTTATTAGTTATCTTTTCTCCATTATTCTGGCTTCTTTCTTATACTTCAAAGGCCAGACTTTCCTCATACATTAGATACAATAGAAGAGAATCCCATCAAGGTTTTAAACTGCATTTGCACAACCACATCAGTTGCATTTGCCTGCAATTTTGTTAATCACAATACAACACAACTGTGACGATAACTGCAATTTAAAACCTTGGATTGTATGAGCTCTCATATGGAAGAATATAACTTCAATTCTTTTTTCTTTTTTTTATGTGGCAAACATCCTTATTTAATTAGTAAGTACAAAGTTGGTGTTGTACAGGCTTTCTTTTTGTAGTTAGTTTGGTTGGAAGTGATAGGAGTTAGGAGACATATACATCTTTCATTTAACAAAGGAAAACTGTAAAGTAGTGAGGAAATCTGAGTCATGATTCAGGGAATCATTGATATCTCACTTTTTGACATTTTTCATAGTCACATCCACCTGCTATTGGGTGTATGCATACTTCATGAATAACCTTTATTTTGACAAGTACAGCTAGAGATAAAGGACCTGTTTGGATGTTAGCTTCTCTAGAAGCACTTCTAGAAGAGAAAAATAAAAAGAAAAAAATGAAATGAGCTTTTCCATAAACTAAAATAAGTATTCCATTAGCTAATTTGTAGATGTCATCTCATCATTTAGAGAAGCTACATTGGTGAGCTTCTACAAATTAGCTAATGAAGAGCTTATTTTTACTTATGGAAAAACTCATCTCATATTTTTACTCTTATTTTCTTCTTCTAGAAGTGCTTCTAGAGAAGCTTTCCGCAGCATTATTGTGAGTTTTATTGGTGGAGATAATTTTCCTTGTTTATTTGAATGAATGTGAAACTCAACCTTCCAATCGGCCCCTAGCAAGTTCATTTCACTGAAATTTATGTCATATTCATATTTAGGTATATTACATATCAAGGATTTGGCTTCTCTTCTGCATTTTAGACTTTAAAGTACAGTAATAACTTATAAAATAAATCATGGGGAAGTTGTTAAAATTTCAATAGTTGATTACTCTGTACTTGTCCTCTAAAGTATACTTCTCACTTTAGAGAATCCAAATCCATATAAACTGATAGTCCACCGGCCAGGTACTCCTATTTGTTATCTAGAATTTGTTTAATACCAACCAATGGAAGCTGGTAATTTGGTAGTATATCTATTTTTATCTTCCCTCATTCTCAACTCTTCACAATGCATACTTTGACAGCTGGAGTGCCTATGGAGAACATACTTTATCTTGGTGGTCCAAATATTGCCTCAGAAATATACAACAAGGAGTATGCCAATGCCCGAATATGCGGAGATGAGAAATGGAGGAAACCTCTTGCAAAGTTTCTACGACAACCACATTTTATTGTCTGGGACAACAGTGACCTTGTCACCCATGAGGTCATGGGTGGCTTGAAAAATGTCTATGCAATTGGTGCAGGTAAGATTCAAATTAGTTAATAGCACAAGCTTTACAGCTAAGAAGTAACCTGTAGTAATCTGTATTGCCATGTCTTTTATATGTTATAATGGTTGCGATTTTTGTGGGTAACCCTTTGTGATGCCATTCTATTTTTCAGTTTTGACCCCCATTTCAGTTTTGAATGCTATACAAGCATTGCAATGAGCTTAAAAAGTAACTTCGATGAATGATAATAGGAGGAATCAACAGATGAAAGAAAGCTAGTTGAGATCCGTAGGGAAATCAAATAAGCGTTTAAAGGCTTTATCATTGGTCCATTTGCTTTAATATGATATTATGCTTTTTCAGTTTTCTTAAGATCTTTTTCTCCTTGCATATGCTAGTTGGCTGTCCAGAAATTGTTTCAAACTTTTTTCCTTTCCATATTCCAAAGATCTGAACGTCATCTTTGCTATTGTTTGCTCCAACTCTCGTTGAAGTCTGTTTTTCCTAGGAGTACTGGCTTGGTTTCAGGACTGACTCCAAGCGACTATGCTAAGAATTTCAATGTGTTATTGTGTACAAATCAAAGTTTAATCTTACCATAATTATAGAATAGACTATAAAGTTTATCTACTATAGCGTAGTGAATCGGGGTTATTCACTTTTATAGCAATAAAACATTTCCAAACAGTCATCAAGTAACACGGTCATGCCTTGGACCATAGTTACCAGGAATATATGCGATTACGATCATGAAGTTTTGAGAGAATTCTGTAACTATGCGTTAATTAGACTATTGGAACAACCTCATTTATATACACCATTTTTTACACTCATCTTATTTACCTCTCTTTTCCTTTCCTAGCACCATCACTTTCTCTCTTTTTGTTTCCTACCTCTCTCCTCCTTTCCAAGGTGTATACACTGTAAAAGATACAAAACCTTCATTGTTCTGATTGAAAACATGGCCGTGCCGTGTCAAGAAACGGAAACTACATGGCCATGCATTTTTTACCTCAGAATAACAGCAATAGGTTCCATGGTCTTGTCTGCTTAAAAGCTGTTGGAATGGAGTCATCCAATGTGCATATTTATAATGTAAATCTTGTCTTTTGCACTGCTGCATAAAGATCATAAGCAAAGTGAATATGCAACTAATTTGGTCCAAAAATCTTGTTTCTTCTTCCATAAAATCTCCAATCAATTGCTTCAAATATGTCAAAAAGGCATAAAATGGTACTGGAAACCTATCAACCCATTAATTCATAATTTTTAATCTAATTAATTAATAAAAGACATAGAATTAACAAGACACTTCTTTGATGTTAAATAAAGCAAATCAAACATTCAATATGGGATATTATTGCAATCTATTAAGTAATTTCATAGCTCTGCAACTATATGGTATCTAATGGTTATCAACTTTTTATGAAGTCATATATCAGAACAGTTATTTTTATGTGGTTTTACAAAAATTGAAATTCTTATGTTTTCAAACTATGGTTGATTCTCGCAATGCTAAGTGGCTAGATCATTCATTCATAACTAGAATTTATTATTTTTGACAATACACTTTTGATCTGTAGTGTTTTGGGTTAATGCAAATTCTTGTTCTCCTCCTTTTGTTTAGTATTACGAGTGGCAAATGGGAAAATTTGACTGTGACGATAGGCACCTGCCTTGTTTCATTTCCACAGCTTACATTTACTTTCTTATTATTGTCAGGAATGGTAGCAGCCCTTACCAATGAGAGTGCTACCAGCAAATCTGTATACTTTGCACACTGCACATCAGAGATGATATTTATCACTCATTTGTTGGCTGAGGAACCTGAGAAACTTGCAGGGCCACTATTGGCTGACACTTATGTGACTTTACTAAAAGGTCGTAACGCATGGTATGGTCAGATGTTAGCCAAGGGTGAATTAAGCCCAGACATGGGTGACAGCATCAGTGGCAAAGGAATGATTCAGGTATGTTCTGTAATTTTCCACTTATTAGTTTCCCAACACCTATTCTAAATTCCTTAGATGTGCCAATTGTACGTTGGAATGTACAAATAGTATAATATGTTAAAGCATCCCTATAATTTCAATGAGATTTTTTTTTTCCTATGAAAACAAAGTGGTTTTGGCATTCTTAAAATGGATTTCAGAATGACAGATGTGGTTTTGAATTTCTTCTTATCAACATTTTCTTCATTTTAGTTACTGATTTAGAATGGGATTTCCCTTGTATTATGATTGGCATATGAGGCTTAAAATTTGTATTTGGCTTTAAGAGAGCATGAACAAAGGGAAACTTTCTTTATCTTCTTTGACAAATATGATAGTGCTTTTCATGCTTTAAATGTGAGGACAATTTAAAAAAACACAAGTGATTTCCTAGAACTAAAGGGTTAATGATTCATAGTTCATATATATCCCGCAAGAACAATTATTTTGTTTAAAATGTGAAAGTGAGATACAAGTGGGATGCGTTTGACCACTTTGATATTCTGCAAGCTGCAGCATCAAGCTGCTGTGGATAATTGGCTATCATAAATGCTTTTCTTGTCTAAGTTGTGGATTTAGTATACTTCACAAGAGAAGGGAGGATTTTTCCTTAATTTGTTAACTTCTCCTCACACTCAACATTTTGTCTTAATTGATTCCCTCAAATTCTTTTGACTGAAAAAAATGACTGCTATTTATTTTTGTAGGGTGTCTCTGCAGTGGAGGCATTTTTTGAACTTTTGAGCCATTCAAGCCTGAATGTGTTGCATCCTGAAGAAAACAAGCCGGTTGCTCCTGCTGAACTCTGCCCCATCCTGAAGACACTGTATAAAATATTGATATCCAGGTAACTAATTTCTAGCAACCATTATATATATGCCTCTTGACATACCCTTCCAGCTTATGACTTTGAAAACTAATTAAAATTGAAAAATGTTATTTTTACAACAACTCATAAATCAAGGTGAGAGAAACCTGAGATGTAATAAATGATTGGGATAGAGACACATAGAAAATGTTATATTAGGCGTTGTCGTATGAATAACTCATTGAAATTAAACTTAATTACACCCCTATATGCTGCGATTTTTTTTATCCATAGGAAGACATGCACTTATAAATATACAATAATTCACATACTTTACTCAACGAACTAGACTCCCTTGGTCCCTATATGCTATTCTAATTGTTTGCATTTTATTTATATAATTTCTCAATCATTAAAATTAAATCTCTCTCCTCAATTTCTGATTAAAGAATGACCAGAATGTAAAAGAGTTATGACACAATATTGATTCGTATAAATTAATGAAATGTTTAAATAATTTTAAAATCAGTACATTGAATTTTTTTTATTTTCATTTAAATTTTTTATATATTTTTCCTTAAGAATTTACACAAATCAATATTATATCACACCTTCATCATATTTTCGTTAATTATTTGACAAAATTTGGGATGGAGGATATTATTTTAACAATTAGAAAACTATGAAAACTAAATGTTAATAATTAAAACTAAAGAGAATAAAATTGTACAAAAACTAAAATTGTACACTAAATGTTAATAATTACAAGTTTCTTTACCTTGCTACTGATGCATTTTGCATTTCCCAGGGAACAGTCATCAGAAGCTATTCTCCAAGCTCTTAGGGATGAAAATCTGAATGATCCTCGGGAACGCATTGAGATTGCACAAAGCCATGCTTTCTACATGCCTTCACTTCTTGGACAACCCTGATTATTTTATCATGGCAAAAGATATATATATATATATATATATATATAGTTAGTGTGTATTAGTAAGCTTCACTGAAATTTTAGGACAAAAATATCTAATTATCTTTTCTTTTCATTAACATTTTTTAATGACTATTATAGTAATTAAATGTTTTCTGTTTTAAAAAAATAAACAAAAAGATATTTCGTAAATTCCTCTTAGTCCGTTGTTCATGATGTGGTTCTTGTTGCTCATAGTTCCCTCGTCCTACCAAAATTTACAGGCACCCTTTTCTTTATAAGGACTTTCACCCATGCCAAAAAAGGCAAAAAATTATAAATATAACAGTTTTATTAAAAAATTGGCCAAACATTGCAAAGTAAAACATAATTTGGAATCTGTGGCAACCAAACGCGTGGAGCAGGGACGTGATGAATCACGTCATCATGGAGCAAGTTCAAACACGTCTACCATGGACGTGATCAACACCCATTCACGCCTACACTGGACGTGACTCAAGCCCAGTCACGCCACCCCAGGACGTGATTCAGCCTCCTATTTATCCCCCCACCCTTCAGCATTTCCAGCAGCACCCATCATTTGCAGTCTTGAGCATTTGCAGCTATCTTGAGCATTTGCAGAGGCGTTGGTTATCTCTTTGGATTCGAGTTTTAGTTCGAGCAAGTAAGTGTTGGTAAAACATATTATTTTTAAATTACATGCAATATATTATGTTGTTGTCTTAGACAATTGATATTGAGCTAAATAATTGTTATTGACTTAGGTTAGAAATAGTAAGTTAGTATAATGTAGGTTTTGATTGGTTATTTATGTAGGTTAAGACGTAGGTTTATTGAGTTACAATATTATTAGTTAGTTACTTAGATTAGGATTAATTACGACCTCAAGGTTATGATGTTGGTTACCTAGGTTATGCCCTAGGTTTAGGGTTTAGGGTTTATTGACCTAGGTTTTAATTTGTTATTTACGTAGGTTATGAGTTAGGTTTTTAGGAAGGACCTACGTAAGACATTGATAATCAATTTATTTTAATAATTTTTCTTCTAAATGAAATAAATATTATTTTTAAATTACATGCAATATATTATGTTGTTGTCTTAGACAATTGATATTGAGCTAAATAATTGTTATTGACTTAGGTTAGAAATAGTAAGTTAGTATAATGTAGGTTTTGATTGGTTATTTATGTAGGTTAAGACGTAGGTTTATTGAGTTACAATATT
>CM023960.1:14899142-14965793 GCA_013407115.1 Glycine latifolia
TTTAGTTAGTTACTTAGATTAGGATTAATTACGACCTCAAGGTTATGCCCTAGGTTTAGGGTTTAGGGTTTATTGACGTAGGTTTTAATTTGTTATTTACGTAGGTTATGAGTTAGGTTTTCAGGAAGGACCTACGTAAGACATAGATAATCAATTTATTTTAATAATTTTTCTTCTAAATGAAATAAATAATGATAATATGCTTATAGATTTTTCTGTGTTACAGGCGTGACCGTGGTCGTGTTGGTCATATATAAAAAAATGTCTGGAGATGGTGATTTTGTTCGTATTGCTTTATATTATAATGGTAGCAAAATTGAGAGCCGACGTGGTGTTGTTTTCGAAGGAGAGAAAAGGGGAACACGTATCAACCGCAACTCAACCATTGACGAATTGCATGAAAAAATTAGTAAAAAATTAGTTCTCAAAGGCAACGTATCTATCACTATGGTCACTGCAAGAATATGGTGTGACGATAAATATATCAGCATGAAAGTAATTGATGACGAAGACTTAGAATTTGTAATAGGAGAATTCTTCAACCAGTCAAGGAAAAATTTCTTAGAGTTGTACGTGGATTATGCTGGAGTAGAGGATGTGGCTTTACCAACAAGGTCAGTTGATTTCAATTATTCTCGTGGAGCATCAGCATCTGCCGCTCCAGTAGTTAATTTGTCGATGGAAGATGAAAATGACCCTACTTGGGTTATGGATGACGATATTGATGATGACGATGATGAAAATATCGCAATGGAAGATCGTCTTCTTGTCGAAAATGCTAGTGCTTCGGACAATGATGAGGATGATGGTCGAAGCGCAACTGAAATACAAGTGCATGACACAGTCGTGAGAGAGCATGAAACCCAACGACAAGAGGATGCAGGTGAATCTCATTTACCGCAACAATGTCAAGGTGTGTTACCAAACAATAGTTACTTACATATATGTTTGTTTTTTGTGTATGTATTTGAATGTAATAAATTTTGGAATTTGCATATGTAGGTGAGGGTAATGCTACTTTTTGGGATGGAATCCCACATTACACCTACATTGATTGGGATTATCCGAGTGAACAAGATTCTGGCAGTGGTTGTGGTTCAGGTTCAGTTGAGGGTCCATGGGTATTAGGGAATAAGTTGTTTGTGAAACAGGAATTTGCATCAAAAGAAGATGTGCAAATGGCAATCAAGGTTAACCTCATGAAGGAGCATCAGGAAGCTGTCGTGGTTGAAAGTACGCCGACAAAGTTAAGCATGAAATGTCGTGCGCATGACCAGAATTGTCCATGGAGGGTTAGGGTAATGAAACCAGCGTACGGTGAAAGATGGGTGGTTACCAAATGGGGCGGGGATCACAATTGCTTAAATGATCACATTTATCAGGACCACAGACAATTAGATTCCAGTGTTATTGTTTCACTCGTATTAGGTAAGTTAAGGATTAATATTTAATGATGAGAATTAATGATTGTGTTATTTGTATTAATGATAACGTGATTTAATTTTTTTTATTAGGGATGATAAAGCATGATCCATCATGTTCAATTGGACTCATCCAGGAAAGGATAACTCATGCCTATGGATACAAAGTTTCATACTACAAGGCATGGTATGCAAAGCAGAAAGCAATGGCAATTATCTACGGTGATTGGGAGGAATCATATGCATTTTTGTCGAGGTGGTGTGAATATATGGTTGGACGTAATCCAGGTTCCATTTATCGTCTTCAAACAAACAGTTATTATGTGGCTCATAGAATCGTTCATGGAAAACGTGTGTTTCACCGGATTTTTTGGACCTTCAGACAATGTTGCAAGGCTTTCAATTTTTGTAAGCCGGTTATTCAAATTGATGGCACTCATTTATATGGCAAGTACAAAGGAAAATTGTTGATTGCCACAACTCAGGATGGAAATAATGAATGTTTGCCACTTGCATTTGCTATTGTTGAGGGTGAGACGTTGGAAGCTTGGGAATTCTTTTTGGATAACATTCGCGCGCATGTTACACAGAAGACAAATATTTGTCTTATTTCTGATCGGCATCGAAGCATATTGTCTGCAGTTGAGAGGCACCGTGGTTGGCAACCACCGCATGCTTATCATGTCTTTTGCCTTCGCCATATTGCGAGCAATTTTAATCAAAAGTTCAGAAATGAAAATTTGAAGAGAGCGGTTATGAATTTAGGTATGGTTAAAAACTTCATCTATTAATTGTGCATGTGGTTGTAAAATTTAATGTTATTTAATTTGTGTGCAGGTTATACTCCTTCTATTGTTCAGTTTGACATAGCCTACGCAAGTTTTCGTGATGTGAGTCCTGAGGTTGCAAACTGGATTGATAGCATTCCGAAGGAAAAGTGGACACGTGCATACGATGTTGAGGGACGAAGGTATGGACATATGACAACAAATTTGGCCGAGTCAGTCAACAGGATGTTAAAAGGTGCAAGAAACATGCCAATAACCGCGTTGGTTAAGCACACATACAGCAGATTGGTGGAATATTTTGTTTGCCGAGGGCGGTCAGCTCTTAATGAATTGCAAGGTCCTTATCCTCATTGCAAAAATGTTATTGCTATGTTGAAGGCCAATGAGACCACTGCTACTGCTCACTATGTTCGTGCATATAATGTTGAACAATCTGTATTTGAGGTTGACGATGGTTACGAAAAATCGTATTCGGTTAATCTCCCTGAGCGGTCCTGCCAGTGTGGGAAATTTAAGGCGTTCAAGTATCCTTGTAGTCATGCCATAGCAGCCGCTTTACATGTTCGTCAGGCACCGTCACAATATGTGGATGACGTATTCCTCATTACAAAGCTGGTAGAAGCTTATTCATTCCCATGGCAGCCAATTGGCAATGAGCAAGCAATCCCACCTACTACAGATCCAGTGGTGATACCTGACAGGTGTATGTTGCGTGCAAAGGGTCGTCCAAAGTCAACTAGAATACGCAATGAGATGGATGAAGTTGAAGGTAGTCAAAGTCGTGTTAGGTGTGGTATATGCAGATTACCTGGTCATAACCGGCGAAATTGTCCTAATCGTCCATCTACCTCATGATTTGTTTATGTTGTTGTCCTTGTTTCTTTATGTTGTTATATTTTGTAATGAACATTTGAAAATAATCAAAACTTTCATTGAAACCACTGATACGAATGTTGTTGCACATGAAAATAAATTCCACATTAACAATCCATTAAAACCTAATAAAATAACATAACGTTCAAACAACTGGAAAAAGAGTGACCAACACAAACAGACGAGATTTAAAAGCCGAAACAATGAAACCTACTAACAACAACAACTGAAACATGAAAATCATTACATGTCATCTTCCAGTAGCTCGATTACTGGTTTGTTAAAAGTAGCTAAGATTTCTATTGGACAGAAACGCTTCCAGTAATTAGATTCTGCTAGCACCTTGAGTACATCCTCATCATTTTTCAGTTCTATTATTTGATATTCAACTAAGTTTTGTGAATATTGGGTGTGACCTGGTTGTCGGAAGAACATGTGTTTCACAACCTGTGACTCGTGTATTCCATACGGAGGAACTCCGACCGGCGCAACTCGCTTTATTATATCCTTGAGTGTATCTATATTGCTGAGATTGAGTTTCCTTTGCGGAGGTATGTTGTGTGGGATGATTAAAGTCCTGTGTGGGGGTAGATATAACGATGTAAAGTCCCGCCTGTGTGGGACGGGATCACTCGCGTATGGATGAGGCGTGACTAAACAACTGGCGTGCTAGTGTTGTCAATGTCTTCTGACAGATGATGTAAATTGATTGGCTATCGACAAAAAGGACATGGATGTGTTGTCAATCGTCACCGATGTAGTCAATGTCAGATTCGAGTACAAAGGACGAGTCATTTATTGTGTTTTTCTGCCATGACAAAGACCGGACATTACTTTGGAGAATGTGCATGCCAACTTGCTTACGTGAATGCCCCACTACGTCGATCACAAAGTTCAGGTAACTTATCCAACAAGGATATACTTTTATAGTTCCACATTTAGTTTATAGCAAAATATAGTCATGACAACCAAATTAAATAACCAAACGATGTCCACCACAGATATAGGGGCTAAAAATGTGTCAATAATCAAAACATGTTTAACCATTACATAGAAACAAATTATAATCGACACAAAACGGAAAATAACAAAATATAAACTCTACGAATAAGGAGGCCAAGGCTCATGATGCGCTCGACGATCTGGCATTCTGCGTCTACCACCTCCATGCAAATACCGCCGAGGAGGAGAAGGATGTCGCACATGATATGCAGGTGGAGTGTCATCGCTTGGCGGCTCTGGAGGATAGTCTGGCTGCTGAGGATCGAAATTGATGCGACTAAGCACATCGTCAGCAGGTGCCTGATGTGGTATACGATGTCCCTGACTACTGCTCCCTGCCTCATCCCCAAATGGCATCGCCATTGAAATGAAATCGAACGCAGGCTGGCCTTCAGTGTCCATCGGTGCGGCCTCAGGCTGATAAAAAGTATCGGGCTCAGGCCGATAAAATGTATCGGGCTCAGGCTGAAAATATGTATCAACCTCTGGCCGATAAAATGCATCAGCCTCTGCCTGCGGAGGGTCGTAATATGTCTCCCTAACACCGTATTCATGACCTATGTAGGGTGGCCTCATCCAACCACTCGTGCATGGTCTGGGTGCATGAATAGGCTCAGGTACTGGTGTAATAGGTCGTCGACGACGTCCTAACCCTCGACCCTCTTTCGCACGACGCCCGATGTCAAGGGATAACTGTGGCTCCTCCGGACGCTGGGAAGACGGTGCCTCTGGACCTGCCTCCTCCACCCGAGCAGACTCTCTAAAACAAGCAATTAGACGAGCTACTTCGTCGTGAACAAAGTGCAAACCAACATTCTCAAATTCCTCATCGGTGGTGACATAATGCAAATTCTCCAGGCCATCAACCTACACGTCACAACATAGTTACATAAACAACATGATAACATAATGGTTTAAAAATTATTTTGAGTTAATGACTTACACAACGTGCTAATGTGGCACCCTTCTTTGTCACATATCGCTTGCCGGAAAGTCTATACCAGGCCATGTACTGATGGTTCGGTGACATCAGACCATGTAATGCAGGAGGCACCTCAACATGTTCACCTCTCCTATTCCACCTCTGTATAAACTTTCTTAGCTTACAAGGCCAATTTTCTTGGGCTTTACCCCGAAGGGTATAATCATGAACACCTTTCAATTTTCCAGGCCTGTGAGGTATTGGTTGATCCCGCCCAAATTGCCTCATGCATCTATCAGGCCTCAAATACTCAACAACGTGGAAACAAATAATAGGTGTCCTAGCCATCCACAAATGCTGTGTCTCAGCAGATACACCAAGAAAATCGTAATCACCATAGGGTTGCCAAACGACCTACACAAATAAATTATATATAGGAGTCACTTGCATATTCACATCCATGTTAAATAAATATATTTCATTAAAAAGACATACCTCATCTCTAGTTAAGGAGTCTAGCCTCTCTCGATACCAAGTCAGTGGGTACGAACGGAAGCGACAACGAGCATTAAATCTAATATCCAGATTAAACATTCAATCGTTAATTGAGATCCGCATAAATACACAGTCATTCAAGTAATACGAAATAAACATACCTGTGTCCAAAGTGGCGGTCTGGCTCAGACGGAACAGGCAACGGGGAAGCAATTGGTGGAAATCTGAGCCACGCCCAAATCTGGAGTAAAACATGACAACCACCAATGTCTTTTCTATCGGGGTCTGTGCATTCGCACAACTGCCTAAACAAGTTAGCCAAAACCGCTGACCCCCAGCTATATGTAGCAATATCGGCAAAATCACCACCAAGTAAGCCGATGTAGCGACAGCCTAGTACGGTCCCCCCCGACCTGTCACAAAGGATCCAAGATCCTAACATTCGAGCAATGTGAGCCTTCGTGAAGTATATCACATTTTGAGGGTTTCCAGCAACTGCATCATATGAAGGATACACCCTGTCGAAATATGTTAACCTCAAACTGCCGATGGCTAACTCTGTGTCTGCATGAGGGCCGTTACCAAAAACCTCATTACACAATTCTGCCCAATCTGTGTGAGTGTGCCCGGTAACGACTTGCCCATCAGTGGGCAATCCTAGAATACCTGCAACATCTTGCAAGGTAATCGTCATCTCACCCTGCGGCAGATGGAAAGTGTGTGTTTCTGGCCTCCACCGCTCGACCAGAGCGCTGATAAGACCAGCATCAATCTGAAAAATACAGGTAATTTGTCAAGCTTAAGTTCAAAATTACAACATTAAAATTTTAACACATTAAAACAAAACAAAAATCGTAAATCAATACCTGCATAAACTTCATGCGAGCCACATGTATAAACCCAGCCTCAGTCAAATACTGTGCCACTACGTCCGGAATATCGTCGGGTCGGGGTCCACCAATAAGTCTACCTCCGCGACGAATCTTCAGCTCTCTCTGTGTCTCGTCATTCCATACTGCCCGAGAAATATGAGTGCGTTGTCTACGCCTCCTAAGAACATCCCATCTGTATGGTCCCGGAAGAACATGCGTTGTGGGATCGGTTGGCTCATGCTCACGGTCACAACCAGAACGAGGTGATTCCGACGACGATGATTCAGCCATAATAATATGCTACACATTTAATAAATAACATTACTAATGAATACCTTGCTCGGCAACTAAGAGTGCCCTAAACCCTACAACCTAGGTCATAAATTTTTTTTAACTAACCAATGGAAACCTAGGTCATAACCTAGCTAAATAACTAATGAATACCTTGCTCGGCAACGAACAGTGCCCTAAACCCTACAACCTAGGTCATAACCTTCCAGAGATTCTTAATCATGACCAAAGTCACTAACTGAATTTTTTTTTAACTAACCAATGCAAACCTAGGTCATAACGTAGCTAAATAGCTAATGAAAACCTTGCTCGGCAACGAACAGTGCCCTAAACCCTAAAACCTAGGTCATAACCTTCCTTAACCATGACCAAAGTCACTACCTAAATTTTTTTTGACTAACCAACGAAAACCTAGGTCATAACGTACCTAAATAACTAATGAAAACCTTGCTCCGCAACGAACAGTGCCCTAAACCCTAAAACCTAGGTCATAACCTTCCAGAGGTACTGAACCATGACCAAAGTCACTACCTAAATTTTTTTTGACTAACCAATGCAAACCTAGGTCATAACCTAGCTAAATAGCTAATGAAAACATTGCTCGGCAACGAATAGTGCCCTAAACCCTAAACCCTAATAACTTTGCAGAGGTACTTAACCATGACCTAATACTAACTAATAATATTGTAAGACAATAAACCCATAACAAGTGCGACGATAAATATTTCAAATAAACTTAACTCACTAATAATTTTTCTAGATCAATAATAAGTCTCTAAGACAATAATATAATATCTTGCATATAATTTAAAAAGCATATATTTGAGCAACACTTACTTGGACAGAGTTTCGCTTCGAAAAACCTCGACTTAAAGCCTGAATTCTAGAGAGAAGTCAGAGAACAAAAGCTAGAGAGATGTGAGAGATGTGGAAGTGAGGATGAAATGCTGAAATGGTGGCCTTTATAAGGGAGCATGGTCACGTCGTGGGAGGGCGTGAGTGAAGCCTAATCGCGTCAAGGCTGGACGTGTTTGAACACGTAATGGGCTGGCGTGATTCGAGCCCAATCACGTCTTGGGCTGACGTGATTCAACACGTTTTACACCTACGTGTTTGCTTGCTACAGATCTCAAATTAACTTTTTGATTGTAATATTTGGCTAATTTTTTAATAAAACTGTTATATTTATAATTTTTTGCCTGCCAAAAAATGAAATCATTATTTTGGTTCTATGGCTTATTCACGCTACCACCAAGTGCCTGCACAACCTCTACTTGGGATGATAATAATTCTGAAATCGTTAGAGATTGCAACCTAACGTGAGAGAGGTGAGATAAATTTTTTTATTTTATTTTTTAAATCAAGAAATATTTAGTTACTATAATAGGCATTAAAATAATTAATGGAAGGAAGTGATAATTGAATATTTTTGCCATAAAATTTTGGTGAAACTTGTTAATAAACACCAAATAAGGTGGATATTAGCAGCCATATATATGAGAAATTTGTCAAGCTTTTACTTTTAGGGATACAATTTTAAGAATTTTTTATGGCATAGAACGTAGCATTTAATGATGGAGTTTGCAGTTCATACACTGACTAGTACGTGGACGGTATGCATTTCCTTAACATCAACATCAACAACACCTTTAATCCTAGTTAATTAAAATCGATGGTAGATGAACCCAATGATAAATCGAAAATAAGACAAGAGAGAGAGAGAGAAAGGCTAAAAAAAGAATGGTGAAAAGAAAGAAGGGAGAAAAGAAGAGGATAATGACTAAAATAAGGGAACGACTGGAACATAGAGTTATTAATGGGTTTAACCTTCCACCAAGCTTATCATTTTTCTCCACTCCGTCCTAAGACATATCGTCCGCCAATCTATATCTCACTCCATTATGTCTTGTTTAACTACCTTTTCCCAGGTAAGTTTCGGTCGACCTCTCCCTCTCTTTGTGTCTAACTCTTGGTAACAAACTTTTGTTCTTACAGGAGCATTCAGTGGCCGTCTCATAACGTGTCCAAACCATATCAATTTATGCTCCCTCATCTTTTCACAAACCGGTACCACTGATACCTTTTGTCGAAGATCCTCATTTCTTATCTTATCCATCTTCGTATATCCACACATCCACCTTAACATCCTCATTTCTGCTACCCCTATTTTATTCTCATGTTGCCTATGTGCTGGTCAGCATTCCGCTCCATATAACATTGTCAGTCTAATAGCTGTTCTATAGAATTTTTCTTTTAGCTTAAGGGGAATCTTACGGTCACACAAAAACCCCGATGCATTCCGCCATTTCATCCACCCTGCTCTAATCCTATGACTTACATCCTCATCGATCTCACCACCTTTTGGTAACATTGATCCCAAGTATCTAAAAACATCTTTCTTGGGTACCTCTTGACCAAGTAACTACACTGTGTCTTGATTACCATCTTTAACCCGCGAAAACTCACACTTCATATACTCTGTCTTGCTCTTGCTTATCTTGAATCCTTTAGACTCCAAAGTGCTTCTCCACAATTCAAATTTCCTATTCACGTCATCTTTGGTCTCATCAATAAGTACGATATCATCTGCAAAAAGCATAAACCACGGCACTTCCTCTTGAATATCTTTCGTTAGTTCATCCATCACTAAAGCAAAAAGATACGGACTAAGAGCTGAACCTTGGTGAACACCTACCGTGATAGGAAAATACCTGGATGTTCCATTACAGGATTTCACACATGTGGTAGCCCCATTATACATATTCTTGATTGCATTAACATACTTTAATGCTACCTTTTTCTTTTCAAAAGTCTACCATAAGACTTCTCTTAGAACTCTATCATATACTTTGTCAAGATCTATAAACACCATATGTAAGTTTTTCTTCTTTTCCCTGCTGTATGCATTTCCTCATTTTGGAAAAATCAAGTATAGTAAATTTTAATATTTTGCCTTTCTTATCTTTTATAATTTTGAACTCATTAACGCTTTATTTAACATGCATATGAAATATTTGGAGGAAAAAATGTAATGTGTATAATGATCTAACCTAATTCAAGTAGGATATTATCTAAAAAAATATGTACTCTTATTAATAATAGTAATAATAATAATAATAATCTATACTATTAATAAATAAAAACACATTTTGGTAACTGTTTTTTATGTTCACTTTTATTATGATAATTTTACCCTTTAAAATTTAAGTAAATCTATACTAATTTTTTTACAGAGTAAATTTATTCTAATATTAACTACACAGTCGCACACTCCAATAATTCATGTAAACGTAATCGCACTTGAACACGACAATTCTCATTCTGTAATTCACATCTCTTTCGCAATGTAATTGCAAACTCTTTCACATTTTCTCCTTGCCTAAAAATTGATAAAAGGTAGTTCCACACTTCTTTCAAATTATTAAGAGGAAGAGAGAAAGAATGAGTCAGTTATTGTGAAGTGATTTGGAAGTAAGTGTGCAATTACTTTTGTATCAGTTTGCAGCAAGGGAAAAACGTAAAAGAGTTTGCAGTTACATTGATAAAGAGGTGTGAATTAGAGAATTGGAATCGTCGTGTTGATGTGCGATTACATTTACAAAAGTTGTTGGAGTGTGCGACTATGCAGTTAATATTAGTATAGATTTAAAAAAGTGGTATAGATTTACTAAAATTTTAAAGCGTAAAGTTGTCTAATGTAGACATAGAAAATAATTAAAAAAAAAGGAATTTCCTTTATTAATAACTAGTAGAAAGAGACACTCCGTGTCTTTTTATCTATTTAAACTAAAAAAGTAAAAAGAAAAAGAAAAAATTAAAATTAAAATTAAATAAAAAAACTAACATGAGAGAAATGGATAATTATTAGGAGAGAAATAATAAAAAATTAAAAACTGAAAAAAAATGGTTTAATTAAATGTGTACACCATATATGCGGAAGTGTTTACTTTATTATTAATATAGATAATACAGATTATAAAAATATAGCAATTTTAGCTTAAAAAATCAACATCAATAGTACATTTACCATAAGTTAATTGGAATCGGTGGTAGAAGAAGTCAATAATAGATACGAAGATGTTAAAAAAAAAAGGAGGAAAATGAAGAGAAAAATTACTAAAAAAGAACCATCTAGACCATGGGTCCAACCTTCCACAAATATTTCTCAATTTCTTCATAAGACATGTAACAACCCGCCTCGTTACTATGGTATTACTAACTCTAATCGTGTAATTTTTGAATTTTAATGAAAACTCCATTAATTTGATTACGAAAATGGTGGTAAATTATTCGCGATATTACACTTGTCATACTATATATAAATATATAAATAGATACACAAACATTTATATCTTAAATCATCACATGTCAAGATATAAGTTAGTTGTATTTACGCCTGAAATGTACATATCCATCAAAAAGAAATCAAGAGACCAACTAAGAAAGAGTGGACTATCAAAACACAACTCTTTTCCAAAAAGTAATCCATCGTCATCATGACGGCTCGACGGCTCTAACCAAAAAGAATCTCTCTCCAGAGTCACCTAATGTTGCTCATCTGCTCACATGAATGAAGGTTCGCGATCATCACAGATACCAAACACATGGTACAACAAATGGAATGGTAAGTTTATTATATAAAGCCAACAAGCATCAGGTAACAACAATTTGAAAGGAAACAACAATAACAACCACAATCATTACCCAAGATCCATCAGTCTAAAACACACTCGACACACCAATCATCCAATTCATTTCATAATTCAAGCAATCATGTTAAGAATGATGCATGCTCCTGATTTCACTTTCACCATGCAATGTGTTACCATATCCAAGGAAATAGTCTCTCACAGAAAATGATTCATCGCCTATCAGGGTCATCATGTCGTGCACTAGCCATCCCCCCCCGGTGATCAACCAGCGGCGCTAGAAAATTCCAAACCCAATTGCCCCTTAGTACCTGGGTTTTCAGCCCATAGAAACCCACAGGTACGCGCATGCCTTCATTCTATTTCTATCAATGCAATATGAAGTATGAAACATGGGCATCATCAATGCATGACCTGCTAGGAACAAATCCTTCCTCGCAAGGGTAACCCATCATGCACCCCTCCTGTACATACACAACACACCAATATGGGCTCACTGATGCACTGAATGTGGCTAGGAACAAATCCTTCCTCGCAAGGGTAACCAATCGGCCATTGCATCCCACGTGGACATACACATCATACAATCATGACACCATCAATGCATGACCTGTATAGGAACAAATCCTTCCTCGCAAGGGTAACCCGTCATGTAGCTCCCATGTGTATCCACACCACACAATGACATTGTCCACGTCAACATTATCTCTCATCAATGTCATTATCAACATCAACATCACATCATCTCAATATCATCATCATACGTATCAAAGTCATCTCGTTTCAACATCATCAACCACATCAACATTATTTCATTTGTACATCATCAAACACATCATCATTATCTCATTCAATCATCACCAACATATCAATAACATCTCATTTCAACATTATCAATGACATTGATATCACCTCATTCATCCACAATCCCTATTACCATGAGACTGGTATTTTAGGAAATTCTAAATTAAAGAAGAGGACTATAATATAGAAAACACACTCTTATGCCCATTTAAAAATTTAATAAATAATTAAATAGGAAAATATATTATAAAATTTTGGGCAGAATCTCCTTTGTAATTAAGACTTTTTCCAAAAATCCAATCAATTACAACAACATCATTCACAATTTTATCCATCAACAAACAAATTCATCCCATCCTATTAGTTAAAAACACAGTTTTTCTTGAAAACAAGCACACAACAGAAACAAACATACATCAATAACAAATATATCGTATCTCATTAATTTAAAACATAGTATTTCTTGAAAACTAGCACACGATAGGGACAAATATATATCCTCATAGTGGGACTCCCTGGCCCCCAACTATGGTACCAAAACTATAACTAAATAATAAACTCTCTTACCAAACTAGGAGTTCTCCCTGTTACAGCCTAGTGGTGTTGTTTCGTGATCCTTCATATATGCGTGCTTGTCCAAACACAGAGCTCTATATACCAAATCGAAGATAATTTAGTATAGATTTCAAAGGCAATGTCAAAATTAACATTTGGGGTTAAATACCCACTCAAATCGAAAAAGGGCTAAACAGTGTTTTGGGAGTTCACACCAAAAGACATCATTTTGAAATTCCGATCACACCAATGTGACCGGGGCTCAACAAATATCGCAGAAATGATCACTATTTCATAAAAAGGAGCATTTACAACATCTCATTTTCACAGGATTTTCAAAGGAAGTGGTAAAACTCCCACAACAGTACCCAAAATGCAAGAGATACTAAGAGAAGCTTAAACTAGTTAGGAGATGACAAAAGAAACCAATGTTACCTCAAAGAAACCAAGAAAGAAGGATTGAAGACTCTGTTCTCTACCAAAACTTCGAGATAAGTTTTGAAGATTCTGCTTCGATTAAAGTGTTCCTCTTCATGCGGTGGTCCAACAGCAAGCGCGGTGCCTCGTGGTGGTCATCGGTGGCTGTGGCTGGTGGAGGATGATGGTGGGAGGTTGGGTGGTGGTTTCGGAGAGGAAGAAGGGCATTTTTTTCATCATTTATGCTGCTGGTACTATTTAAAATTGACTTGACTCGCCCAGGCAAGCCAAAATGCCTTCCAAAATTCACTTGGGTGAGTTGACCCAAATTTAAATTTTCGGTTTCTGTGAAAAATTAATATCTCACGCTTCAGATATTATTTCGCCAATCTCAACGGTCAAAAGTTACATATGTGGGTTAGGAGCCTACCTTTAAAATTTTAAGGCATTCCAATGGTTAACCAATCAAGAATTGCGATTTTATTAAAACAAATTTCGGGTCAAAGTCAGAATCACTCAATTTCAACGCAGCTCAAACAAACTCCACATAACTTGACATCTATACCAAGCAATTGCACATGGATAATTCACATAATATTTCAACTAATCCTAATTAATAAAGTAATCAAATAATATAAGGAATACATCACACATATATTTTATTTTATCAAAATTTCAGGTGTTACAAGACACACTGTCTGTCAATTTATATATCTCCATTAAATCTTGTTTAATTTCATTTCCCCATGTCCGTTTCTGTATACCTCTACTTCTTTTTGTAAAAATCTTTTGTTCTTATAGGAGTATTTAGGGGTCGTCTCATTACGTGTCTAAAATCACCTTAATCTATGTTGCCTTATCTTTTTACATAGACACGATAATATTTGTGTTTTCGTTAATTATTATTAATATTATTATTATTATTTAATTGACCTTGCTTATCAAGAAACCTGATCGGTTACTATATTTGTATGTGAAAAAAATATGGTTTATATTCGACAAGATATTTCAAACTTTGTTTGATTGTTATATAAACAAATTTTTTTAGTAGCTTTTAACATTTTGTGAAACATTACTTGAAGTAGCATCTTTAAACACTAACTTCTAACTTTTTATATTTTCTTTCATTTTTTATTCAATATATTTATCCAATTTCTTATTTATCATTTTTAAATAAATCATAATTTTATTATTTTTCTGTCATTTTGCATTTTTTAATTACTTCAATAATTAATTTTATTAAACACTTATAATTTAATAAATTAACTTTTTTAACTTTAGATTAATTTTTCAACTAATTTTATCATACATAATTCACAATTACACATTTGATAGCTTAAAAACACTGCTAGCACGTACTAAGCACGTACTAAGGGATTAATGCAGTTAAACACACTGATGTGGCTCGGAATAAAATATAGTGACATCAGTTTTACTACAAGAGAAAAAATAGAATAGAAAAATATGCGAAATTATAAAATAAAAAAAAACGAGTAAACGGTAAAATTCACTACTATTACGTAACTTCTGGTGTAATAAAGAACTCAAAAGCTATATAGTTTTTTTAAAATAATAATAATTGTGACGTGATCTTTTTATTTGTTTATTTTTTACATTTTTTAAAACAAACAAATATAAGTAAAGAGAGTCTAACTTAGTTGATTGAATAATATGTATGATTTATCATAAACCCCCTAATTCTGTTTTTATTCTCACAAATAAAAAAATGAAACAAAATAATAATTTTTTATTTCTTAACTTATGAAAAAAATAAGTAGCACACCAATAATTTGTTAAATAAAAAGATAAAAAAATAGATATAATTAGTTATTTACCTCATGACAGTTCTTGATGCACTATTCTCTTAAACTGTTGGAAATTAAACCTTATCGCTCAATCACATTCCTTCTTCAAAAACACCTTTAAACTAAGAATTTAAATAAAATGCATAAGATGACTTCTAATTTTTAATTGGTTGACATTGTAAATATCTTTACAATCTATTATATTAAAATTAACTTTTAAAACTAATATACAGGCTATCTACATTGAATTGAATCCAAGACCTCCCAGTAAGACACTTTTCTGGATATCACAACACATGATAAATCATTCTTTATTGTATAAGAAAAAGATTGAAAGAGTGTTCTTGATTGGATATGATTCTATATTGCCATTAGAATGGGCTGAAACCAATAATTTTGTTAAGTTTGCAATCAGCCTCAGGACATTGTCTATACTTTGTAATACATGGGCTTTTCAAGACTTGGGATGTTTTTCCAAAGGAATAACTTGGTATATTACACTATGCATTCTAGTATATATTGGCAGAATATTTTTCAAGGAACTCAAAGCTTCTATAGAATAGTACAAATGGAGTAGAACATGTCCTGGTTTCATAAACCATGAGGGATGAATAGGGTCTAGAAGTTATTTTATAAAGTGTCATATTGTTAGTTTTTTTTTTACCATGTTATTAGTATAGAATATTTATCGACTTTTTCAACAACTAATTTCGATCGAAAAATCTAATTAACCACCTTTAGTGAGATTTTCCTCTTTCAATCACTTTTTTTTTTATTCACAGGACTTGAACCCGAGACTTTACTTAAGGGGGTCGTGTCCAATATCATCGAACCAATAAATTGTGTGTCACATTGTTAGTTTGTAATTGTAAGAACCTTCCTCCAAGAAGTGTAAAAAACCATTACCCCAGGCTATGTGAGTGAGTCAGGAATTATGTTCTTGTCTTCGTTGGACTGCAGTTAATTTGGATGAATCTATACCAATGGTTGATTTGATAAAACACTGTATTTCAAGGTCCCCAACCTCTACCATTGAAGCTGTCGGTAATAGTGTATGGAACATGGTTGGCCTAAAATGATTCGTTTCAATATAATGCCACCATATTAACCACAAGGATCGCAACACTTTCATGTATGCTTTTGGCTCCTCAATCACCGCATGGGTCTCAAATGCATAAGGTGAAATGAGTCTTTTCAGAACTAAAGTCGGCAGAAATCAATGATCACGAAACAATTATCGTTGTCATGTTTAGAGACAGAGTAGCTCCACATTGGTAGCTACAGCATGGAAGATCAATGAAGCCACTGAGACTCAAAACTACAAAAGCTTTAAGGAGACTTAGCTTGGAATTTAGCAAAGATATTTTTCCTTTGTTCTCCAAATCTGTTCAAGAGTTCGACAGATCTCCATAAACTCAAATATGTCAATCATCTATTATCATCAAGCATCATGGCAACAAAATAGATGATTGTGTTCACTTTGGTCCAGTCACAATCACAATCCAAGAAATTTTCTCCAGATTTAGGTACACAACCACAAGGAAAAAAGTGAAATGTCGTCAAAAACTTATTTGGAGGATAAAAGATATAGAGAAGAAAGAAAATATAAAGTAATCTAATATAAAAAGACGTATCTTTTTTTAAAAAACTCAGTACATAAACCCCCTTTAATCCCACATGCAAGAACGATTTTGCTATAAAAAAAAGTATAGATAGAACATGCAACAACTTTTTCTAGTCTAACCCAATATAATATAATCCAAGAAATCTTTCTCCAAATTTAGCAACACAACCACAAGGGAAAACGTTAAATACCGTCAAAAACTTCAACTATGTTTGGATGACAAAAGAAATAGAAAACAAAGAAAAAAATAAAAAGTAATCTCATAAAAAAAAAAGATGTATCTTTTTTTTTTTAAAAAAACTTGGCACATAAATCCGCTTAATCCCATGTGCAAGAAAGATTTTTCTAAAAAAAAAAAGTATAAATAGAACATGCGACATCGTTTTGTAGTCTAACCCCTTATATCCCATCTTTCACTCCCTTCAATCACACAAGCAATAACCGATTTTTATACAAGATCAGTGAATCATGTGCAAAGTCCTTGATCTAAAACCCTTCAGAATTGAGTCTGATGCCCTTGAAAATTCATATGATAATCTATTTATTTCACTTGAAATTTACCACTACAATGAAATCTTAAAAACAGGGAAGATCGCTCAGCTCGAAACCTTGGACAGCTCAAGAATTCTGGTGGGTAAGAAGAATTCATTTTGGAATTCGAAAGGGAAACAAAATTGAGTCGAAGATGAAGTGCACGAAGCAGGACATCTCCAACCTTAGTCTTCATTTTGAGAAGGTTTTACCTTCTTCCTTATGTCAATTTTACAAACACAAAGTAGAGATTAATGGTGACAGTGGACAACTTTTAAGCAGCAACATTTAGGTGTCATCTAAGGATTCATGAGGTTTAGGTGTAAAAATATGGTGATTAGAAAGCTTGATTTGGAGTTAAAAATTTCACTCATACTTGTGTTTGGTTTAAAGAAAGAAAGGGAAGGGGAGAAAAGAAGAGAAATCATCCATAACACCACACAAATTATAACCTCTATCACAAAATATAAGATTGGTTTCTTTCAAATTATTATTTATTATATCCAAGATATAAGGAAAAAAATTATTAATGAAAGTATGGTATACAATAAATCATGTTCCCACTAAAAGCTCATGTTTTTTAACACAGTCTACGATCACAAGTAGTGATTCTTGAATCAATTTTTCAGCAATTTATAACATCACTAATAAGGAAAAAGAAAATTAGCTGTAGATTCACATATGTCAGCACTTACATCAATATTCTACCTTGACAATTCAGGAAGAGGACAAAAAGCATACCATAAACTCACTCATCACAGCAGCCAGCAGGAAGATACACACAAGTTTATATGTACATTTTTCTTAAATGCAAGCTTAAGTTTTACATCCTTTAACTCATTATGAACTTAGTACCAGGTACCAATCATCATGATTGCACAAACTATTATTAATCATGAAAAACTAAAAATTCTCACAAATTTCATCCTCAATATCATCTAAACATGACAGACGTTTTCTGCATACATTAACTTCTACAGTTCTACTATATAACATCCTTTAAGTTCCCTCTAAGCCAAGGTAATTATTTCATTAACAACCAAAGATATTTATCTAGTCAAATGAAAGTGTTTTCATGTTCTCCTCGAGCACCTTATTTCAACACACCGAACCATGATGAAATTGTGAGCAGTAGCACTTTGCCAAATCCACAAAGCCTAATTTGTAAGACATAACTCGTTTTTAATTAGGAGCTAAAAATTGACATGCGAAACCACATTCCATAGCCATTGGAAGTAGGGGTGTTCGTGGGTCGGTTCGGATCGATTTTGGCTAAATTTAGGACCTAACCCGTTCATGATCAGTTTGGTTTGGTTCGGTTCAACGGGTTACCTATTTAATTTTTTTTCTTCTTAAAACTACTATTTTATATCATGATTTTTTCAAATATCCAATACAATTAACACAATATTATCATATGTATAAAAGTAGTAAAATTGATTCATTTAATACCATCAACATAATATTTTAAAATAGACTTATAATATAAATTAAAACAAAAGATTCTTGAACAAAAGTTACTATAATAGTCTGAATCACAACTATTTTTTACAAACTAAGCTTTGCTATAACCAAATTTGTTGTAACCAGATTTGTTGAAATAAATAAATGAACAAAATATGATTCATTAATATTATAAACACAGTAAACAAAATATGAAAAAATAGGTGAAACAAATAACAATATACCTGAAAATAATACATTAAGAAGTTTCAGCACTTGCAGTTTCAACAGTTGCAGACCCAATATTAGTAGTATTTAAAGTCAAACCAAACAACTCTAAAAATTTAAACACAACCTCGTTAGCACAAAAATTAATTGATATTTTATACAAATATAAAAAATGAAATAAGGGATTACACACTTGATTCAATCTTTTCTGCTTCATTTATTTCAACTTGCAAGTCATTGACATTTTGCTTAGTAGATCTAAGCCAAATTTGGGCACACATGAGAGCTTCAACAATAGTAGGACTCAAGAAACTATGAAACCCTAGAAGTAGAAGGTGAATTAGGGAAAGGGAAATTCGTACCAGAACTTGAACTCTGGGAGGCATCGAACGAAAGGGCGGGATGTGCCGATGCGGGATGTGGGTCGTGGGATGCGCCGATGCGGGATGCGGGAACGAAAGTGGAGCACTTCTGTTGTTATGCTTCTGCACTTGTTTTAGTGTTTAATTGTTTTAGTGAAGAGTTAGGCACTTAGGCTTAATATTACTTATTTTAAAAAACCAAAATTCAAGTATATTATTTATCTATTAAAAATTTGTTGTGCTACACTGCTACTGCCTAAAATTATTCATAATTCTGTCCAAATTCAATAACAAATAAAATGTTGTTTTTATTAATTTTTTTGTAAAAGAAACAAATTAATTGGGCCATATGCTAAACTATGGGGAGAAAAAAATTAATTTTAATTTTTAATATATATATATATATATATATATATATATATATATATATAAATAATAAAATTTATATTATTATTACTGGTTCACGGATCGGGTCAACGGATCTATAAATCTAAACCCGTGACTCAACCCCTACATGATCGATTTTAATCAGTTCGATTCGGTTTTGACCCAAATACATAAATGACCAAACTCAAACATGTCGGGTTCACGGATGACCCATACCCATGAACACCCCTAATTGGAAGGCACCCCTGTTTGGGTTAATAAAGCTCAAGTTACAAAGATTTCTAGTTTCTTCATAAGCAGGCTATGAAGCATCGATACTTCAATTTGCTTCACGTATCAGATATATCTGATACCAATGCTCTTGAATGCTTCGCCAATACGTATCAATGAAGTATTCAAATCTATGAAGCACCAACAATTCAATTTGCTACACGTATCTAATACTGATACTCTTTGGATACTTCACCAATACATATATAGGTGAAGTATCTAAGCTTTTAAAGCATTTTATGAAAGTCCAATACAACTACAAGAAACATGTAAGCATGTATAATATAGAAACACTTTCCCTTAATGAACCAAAAATGAAAATTGTTCTCTTCATGATTAATTTCAAGAAAGGAATGAGACTGATATTATTGTTCCTATATGTAAAAAATAGAAAGTAATTTATGATGACAATGATTTATAATTTTATTTTTAGTAATGTTCAAGAAGTATTTTTTAATTTAGATTGGCAAAATTACAATTACATGTTTATCATTTTTTATGAATTTTTATATATTTTTAAATATGCATCTTACACGTATCATATCCTATCAACATCAACATCAACATAACAAGCTTAAAAGATGGTTTGGTAGACTAGAAGGGAAGGAAATGGAATGGAATTGAGAAAAGTATTTGAATTAAAGTAGTGTAGTAGAGATGTGGGACCAAGACATTTTTTGAAAATTTCCCTTCATTTCTCACTTGTTTCTTGACAACCAAACCCACCTTAAGATTGCTCAAATCTAAAATTTCTAGCCAAAAATATGATCAATCAAAGTAGACTGATTCCAAATCAGAACACGCGATAGATCAGATATGGTTTTTGATGCATTGTCAGCAATTTGTATGCTCCAAAATTATGGAATTTAAAAGCTAGAAACCATCTCATATTAGCTTTCAAACCTCTCTAGTTTCATTCAAAAGTGAATTTTGTAATTCAAGATATGGACATTCTAAAGCCTTATATAAGGACTTATGATTGCACAACCAACTTTGTTGGTGCATAATGAATATGCAAAACAACCATGTCAGATTAACTAGTGTTTTGCACTGTATTTTCCACTTTCTTTTATGGGAGGAAGAGTAATCATTTGGTTAACTTTACATTTTTTATTCATTTTCAATTTGAGATGCAGTTTTATCTAATTACATATCATATGGTGTTGCTATTAGAAAGGGCAGAAGTTACTGTTTGTCATCAAAGAATTTTAAGTTTGTAATCACTGATAGAACATTGAGGTGAGTCCTGACACAGTGGTTAAGTTGTGTCTTGGTGACTTATTAGTCATAGGTTCGAATCCGAAAATAGCCTATTTGCATATACAAGGGTAATGTTGCGTACAATATCTCTCCCCCTTACCTGCGCATAGTGTGAACATTGTCTTATTTTTGTAATTCATGGTGGCTGCATAAACATAAAAAAGTATAGGATGATTTTCATGGGTATAACCATATATTTAGCCAAAATACTTTCCAAAGGCACTCAAACCTTTTAAGGAATAGCTTGAAAGGAGAAACCTAGAATGAATGGTTTCTTAAGCAATGAAGGTACGAAAAAAAAAGTGTAGGAGTTAAAGAATACCTTCGAGAGTCATCAATTTCTTATACAGGGTTTTCATTGAAAAATTACTAGTTTGTAAAAAACTTCCTCAGATAAAGGTGAGCTACATTACCCTATGACCCTAAAACAATATATCAAGTTGTTTAATTGGATAAAAAAAAAACATGTTCTTATCTTCCTAGTGTACAGAACTTGTTTGGCCTAAAATGATATGTTTTGATGGCAAGACCTAAGACCCTAAGCTAGTTATTCACGAGGACAAGGACCAGGTCCAATAAGATATTTGCTTTATTATTTCTAAGACATCAGTATGTTAATTGTACAATATGCATACATGTTTCTCTTAACCGGTGCTTTGAAGGGATTTCACGATACTCAAGGAACTAAATCCAAGGCTACTGCTAAATGGATTGCAGTTAAAGTAAGTCATTTAAACAATGCTTGATGTCTTCAAAATTACATTTACTAATATGTACACTAATTTATGTTTAACTTTGAATATGTTATTTAATTTAGTGTAATAAGAAGAGAGAAAGCACTGAGTGTGGCTATTATGTCATGTATTGGATGTCAATGATAGTATAAGGAGGTTTCAGGGATAACTGGGCGATGATAATTGTTTATTTCAAAACTAATTTTATTTATTATACTTGTTTTTATTTATATACTTATTAAGTTATGTTTTATTATATCATGCAATATTTTACTTATCAAAGACCATTGGAACATGAGATATTGAAGGCAATTTGGATTCCGTGGATACAATTTTATCTTAGAGTTAGAAATGAAACACTTGGTGGTTAAGAGGGATTTTAATAATTGTATATAGTTTAAAATTACAATTGATTATAGGAAATGATTTTATGTATATTGACATTATTGATTTTACTTATAATTCATATATGATTTGTACTATATCGTGAAACTACTTGGATTGGTCTGTTTTTTCATTTTTTTCATTTGTAAGTTTAATTTGGGTAAAATTTAAAAACAAACAGTATATTAAAAAAATTTTAAGAAATCAACATCGGGTTTTAGTAAAACCAATGTTGTTATGCATAAATCAACATCAGTTTTTACTAAAAATTGATGTTGATTAATGTAAAAACCGATGTTGTTTAATGCATATTTTACATTTTTTTCTTTTATTTTTTATTAGGAGACATCGGTATTTCTTAAAAACTGATGTTGTATACTTTTGTTAACATTGATTTTTGAAAACAGATGTTGTATACTTTTGTTAACATCGATTTTTGAAACCGATGTTAACATTGATACTTTTAACGTTGGTGGTTTCAACATCGAATAAAAATCGATATAGAAAGCCCAAAAAATCGATGTTAAAAGCTTATTTTCTAGTAGTGTATATAGGAAGTTTTTTTTTTTCTTCTTCATATTTTTGGGATCAAAAAATTGATGTTGACAATGCAAAATTAAAGGATCCAAAAAACAATTTAATAAAACTTCATTAACTAATACATATTTTAAAACTTTCCTAATTTTGATCTTAATGATTTTTTAATTTAAATTACTACATTATTTCAATTTCTCATTAATGCAAAATCGATTTTCGGAATAAATTTAAAGCAATCTCAAATTTCTATTACCTTTTGTAACATAAACTTTTAATGTGTTTCAATAGTTTTAAAATCATTTTAAACCAAAAGTTAATGGTGGTTTGAATTGGTGGGCTTCATATACACATTCAAATTTTAAAGACATTTTAAAATTTAAATGCAGTATCATTAGATGAATGAAGAGTAACATGTCTATTAATTGTTGAGAGAATTTGAGAATTTGAAAGGATACATTTGATATACTTACACTCCATCCACCCTGACAAAGTAAAAGATATATATAATTTTCTCTCCTTTTGCTTATTCTGGTAAGAATCTTCTCCCAAATATTAGGATTTTCTGTTCTTGATTTCTTTTCTTTTTTAATTTTGAAATTGATATATACATCTTGTATATTTACTTTTTGTTGAATCATTTTTCCCAAATCAGATTCTTTTGCGATTTCAAATACTCTCCTAAATCATTTTCTTTTGTGTTTTCTTCAATTATTTGAAGTTGCTTTCCTATTTGCAAGTCTTTCATCCAAACATCAAGTGAAGTGTTCTTTTTGTTACTCTTATTAATTTATATGTTCAAATGTTTTCTTTGATTTTTCATATGTTTTTCTTATTATTTTTTGTATGTTATCTAGCTTATGATCAAGCTAATTTCAAATGTTATAAGAAGTTGTTGTTAAGGTTCTATTCTCATATGAGGTCGATACATTTTATCCCCATCACAACATTATTATAATAATTATGCTTTGTTACATTAGCAATCAAAAATTTACTTTCTTAGTTTTATCTTAATAGTCAAAATTAAACTTTGCTATGAGTAGAATTTGAGAGACATTGTTACATTAGCAATCAAAACTTTACTTTTTTAGTTTTATGTTAATAGTCAAAATTAAACTTTGCTGTGAGTAGAATTTGAGAGACATCAAATAGAAGGCCATAAAATTGTATTTTCTATTTTTTATTTCAATTATTTAATTCTATAGAATTGCATAAAACAGTTTTGTACCCATTTGATTTACACTTTCACTACTACAATAATTAGTTATTACGACGCGCCAACAACGGCGGTTGACAAGAAACTGTCTTCGAATGTGATACGGTAACAATCTTGTAATTAAATTGATTAATAACTGTCTTTAAATTGTATATTTAAGAACGGTTATTCAAAAAACCGTCATAATTGAACACTACAAATACGGTTTGTAAAACTGTCTTTACTTATCATTCTCATTTTCTCTCTCTTATTGGGCAGTCTCATTTTCTCTCTCTTATTGGGCAGCAGTGACCCTTTCCCTACCCTGCGCGTCTCTTTTTTTATTTTCCTTCTAGGGTAGCAGTGGCCATTCTTCTCCATCTCTCATTGCTATAGCCAACAAGTATCTCTCTCTTTTGTCTCCCTCTCGTCTCTTTTGGGTCTTGTTCTCATCTCTCATGTCTCTTTTGGATCTTGTTCTCATCTCTCACATCTCTTTCTCGTCTATTCTGACTGTTGTGGGGTTAGGGGTAGCGATTGTTACGGGGTTATGACATATATGAGAATACGTAATTAGGGGTGAAGGGAGGTTATGGGGTTGTGGTTATGGCACAAAAGGGTTACAAGATTGTGGTTATGGAACAAAGCGGTTATAGGGTTAGGGTTACAAGATGGTTATGATGGATGAAGGGACACTACAGAGTTGTTTGGATTAAGGTTATGGCGTAGAGGGGTTAGGGTTTTTTTGGCACAGAGGTGTCGAGGTTACTGGGTTTTCTCTTTGTCTTGTAACTGTCTGTGTTCTCACCTCTCTCAATTTCTAATTTAGGTGAACATGTGGTTCGTACAACCCTAAAATCAGTAGCATATGTATCAAGGGTGGATTCAGTTTTGATCTGTGCCGAAGAAATGCAATGCTTCAAACAAGGGCCTCAAAGCCCCAACCTTTCTCCAAACTGGCACCACTATTGTCGGTTTAGTTTTCCAGGTTTGAAATCATCCCCTCTCTCTTTTCATGTCTACTTAACCTAGTTTTATCTTATTATCATATACATCGCTGTGTTTTATTTGTTTTTCTATGTGTTTATCTTCACTCTTTTTTCTTTGCTTCTTTATTGTGATTTTTTTCATGCTGAAATTGTGAGTGGGTTCCAATGGAATAATGGATCTAGACACAGGATGTGCAGTTCTGGTTTGGCTTGGAATCTCAAATGAATTAGATAATTTGTTTTGGTAGATAGATGTCTGGCCTTGTGAGGTTTTTCTGTGCGCGTGAAGGAAATACACCTTATGTAAATGCTATAAGTTTGTTTCAGTTGGGTGTTAGTGGTTGGGAGCATTTGCTTAGGTTGTGAATGTTGAATTTATTATAACCTCAACTTGAACTATCCATACATAGCCACTTCACACTCACTGTTGTGTTGTTGCCTTCATGGCCAAGCCAATGTCCATTGAGATATGGAACCTAAGTGGCAAATACAGAGTTGTTAGCACCAAACCAATGCCTGGAACTCATTGGATCAATCTTGTTGTTCAAAATTATGTTCACCTTGAAGTAATTAATCACACTTTCTATCTCTTTTTTTTATATTTTGAGATAGCTTCTAAGCATAAAATATTTTAGTATATGATGAAATGTTTTGTTCATTATTTGTCTCCTATGTGCTACTCAGATACGTATCGAGAATAAAATGATTATAATTGCTTTGATTGGTGATAAGTGCAACAGAGTTATTGGACAGGTAATGGTAACAAGAATTACAAGATAAGTAGTGATCAAGAAATTAGAGCTTCATATTGCAAACTGATCTTATATCAGTTTGTTTTTATAATAAAAAAATTGGTTTTAGTGTGGATTTTTTTTTGCTTTTGGCTTTGTGGGTATGTGATGGAGTTCCTATTGCAGCTGACTGAAGATTGGGGAGAACAGTTGTTCTCTACTTTGATCAAAGCCGGAGGCAAAGCTTTCAGTAACATGGTTTTTGGTTATAACAACGTGGATGTCGATGTTGCAAACAAGTATGGTGTTGCTTTAGCCTGCTTCAATTTTGAAAATGATTTGTCTGGTGTGTATGTTTGTTCTTTCCTAGTTTCCATGATTTTGTTATCTAATCAAAACTTGTTTCCAAATTTCAGAAACTAAAATGTATGTTATTACTCTAGTTCAGTTACTACTCAATTGAGGAATTGTATATGCAAGGCACCAAAACACTCTCAGCTGAACAAATTCAACAAATAGCTTCACAATTATGCCAGTTTGGGAAGAATGAAGGGGAGAACATGTTCTACTGGTTCCAGAATCACAAGCCAAAGAGTGACGGAAGCGGCGTAGGGTACATATAATACAGCTAGATATTATATCATATGCTAATACAACTAGATATTAATTATATTCTTTATCACTCTGCTTGCAACCTGATAGTTGTAACTATATATTATGGTTGGCTATTGGGGGTTGTGATTGAGGAAAATAAGAGAGTGGACTAAAATAAGATAAACTTGTTTTTACTACTTGTTGCATTTGATGATAGGTAGAAAGTATGATTGAGATTTATTTTCTTAAGCCCTATTTCTTCATTAGAGTTAAAATGTAGAGTAATAGGATTATATATAATAATTACCTATTTATCATATCATCATGATTTTAGTTAAGTATATTCCCAAGCCTGACTTCCTCTTACTTGGTTTCTATGCAGGACCCTCCTAAAGTTGTAATAACTTTACTTTTATTTTTTTTATATCTAAAGTTGTTGCAAATTGCTCCATCTGATTCAAAATAATTGTCACTTTAAATTGTGACATGGTCACGAGTATGACTTTGTCACAATTACAGATTTTATTACAAATTCAAGTGGGAATATTCCTAAATATAGATATGGTAGAGTTAGAGGTTTATTATATCAACAATGCAAATAATGATGAAGGGGAAAGATAAGCCTAGTGTCATGTTTTGGAATTGGCATTTCTGCTATGCAATGATAGTGTGAAGGCATTCCATTTCCACCTATACGGGTTCCTCATAGTATAAGTATCAGGCCATTTTAATCTTTGGTCAAGTGATCAATTATACTACCTATAAAGGTGCTTCACAGTACTAGCCTTTGTCACATTTGTATTGCATTTTCAATAAATTCCACACCAACAAAGAATGTTCACCTAAGCACCAAGGTTCCTATTCTGCTTTAATTCGACTGATATTTGGCAGATTCATTGAAAATATATATATGTTTTTGCTAATTCAATTTTATTTGCTTACTATGGGATTTTATTTTTTGCTTTTATAAATTTACATTCAAGTCATGGATAAAGAATGCAAACATAGAATCCTATTTCTATTTGTGTCCCATATAGAAGTTCCAGATATGTTTTGATGGATGCTAGCTAGTTGAAACCCCCATGACTTGGAAAAGGGAATTAACCATGGACAAGGTCCTCAAGGAGGCAGATATAGTAAGAATTTGATTCCGAAAATTTAATGTACTAGCTTAAACATGTTACATTTGATTCTTCAAAAGTTGTATGAATAGAAAGTGTCATGCTTATTTTCATTGTTTCCTGAATTTCCCAAGAAAATGGAAAATCAATAGAATCTTCTATTCACCATTTACTTTCTTGAAAACGAGAAGCAAAATCCAAAAATATGGCCTTTTAGTGAAAAAATATCAGATAAAAATTACATAAAAACATACCAAACGTACATCAAGTTTTCCAAGTTCCTCTCAATCTTTCTTTAAACCCCAATGTTTAACTAAACTTTAATCAGACTTGACTTGAAATTCAGAGGTAGCACTAGCAGTGACTCTTCAAGTTTCTAATGTTTTAGGAAATGCAATGGCTGAGCTGGGAAGGCTACTAATGTATGAAGCTTCACAGGATTGGTTGGTTAGTTGCTATTTCATAATTCATATCCCTGCTATAGTTCTCATATTTTATTATGCCAAATTAATTTGCCATTTAGAAAAAAAAAGTGGCATTGCATTGTTAGGTATCTGTTTGTTTGCGTGCTAATATGCAGCTTTGGGTTTTCTAGTGGAATTGAATCTGTCTTGCTTTATGATTGTTGTGTGTTCTCGGCATAATTTATTTATTTTATTGATTTTTTCGTTTAAAAGTGATTCCCCCCTTTTGAAATGTCAATATTCTATGAGAAGTGAACTTTATCTGAATAACATGTATATTATTTGTTGTTCAACCCCTTCAGGGATTAGCAAATGATATGTTTGGAACCTTATGCTGCTAAGAGAAAACTAAAATTAGAAAGTGACATGATTGTGGCTCTTTTGGATACAGGTTCATCATCTCTTGCCCTCCATTTTCATTTTCTTCATACTTGTTCTTTTGGATACAAGTTATAATTTCAATGCAGGAATATTATTGATGTTTTATCAAGTAAGTTACTTTTTGTCCTTCATTTTGCTCTATATAAGTGTTAAATCATGGCAAGAGGTTCTAATTAGACTATAATTCTTAAGAATTATAGTCTCTCAGTCAAGACCAGCACAACTTGTTATTGTTTTGGCGCTCTATCTATTAGTCAATTATCATGCATCTTGTGCTTCTCATATTATACATAATGTCTGTTGGTTCATTTCTGTTTTCAGTTTGAAATACATAAATGTTGCCATGGTGAGTATTCTCAAGAACATGAAAAATAATGCAAAAGCAATTGGAGAATTATATTTATTTTGGAAATGTCAGAGTAACAAAAGGAGGCTAAGATCTTGTTCCTTGGTTTAGATAACTCAGTCAAGACCACTTTGCTTCACTTGCCTGGTCTTGTTAGGTCCATATTCCACAATAAAAAACTTAGAATGGGTTGGATTCTTAATAGTTTAATTCCTTGATGTGGGGCTTTTAGTGGAATGGACAAGCCCATTCCATAACATGATGAAACATCAACAATTGATGTGTTGCATAAGAGGGACAGAAATAGATAATCGCAGATACTAATGTTTTTTGTACTTGTGTTCATGTTTCACCAGACTGCAGGTGAACTAATATTTAAAGTTTCTTATATGAGGGTGAATTATGATGCTTAAGTGTATGAACTAATATTTTAGTTGTCAATGAAGAGTGGAGGAACAACTGTTCACAGAGGGATGAAGACGCTATGAAGAGAACCAAATCAGGTTCAGTACTCATACCATTCCTAAACCCACCTACAATTTCAGAAATCTTTGGTTTTAGCTTTTTTTTTTCACCTTGTTTTTGTCTCCTACTATGTCTCTGGGAGAGATAATTTATACTTTAATGCAAAGCGAGCAAAGAGGAGACACTCAGATAGAATGTGGTGAGGTAAAATTGACCGTGATGCAACTCAGGTTACATATGTGCATAACTATAAATATGCTTCATGTTACTGTACATTGTTGTGCTTAATTATTGGTGTCCCGTGTCCATATTATTTTAGTCACATTCAGAATAATTGTTGTGATTTTGTCTTTTATTTGCAGCTTATGCCCTTGGGAAGCTAATGAATGTCAAAGAAGATGAAAGCCAACTATTTTGTTATCGCAAGGTCTTTATATTGGCTTTAATTTTTTGGGAGGTGTGATGGCCTCATTTGGACGCTTTGAATTTTAATAACACGTTGGTAACACTTGTGAAAATTGTCATTATGTGCAGCAAGGATTAGGTAGTGCTTATCGCAGCTTATTTGGGGGATTTGTGAAGTTACATTCTGTAATTGGTGTGATCACTAGATGTTGCAGGGTATAAAGTAGAATGTTTGTTTTAATGAAGTTACATTCTTTAATTTACATGTAATATAATGTTCTATGGTATTTGACATAATTATGTGTCGAACGACATTTTACAACTAGCTGCTAATTTGAGGAATTCCAAATTTTAGTGTATTATAGATAACAATTTGTTTTGAATTCAGTTATATAATAATCAATTGCTTCATTGGGTACTAGCATTGTATATATATAAATCAATTTTTAAAAAATCGTCTTTGTAGGCATTTAAAAAAAAAGGATCAACAAAGACGGTTTTTAAGGCAAAATCGTTTTTGTATGTAGACAAACAAAGACAATTTTGACTAAAAAACCATCTTGGTAGGCATTTAAAAAAAAGGACTCTACGAAGACGGTTTTGCCTTAAAACCGTCTTCCTAGGCATTTACAAAAAAAAAGGATCAACGAAGTAGGTTTTAAGGTAAAAATCATCTTTGTATGTAGACAAACAAAGACGGTTTTGCCTTAAAACCGTCTTCGTAGGCATTTACAAAAAAAAAAGGATCAACGAAGATGGTTTTAAGGTAAAACCCGTCTTTGTATGCAGACAAACAAAGATGGTTTTGCCTTAAAATCATATTCATAGGCATTTACAAAAAAAAGGGGATCAACGAAGACGATTTTAAGGTAAAAACCGTCTTTGTATGTAGACAAACAAAGATGATTTTCACTTAATAATCATCTTCGAAAGCATATAAAAAAAACAAGATCAAGGAAGACCGTCGTTGAATGTCATGATTTTCAATGACACGTGCAACAACGACGATTCTACAATCGTCATCGTAAGGGGTTTAGAACTGTCGTTGTTTTGCTTATTTGTAGTAGTGTTTGCACAAATAAAATTAGAAACAATTTAATTTCTTATTAGGAAAATTCATTAAATGTGCTTATATGATGAATGTCTTATTTAAAGGTTGTTTCATTATTATTTCCTAAAAAATGTTTAAATATATAAATTGTAGGTACTTATTTTACCGTTAATGAAACATTATGATCTACACCATTGCGATCTTATTAGGTAATCATGATCTTTTCTGTGAAATTTTTCTCACCCTTAATTTGGAATTTTTGTTTCCTTTATCTTCTCTCCAACAATTTGTTTTCAGGCTTTCAATCCTAAATTTGAAATTGGTATTCATAATGTACATGGCCACTCATTTTGCTTTTCTTTCTATATTTCATAGCTTTGATTGGGATTTTTTTAGTGTAAGCTCCCATTTATCATTTCTTAATGTTGTCGCTTATGTGTATTTGTTTTCCAATTTTCAAAAATTATTTCACGTAATAGTTATGTTCTGAAGCTTTCATCTATGTTCTTTAATTGTAACTGTCAACTTGAATTAGTTATTTGCAGTATATTTCTTTGTAATTACTTAAATGGCATTAGACAGACATATCCTAGATATAATATATATGAAAATCACGAAAAAAAGTATAAAATATTTAATGATTTGTTTAATACTTGCTTTTTAATGTGTAGGAGATTATGAGTCTGTTTAGGTAAGCTTCTCTAGAAGCACTTCTAGAAGAAAAAAATGAGATTAGATTTTCTATAAGCAAAAATAAGCTCTACATTAGCTAATTTTTAGAAGCTCATCAGTATAGCTTCTCTAAAAGATAAGATACCATCTATAATTTAGCTAATGAAAAACTCATTTTAGCTTATGGAGAAGTTGATTTCAATTTTTTCTTATTACTTTCTTCTTCTAGAACTACTTCTAGAGAAGCTTACACCCAAACAAGCCCTATATATGTACTTTTGTTTTGTTTTGTTTTGCAGTTCAATGTTTAATTCTCATTATTTCGTCATAGAGAATAAAGCTAGAGGCATATGGAATGGAGTGTAGCATGTTGGTGTCGAAGTAGTGGAGTGTTTCTTGGATTTTGTGATGCAAATTGTTCTTACCAAAATCTGGAAATTCCACGTGTGAGGTAGACATGGCCAATGTGGACTCCAAATTCTGCACGTCGGATGAAGAGTCAGCCTTGTTTAGAGGAGAGACATGCAAAACAAAGGAAAGACACTCCGACGCTCAAGTAAGTACATCAATTATAAGAGAATAACTGAGTGTTATTTCATAAGAATAAGAAGGTGAGTATGCAAGTATATATACTCAAGTCTAAATGAAGGTGTGTGTAATGTGTTTAGAGAGAACCTGTAAGGCTGTATTTATAGTGTAGAGTATGAGCTTTGGGCCTTTGTTTGTTAATAATCTGTTGATAAGATAATAACAGACAGTTATCTAATTTAAATATAAGATAATGTGTACCTTAATGATATACTATTAGTTGTAGATAAGTAACAGCCTGTAGATAACTTGTGAGGATATGATAAGATAAGGTGGTTGCACCAATTTGAATAACCAAGCATAATTGGTATGCTGTTAATAAGGAGATATGCATAGTAGGCATCCGTGCCCCTGTAGAAGGTCGATGTCCGTGCTCCTGTAGCAGGACTTACATGGAGGGTGGACACGTGGGTCCAGGTTGACACTTGGAGAGTGAATAAACACTATTAATGTAGTAGTGCTGACGTGGAGGGTGTCCACGTGTACGATGACCTTGCAGTGATGACCGCGTGTAATTTTACCATATTTGGACGGTACACAAATCATGCAATTAGACCCTGATACGTAATCTCGACAAGTGCACCGATTTGTCATTGTAAGTTACAAAATTTATAAGATTGTCTCCACAGGGACTTGAGCTACTCGGTTACTCCAAATAAAATTTAAGAGTTCAATAGTTATGTACAAGTAGGATGAGCGAAATTTCATTTGTTTAAGGAAGTAACGGAAAATTACTAAATTCGTAAAATGAAATATATTTATGGGAAAGTGGGATTGGGTTTCATCATTCTTACCCTTAGTATTCAATTAACTTTTACCATGCATAAATCAATTTCTATCTTTATTGATGCACACTATTTTACTCCGAATTGATCCCTCGTATTCGAGTTCTAAGGATATCTACCGAATATCGATCCCTCGCATATGAAGTAAATACCCCAGCATTAAGAATTATAATCGTGTGCTTTATGCAATCAAAATGGTATGCCCTATTCCTAGCAACATAACGTGATGAGTAAATTCATTCAGTTCAAACCCTAAGATTACTTTCCAGTCTCACTTAGGATTTTAATCATGAAACTAGTGATCAAGTAGAATCAAGTATTAAGCACATAATGAAATTACCAACAAGGAATAGAAAAGATTAATGCATAGGTAAAGATAAAAAGAGATACATAGGGATAGAAGATTACATCCAATCCTTAGAGAAGCTAGCCAAGCATAGAGGGAACCTCTTCAAGAGAAGAATTGATGAAGGGCCCCATCACCGCTTCATTCCAGTAGAGTCTCCACGCTAATCCTCACTTCTCTCACTTTCCTAACCTACCTACTACTATTATTTAAGCTCCTAAACTAAAGAACAAGCTCTAGGAAGCAAAAGAATGAAGAATGGAATGTTTGGCTTCAAAAATTCGTTGGCTATTTATAGAATTTGCCTCCTGCCTACTTCCACTCGCCCAGGCGAGTGATTTTGCCTGTGTTTGCTCGCCTGGGCGAGCTAATGTTTATCTCCTTGGAACTTGCAGCTCACCTGGTCGAGTCATTTGGCCTGTGGAGGCTTGTCTGGGTGAGTTAAAAGCTTAGTGATGAAGAAAGGTTTTGGGCCTGGGCCTTGTTGCTTCTGACACCCCCAGTTTTGATTCATATGCCCTTTTTGCTTGCTTTGATGCTTCGGAAGCTTCGGATATCCTCGGAACCTATCAAAATACAAAATATGATTGGATTAATCTTCCGAAATATGAAAAACAACATTTATCTAAGTACTAAATATAATTTAACTAGGTTTAGGGCAAGTTTATAAACAAAGTTATCGAAATCAAATGATAAGTGTCAACTTTTGAAACATAATTTTAACTGAAATATGACACTTATCAGACCCTTGGTGTTATAGTTTAATTCCCTTTTTCTCTTTTATATCTTTGATTTTACTGTACTAAGGTCTAGTTTCATATGCATATATAATTAAAACTCATTCCACCATAATCAGGATTAATTCTTGATTGTTTCATATCTTATGGTTTTTTTATTTAATTATAAGTTAAGTTTGAAAGGTTAGAATCACGAAATATAAATTTAAGTCACGCAACGGGGCGGGGCGGGGGCGGGTATTGCATTCCCCGTCCCCACCCCCGACTCAAAACCCGCTCCCTGACCTCGTCCCTAATCCCCGTCGGGTTTTAAAACTCATCCACATCCCCGTTCCCACTGGGGGTCGGGTTTTCCCCACCCCGCCCCCGCTATTTGATTAAAATTAAAAAATAATATAATTTTTTTATTGAAAAATTTGAACGAAAATGCTAATTACGTAACAAAAAAAAACAAATCCACATTTAAAATATGAGATCATAATTTAAAAATTACAAAACAAAATTAATCAATTTAATTAAAAAAATTACAAAATAAGATTTCTTTTTTCTTTTTTTAATATTATTTATTATGGGACGGGGGCGGGGCGGGTATCTGTAATCCCATACCCGTCCCCACCCCCGCTTGTAGCTTTCAAGGAAAATCTGAACCCGATAAATTTAGTTTTTCCTCGTTAAAATCAGGATGGATTCAGGCGGTTACCCACAGGTTTGGGTCTTTCTACCATACCTAATGGGCATTTTAGAGCATCAAGGCAATACATGTATTTATTATTCTACTCAATGTCGTATTTACTATATAAAAATAGTGTCCTACCATGTATCAAATACTCCATTCAAATTGACTATATAAATTCACTATTTAGGACACTTATTATTTTGCAAATATGAATTATGATCTAACTATATGAGAATTGTTCATCTACTAATCTCTATTTTATTGGCAATATATTTGACTAAATTGTAATTTTTTAGTGAGAAAATTGAATTTTAGATTTGTAAACTTAAAAATAATCATTAAAATTATAGTGCGTTGATGTATTTACTAAAAGAATTTTTTTAAAATAGAATTAATTTTTTTATCTAATTAATATATATTTAATTACATAACAAAAATAAATTAAACACATACTCATTATAATTTCTTCCATGCAAAATTAATGTTTTAAGTCAATTTTTAGGCTAATTATTTATTATCTTTTCCATTTAATAGGTTATTTAAAATAAGTTTTCTGACATTTTAATATAAATTGATTAAAATAGAAATTATATATAAAATATAGACATTATTTTATGGTTGAAACACCATTTGTGTCCCTAAAATTGTAAAATATTAACACATTAGATCCTGAAACTAAAAAAATTTAAAATAATTCTCTAGAATGTCAAATAAGATACTTATTATCACTTTAGTTTTTTAACACAAGTCAATATTAAGTTACACAACATTTTTCATTTTGAACTAACTAATTAACACATTGTAATTTCAGGATTTTTTTTAATATCTTACTTTTAGGACTAAAGTGACACTATTTTTAGGGATTTAAATGATGATTTATCCTTAATTTTATCTAAGATAAAATTATGAATAAAATTAACATCTACTTTTACATTACTAATTACTTATATAAAACTCATGCAAAGTTTTTTTTATGAAATCAAGTAGAAAATTTGGCACTTAATTCACAAGCATGAACAATTTAGCTAAAACCTCATTAACATCTAAATTATTAGGGTTAAATTAAATTTCTTTATACAAATCATTTTTTACAAAAATCATTATATATTTTTTATTTAGAATAAATTACGTTTGAGGTCCATATAAAATTTGAAAAATATTAATTTGTCCTCATAAATGTTTTTGTATTAATTTGATACTTATAAAAATAAAACATGTTTTTGCTGCTCTTCAATGGTCATTTTATTAGATGGTTTCCTAGTGTGGCTAACAGAATTACTATTGACAAATTAATAAAAAAATTACTATGACAAATTAATACTTTTCAAATTTTACAAGGATCCCAAAAATATTTTACACTTTTATTTATTATCTTATAACTGATGTAAATTGTTGAAGATTTACTTTTACCTTCATTAGTTTAAATTTTCCGTTATATGTTGATGTTGTATGACAATTTATTAACCTATTAATATAAAAATATAGAAATTATATCTTTATATATATATATATATATATAGTGTTGGGATGTCAATAAGGAAAAAGTTTTCCCACCTAAAGCATAGGTGTTTTTATAATTTTGTTTTGTATGTCAATTTTTCAATTACATTGAAAAACATTCACTAAATATATTCTTTCATGAAACAAATGAGGACAAATGTTATTCACGAAAGCATCAACAAAAATTTAGACTTAACTTACCCTATAAAACATAACACATAGAGATAAATATTTTTCATAAGTAAGAAAATTTATACTCAGTTTACAGGAAAAAGCATTTTTACTAAAGATTTTTATCCAATCAAAATTCAATTTTCTTTTGCATAATTAATATATATTTAATTAAACATAACAAAGATAATAAATCAACTTAATCACTATTATTTTCTCCGCTCAAGTTTAATGTTTAGAATTATTTTTTATGTAAATAATTATTCATTTTTTATTTTTTATTTTCTTACCTAAATAAATTATTCATCATTTTATGTCACTTGGAAAAATTTTAATTTTATTTTATAAATTGATATGTATATACCATTATATTAAAATAAAGATTATATACAAACGAAAGAACATAGGGATGCCTTTTTTTTATAAAAGCAATAAGTACAGAAATTTATAATAAATAAATTTATTCTAAATTCACAGGGACAAACTTTTTAAATAAATATTTTTAACCAATTAAATTTTAATTTATTTTACATAATTAATATATAATGCATGCAAATAAAAACCAATTAAATCAACATAATCGGTTAATGGCTATGATTTTTGTTTCCACGCAAAATTCTTTGTTTATTTATTATCTTATCACATAAATTAATTATTCGTGATTTTTTTACCAGAATAAACTTTAGTTTTCTTTAAAACATTGATATGTATATGCCAATATATTAAAATAAAAATTATATACAAAATATAACACATAGTTTTTGTTTTTATTTTATTTTATATAAAAGCAATTATAAATTTTCATTTAATTGGGAAGAAAAATTTAATTAAAATAACATTAATATTTAAGTTAATAAGTTGAATTTATATTTTTAATATAATAATTTTAACTTAAAAGTATTTTTTTACCGTTTATTTTTTAAATTAGATACTCTATTGAATATTTTGTTTTACGAACATGAAAATATTAACAAATGATGATAAATTTTTCATGAAAGTATCTAGAAATTTTTTACTTAACTGAATATTTTAATTCCATGAAAGTATCAAGAGAAATTTACACTTAACAAAAATATATAAATTATAACACTAAATTCAAATGAATAAACTTTTTTATTAAAATTTTTGGTCCCCTTAAAGTTAAAATTTATTTTACATAATTAATATATATTTCATCACATAACAAAAATCAAATTAAATCAACATAATTAATATGCTTTTCTTCACACAAAATTAGTGTCTAATTATTTTTTAAGAAAATAAATTATTCATAAATCTATTCTACCTGAAAAAAATTAATTTTATTTTAAACATTGATATGCATATGCCAATATATTAAAATAAAATTTACATATAAAATATAATATATAGTCATATATATTTTTTTTAGAAAAGCAAGTATAAATTTTTCACTTAATTCCAAGAACGATTTGTGGATAATCACATTAATATCTAAATTATCATGATGAATTTATATTTTTATTATAATAATTTTAATTTGAATGTAAGTTTTATGATTTTCACTTTCCTAATTTGAATAATTTATTGAATATTTCATTTTACAAACTTAGAAAATATGCAAAAAGATAGTAAATGGGAATAAATATTTTTTGAAAGTATAAAGAAAAAATTTAATAAATTATATATTATACAAAATTTAAATAAAAAATCTTAAATATATTGTTTATTCCGTACAACGCATGAATCAAAATCTAGTGTATAGTAAATAAATTTTAATGGGATTTCGCAAACTTTAAACCATTAGGATTGGCCCCTGGTAACATTTTATTGAGTGCTTTACCATTTTTCGCAATTTAGGTCCTGGATGCAATTGATAATGAACTTTGGGGTCCTCATGGTACTGTGTTGGCAGAGATTTCACATGCTACCAAAAATTGTAACCAGTTATCTATATCTTTTTCTGCCTATATTACTTTTTATTTTTATTTTTATTTACTCTGACAGGCTTTCTCCTGAAATCAACAGTTATTGCAAACTAGTTATTGCAGTGACCTACCTATAATTTTCTGTTGTTTGATATCTTGTAACTGGCTTTCTCCTGAAATCAACAGTTATTGCAAACTAGTTATTGCAGTGACCTACCTATAATTTTCTGTTGTTTGATATCTTGTAACTGCTTGTGATGCACATCAATGTGGTTGCTTCATCTTTGTGATGCACATCAAGAAATGCAGTCATGGGCAGAAGCTGCTCAGTGTGTTGTTGTTGTTGATGGTGTTGTAATGCCATGTAAAGACACAATTTGTTTATACATAATATCATATTTATAAGGTCTATTTGGTTGCAAGGTGTTGATCTTGTGCTTGGGAATTATTGGAGTAATTTGAATTTTGACAGATCCTTATTTACTTGTACCCTCCCTTTAGGTTGGTGATTTTGGGCTTTAATATATATGAATGTGGCTCATGTTTCATTGCCTCCTAGGTTTAGGATACTAATTAAGATTAGTATGTTGAGTTGAGTTTTTGAATATACTAATTAACTTTAGCATACTCATGTTTAAAACACCTATAATTTGTTTCCAAATTTTGTGAACTAACAATTTGGTTTGTTATTTATTTTATAGAATAAAAATTCTTCAATGTGGTGTTTTTTTGTAAGTGTAAATTCAGTCACGTCTATTGCTTCATTTGATAGTATATATAGAAACCAATTTTGAAAAAAAAAGTCAGGAGAAATAAAGACGGTTTTAGCAAAAATCATCTTCGTAGGTGCGAAAAAAAAACCAAGAGATACAAATACGGTTTTCAGCCAAAACCGTCTTCGTAGGTTGGTGCGTAAAAAAAAAACCAAGAGATACAAAGACGGTTTTCAGCCAAAACTGTCTTCGTAGGTAGGTGTGTAAAAAAAAATACAAAGACGGTTTTCAGTCAAAACCGTCTTTGTATGTGCACACATACAAAGACGATTTTGGCAAAAATCGGCTTCGTAGGTAGGTGCATAAAAAAAAATACAAAGACGATTTTTAGAACCGTCGTCGAAAGTTATCATTTTCAATAACACGCGCAACAACGACGGTTCTATAACCGTCGTCGTATGGGATTTAGAACCGTTGTCGTATGTGTCACCTGTAGTAGTGAAAATAGATGATTCTGAAACTAAACTTAAACAATACAAGTTTTATTTAATATTAAGTGACTTAAAATTCTTCACACTTTTACAAAATACAAACTCAAATTCACCCCACAGGATCTAATTAATTTTAATGGGATTCTAATTATATACAAATATGTGATTAATAACTTTTGAAGCTTAAGACACTAAAAATATATAGTTATTTGTTACTATACAATCTATAAATTACGATGTATATCAAAAAGTGCAAACACAATAATAGAGAAAGCATAATAATCTCATACCTTTTTGTCATATAACTTCAAACACTATATAATTCATAATGATTATTAAGAATAAGCTAATGTTTAATTATTATTATGTTGCTTATTATTTTTAATTTGAATTAATAAATGCTTTGATGAAAAATTATCAATTTTTAAAAGAAAAATAAAAATATTATTATTTTTAAATTTTTGACTTTTTTATTTTTAAAAATTAGGTGAGCCGATATGCCTAATTCACCAACCCGTGATGGGCCAAGCTGGGTTGGAATTTTCATGGCTCATTGAAATGTGAATTGGATTGGTTTAGTCCCTTTAAAGCTTAACCAACATGGGCTGGGGAGACCCGTTTTGACATTTCTAACTGAAAAATTTATTTGACTGTTTGATAAACTTATTTTTTTAGTAGTGTCTAACATTTTTTGAAACACTACTTGAGGTAATATTTTTCAAAACAATAGTTTCAAGCTTCTAACTTTTTATGTTTTATTCCATTTTTATTCTTAAAATATTTATTAAATTTTTCATTACCCTTTCTAAACAAAACATAGATTTATTACTTATTTGTTTTTATCGCTCATTCCTCCTACATTTTTTTATATTACACTATTTTATTTTAACCAATTTACTGTTTATAATATTTAATTTATTATTTTGACATTATACTTCACAAAATTGACAATGATAATTTATCTATAAATAAAAATTACAAGAATTTAAATTCAGTTAAAAGCTAAAATTATAATAACTCAAAAAATATTTTTATTCAAAAAATAAAAATGAAATTTATATAAAAATATGTCTATTCTATCATTATACATTTTCTAGCTACTTTAAGAAATAATTTTATTGAACACTTATGATTTAATAAACTATTTTTTCACCTTTCAACTACTGACCAAGTTTCAATTACTTTTTTTGAACATAGCCTAAGTATCATATTCTTATTAGTGAGCATATATTTTAATTTGTTGGGAAACAAGTTGAATTTGTAATTTCAAATCTCTAACATATTGTTTAGATTTTTAAAGAATATTTTGTAAATTAGGGATTTGTTTATTCTTTTAAGATTATGATGTTAGGTCTATAAATAGATGTTCATGAGATAAGAAAAAATACCCAACCTGGATAGGAGGTCACCACCCTATGTGAGAAAGGAGGGGAGTCATATGAAGGAAGATTCACAAGTTTGTCCAGAACACTTGTGATGTGGTTATGGATGTAGAGATGAAGGCCTAAACCATGTTAAACAAAGTTGTAGATGAAAGCATGATGGAACGAACCACGTTAAATAAAGTTGTGATCTTTTTAATTTTCTTGATGGTGTTGCCTTTTTCATTGTGTTCTTTCTCATTGTTGTGCGTAACTAAGATGTATGTGTTTTCCCCTATGAGTGGTATCACAGATGATCTTGTGTCTTGGTGATCAAATAAGATAAGAGTATTGAAGCTTGAAAAGCTAATGGAGGATCTGGGTGGATCCTTGTATCGAAAGTCATCTTGGTGATGTGGAAGTTAAGCAAGTAATCTTGGTGATGTGAAAGTTAAACAACATTTTTTAATGGTGATAACTAACAATGATACACTCGAGACCATCCAATACTCACTAGGAACAAATTGAAAAACATACTAAATTTTATACAAAGCAAAAACGTGACGAAAGATGAAATTATTATTATTTTATTTAGGGAGAGATTATTAGAAAATAATTGAAATTTGTAATTTAAAATCTTATAGATATTATTTAGATTTTTAAAGATATTATTTATAAATTAAGAATTTGTTTTCTCTTTTTAAATTCTTATTTTAAACTCAACTTTAAAATATTTTTTAAATAAAAAAACTAGGTCAAGCAAAATCATTCTCAAGATAAGAGAAATACAATTGTAGACGTGGATCCACGTTTGTGTGACTCCATAAATTTTAACTAAGAATTAAAAAAACCAGAATTAGAATTAAAAAAAATAATTAAAGATAAAATAGTTTAGTGAAATCTGTATATCAAACTAGGATCTATTATTATTATTATTCGTCTAAATTATTTAGAGAAAAGTAATAAAAATTTAAAAATTAATAAAGAATAAAATAGTCTAATATACATTAAATGGTAGTATTGGTAGTATTTTCTTTATTATTAGTATAGATAATATTTTTATATTCAACGCTCAGTCCAACAATACTGTACGACACTCCCGTCCGCAAAATCTCGTCGTTTCATTTCATTTACGCGCCGTGGCTGGCTCCACCAAGGCCAGTGCCCATTACTACTCGATCGGTACAATAAAATATTCCAATCCTAATCGCATATATAACATATAATAATATATTTTTAAAGCGAGCAGTGGTTGGTTACCAATGAATGCAATTGGAGGGTGATTTGTTCGGAGAACAGCAACATGGCGAGTTTTCTGAACCCGGTGGAGTTCGAACTGCGTCACAAGGATCGTTCCATCGAAGCGTTGGAGAAATGGAGATCCGCAGCGTGGTTGGTCAAGAACCCTAGAAGGCGCTTCCGCTGGGCCGCGGATCTCGTCAAACGCAAACACGCCGAAGATAAACGTCGCAAAATACAGGTTCCTTTTCTTTCTCTCTTTCTCGTGACTTGAACGCTTGCTTTGAAAAAGAAAAAAGAAAAATGGAAAGGTTCATAGGAAAAGTAAGGTACCGAAAAGTTACTGTTAACTCGCAATACATCGTAGTAGCTACTCGAAAAGAAGAAAATAAAGTTAAATCGATTTTGTTGAAAACGAAATGAAACAGATCGAAATCGAATGCTCCTAGACGAGAGTCAAAAGTTTTTAGTGTTCGTTGAAAAGTCACCGGAAAATTTCTCTCGGAGCCTGGTGGAATTTACAGCAATGCCCAAAGATTGAAAGCAGTTTGCAGCTTAATTTGTTGCTACCACTGCGATAATTGTTTAAGATTTTTTAAAAATGATTTGTGACCGCGATTTTTTACTACAAAAATGGTAAGGTTTTGGAGTCACTGCTGCAACCACGGCTAGAATTAGAGCTGCATTTGTTCGTAATTTTTTTCAATATCAAGAATCATGATAAAATCGCAAGCACGATTTCGATTTAAAGCCTTGATTTGATCTCAATATGTTTTCAATTGTAATCGTTAGGTTTCGTTGACCATTTTTTGATATGGTAGAAAATTAAACGGCTACTGTAGCTACAATTACAATGTGGTTGCCGAAAGTAAAAAATCTTTGACGCTACAACGATAATTGCGTATCCTGACCTCTTTTCGAACTTTGATTTTACTTTAGAATAAATGGCTCCTTAATATACATGCATTGCGTTCGTTTCGTAGAAAAAAAGAAAAAATTATGTCTGATTGAATCTATTATAATCAATTTTCTTAGTTATATGATGGTGTTTTGATTTAAAATCTGAATATGGTTTGGCCTAATTGGATCTAAATTCATTTGGATTGTGTTGATTTTTTTTTCCTTTTAGGTTTTTTTTAATTAGTTTATTTAATGTATAAGTTCTTTAAAATATAAAGTTTATTTAATGTTATTTGCTCTTATTTTTATTTTATTGTTTTACAGATTTTTTTAAAATTCAAATACAAATGTTATTTTTAATTAATTTATCAAACTTCATCGAAAGCATATTCATCCAAACGCAACAAAAACCCAAATATTAAATATAAATTTATACTGGTTATCCATTTTAGAATATATATTCAAATTGAAAAAAATTTAAGTTTAATTTAAAATATAAGAAAAAAGTCTTAAAATTACTGTATTTAATATGAAAATTATGTAAAATATTGTTTAATCAACATACAATATTTTCTTTTAATTTTAAGTGAATTAAATTAAAAAAATAATGAAAGTTAGTTATTTTTTATTTTTTAAGTGGATTATTTGTAATTTTAAAAAATATATATTGAATACTGTTGCATCTTTCAAGTAGAGATGGAGATAATAGCATCTCACTATATTCGTGAGGTATATTTATATATTGATAATATAATAAATAGGTCGTGTTTGTGTTGTGAATTTCCGCGAGTTACTTATCCTTATCTTTCTTGCGGATATTCATAGTCATTTTCTGTGAAAATGATACTCTTGAGAAGTGCAGTTTCTATAAATTTATGAATTTTTCATACAAAATGTTATAAAGCTATAATAAAAGTCACAAAACTTACGAATATAAAAGCTACAAAAGTCAAAGGGAAAAAGATGAGAACTTTAGCAGATGTTTTTTTATTAGGAAATTACCAAAGTGGAGTCGAAATAAAAAGTATTTTCTCTTATCTTAACTATAAGAAAAAAAAACATGTTATTCTAACTTTTTTAGTTGTTTAACTATGTTTAATTGTATTAATTTTAATTAAAAATTAATTTTTTAATTTATTTTTCATTGGGGTATTAAAAATAAAAATGTCATTAAAATTAATAAATCAATTAAATGAAGAGTATTTTAGAGATAATAACATTAAATAAGATAAAATTAGTTAATATATTTATATTTAAAATTAAAAAAATTTGTTTTTTTCTTCTTATATTTAAAGATCAAATGAGTAAGCGTCAATGAGACGAGTAAATTACCCCTATACTAACTGAGGGGAGTTAGTTATCGTTAAAGAAAATCTGAATATGGGTATTGGTTTTTAAATACGTAAGAATATTTATAGTATCTTTTTTTTATGCAGAGAATATTTATACTCTGTTTCTATTTATAAGATGGAAGTTTAAAATTATGGTTGTTTCTTTATATGTAATCTAATTTATAATATTTTTACATTAATTATTTTTAAAATAAAATATTTTTATTAAAGAAGAAAGAGAATGTATTAATAAATAATTAGAAGACTAAAGAGTATTAATGATAAAAATAATTTTAAAAAAAATTATAAATTTATAATAAATTTATTATTATCAATTAAATTAATTATTTTTTAATCTTACTAAATTAGATAATTAGATCTTAAAATAGAAATAGGAATGGAGGAATATAATGTATGCGTGGACTGGGTTCACTGCATAGCGCCTAACATGTTGTTTATGCCGTTCGATGGCGTTGAATCTCAATAAACAAATTGTTTGATTTTAGAATTTTAATTGGAGTTAGTTGGATGGACGGCTACTAACGTGACTATTGAGGTTGAGGCGCACTTAAGAATGTGAAATTTTGTTTGTCGTGTTTCTTGCGTGGCATTGAAAAATGAAAATAGAGATTTTACTTTTAGAATGACCAACCCTTATTATATAATTAACATTTTTATTTTTATTTTTTAATTCAATGTAGTGATAACTTCGAGAAAACGAAGCTTCCTAGAAATTCCCATGAGCAAACAAAGAATAAAGAAATTAGCAGATATTCTTTGAGGGAATAAAATTTAGCAAGCATTTACTTTGGTGATGTGAATTGAGCACAATGTTAGGCAGGATGGCCAGAAAATATAAGATAAAAAAATTAAAATTAAATTAAAAATAGTGAATCGTATTTGTCTTTAATTAAATAAAAGAAACTATTTTGTTATTTTGTGTTTTTTTCTTCTCTATCTTCTTTGGTCCCGCATCCAAACTCCAAACAATCATTGGCTTTATTTAGTACTTCTACTCGTGAACTTGATTTTTCTTGTATAAAGTTTTTAGTTTGACATTTTGTGGATATGAATCTATCTGGCTGAGCTTGGATTAGCTGGAATCTAACAAGGCTACCGGCTATGAAGGGCCTAAAGACCAAAAGATGCTGATCACTAGAAAGAATTCTCAATCTTTCATTATAAAATTAAAAGGCTTGGATTTTTAATAAATCAATGATTGGTTATGCTAGTAGATGTTGTATCAATCATTAATTATCCCATGATTTAGATTCTTTTATTTTTTTTCTCTATAATGTTTTGAGGACTCATCTAAGAGAAGTCAAATGACTCAAATCTTGAAGTTCATCATAACTATATATGAAAACGATAGAGGAGAGCTGGGAGGAGTAAATATTGTTAACCGTATCAGGGACTGTGAATGCAAAAAATTGAGGATTTCATTTTGAGGTTTATCAGTCAGTACCATTACGTAAGGCAAATGTTCTAATTCTAATTTGAAACAAATCCCAGCCCCTAGAATAGATCTAATTTTAATTTTCTTAGGTAATTTGGATAAAAAGAAAAGGAGACAAAGTACAACGGTAGAGAAAAGTACTCAGGCAACATTTATATTTATTTATTTATTTATTTTATTTTGTAACAGCTACAGTTTCTATTTTAGATCTGTATTGTATAACGGTAAATTGCTCCTATAGTAGTGTGAACCACAATCCTCTTGCATCACAAAAAATCTTCGCTATTACAAATTCATATGAAAAATGAAGTTAGTTGAAGATGATGACATTCAAGGCTATCCTACAACATTCTCTCTTATTGCTAGCTAGCTTGTTACGTGTTCAGAATTCTAAAAGTGGATACCACAACAAACTTTATTTGATCATAAAATTCTACCCATTTTGCTAGAAAGAATTCACATAAATATTCGCAAAGTTCAATTTTAGCAAGGATTTTATGGAATACCTGTAGGCAAGATATGATACAGGATAATGTATTTTGATTTAAATTTTATAGTAAGGATGTGTCATTCATGTGCTAAATGCATGGCAATGACCTCTACCAGATGCAATGACCGTTATTCCCCTATTAAATTTTTTTTTTATATACATTGTTAATTTGTTATCTAGTTTGACAATATTATGTTTATTTACTCCATCAGAGCACGATTCGGACCCTTATCAATGTTCAATGGGCAGCAGGTCAATTTATCAGCGGTAAGGTGCTCCAATTTTTATAATTAAGATTAAAATTCATATGATATTATGATTGCTTTAGAACTAATCACTTTTCTTAATGTGTGGTCTTTCTATTGGTTCATGTGGTTTTCTACTGCAGCTCTTCCTCAAGCTGAATACAAGGTGTCAGAAAAGACGATAGAAGCTGGTTTTGGTATTGAACCAGATGATATTGCATCAGTTGTTCGAGGCCATGATTATACAAACTATAAAAAAATTGGTCAAGTTGAAGGGATTATAGAGAAACTCAGTGTCTCAGTCGATGACGGTGTTGGTCAAGACAGTATAGATACAAGGCAAGAGATTTATGGAGTCAACCGTTATACCGAGAAACCTTCTAAAAGCTTCCTCATGTTTGTTTGGGAAGCACTGCATGACTTAACACTAATCATTCTCATGGTTTGTGCTATAGTTTCTATAGCTATAGGGCTTCCCACTGAAGGGTGGCCAAAAGGTGTTTATGATGGTCTGGGAATCATACTTAGTATATTCTTGGTGGTCATTGTTACTGCTATCAGTGACTACCAGCAATCCCTGCAGTTCAGGGATTTGGACAAAGAAAAGAAAAAGATCTTTGTTCAGGTCACGAGGGACAGAAAAAGACAGAAGATCTCAATTTATGATTTGGTTGTGGGAGATATTGTTCATTTGTCAACTGGTGATCAAGTTCCAGCTGATGGAATTTATATATCAGGATACTCTTTGGTAATTGATGAGTCAAGTTTGACAGGGGAGAGCGAAACAGTAGATATAGATGAAAAAAGACCTTTTCTTCTTTCAGGAACCAAAGTACAAGATGGTCAGGGGAAGATGATCGTTACAACTGTTGGCATGAGGACTGAATGGGGAAAGTTGATGGAAACTCTAAGTGAGGGAGGAGAGGATGAGACTCCACTGCAGGTGAAATTGAATGGAGTTGCTACAGTTATTGGTAAAATTGGTTTGACTTTTTCTGTGCTGACATTTGTGGTGTTGACAATAAGGTTTGTTGTTGAAAAAGCAGTTCGTGGTGAGTTTGCTAGTTGGTCTTCAAATGATGCATTGAAGCTGCTGGACTACTTTGCTATTGCGGTAACCATAATAGTTGTTGCAATTCCTGAAGGACTGCCATTAGCTGTGACACTCAGTCTTGCTTTTGCGATGAAAAAGTTAATGAAGGATAAAGCACTTGTGAGACATCTTTCTGCTTGTGAGACTATGGGTTCAGCTACCTGCATCTGCACAGATAAAACAGGAACATTGACCACTAACCATATGGTGGTTAATAAAATTTGGATATGTGGAAAGAGCAATGAGATTAAAGGTAATGAGAGTGTTGACAAACTAAAGACAGAGATATCGGAAGAAGTTTTAAGCATCCTTTTGCGGTCTATATTTCAAAATACTTCTTCTGAAGTTGTTAAGGACAAAGATGGAAAAACGACAATATTGGGAACACCAACAGAATCAGCACTGTTAGAATTTGGTTTGCTTTCAGGTGGTGATTTTGAAGCACAGCGTGGAACATATAAGATACTTAAGGTTGAGCCTTTCAATTCAGTGCGGAAGAAGATGTCTGTGCTAGTCAGTCTTCCTGATGGAAGTGTCCAAGCTTTCTGCAAAGGTGCATCAGAAATAGTATTAAAATTGTGTAACAAAGTTATTGATCCAAATGGAACAGCTGTTGATCTTTCTGATGAGGAGACAAAGAAAGTCTCTGACATTATAAATGGATTTGCCTCTGAAGCTTTGAGAACTCTTTGTTTAGCTGTCAAAAATGTAAATGAAACCCAAGGAGAAGCCAGTATCCCTGAAGATAGCTATACTCTGATAGCCATTGTGGGAATCAAGGATCCTGTGCGCCCTGGGGTTAGGGAAGCTGTTAAAACTTGTTTAGCTGCTGGAATAACTGTCCGCATGGTAACAGGTGATAACATAAATACAGCTAGGGCTATAGCTAGAGAATGTGGCATTCTTACAGAGGATGGTGTGGCCATCGAAGGACTCCAGTTTCGGGACTTGTCTACAGAGCAAATGAAGAGTATTATACCAAGAATTCAGGTTGTGATCTCATTGTAAGTTCTGTGATTTTCAATAGTCATTCACGATGCCTGTTTTTCTTATGTGCTTAACATGGTTTCAGGTTATGGCACGATCCTTACCTCTTGACAAGCATACCTTGGTAACCCATTTGAGGAATATGTTTGGTGAGGTTGTAGCTGTTACTGGTGATGGAACCAATGATGCTCCTGCACTGCATGAGTCAGACATTGGGCTTGCTATGGGCATAGCTGGAACTGAGGTTTGTGCCCATGATTTGTTTACTATGGTGTGTCTGATGGTATTAAGTGTAGCAGTTCTTTGTACTGTTTTTGCTTAGTTGCTTGGCATCTTGTTTAAGACAAACTATTATCCTTTGTTCTAGTTATATTATATATTTCTTAATTGATGTTATTACATTTTCCTTTTCCCTCTTGTCCCTACTTCACTTTCTGTTTAGAGTGGAGCCAGACTACATTCTTTGATAGATGAGACTGACTGTTAAACAAGTCTGTTATTACTATATTCAGGAAGCAGTATAGAAAAAGAAAACTGTAGTTTTTGGAAATCCTTGCCATAGTTGTAAACATTGATGCCTTTCCAGGAAATAATCTCCTATTTGTGTTGTGCCTTTTTTATTTTTGAAATCCTTGTCCTATTTGTTTCGGTGTCTATTTTATATTATTACCTGGTTGATGTTATCACTAATACTATTATTCCTTTTTTGAAATTATACCTTTTACAGGTTGCCAAAGAAAATGCTGATGTCATTATAATGGATGATAACTTCACTACTATTGTCAATGTGGCCAGATGGGGACGGGCCATATACATAAACATTCAAAAATTTGTGCAGTTTCAGTTAACAGTAAATATTGTTGCTCTGATTACTAACTTTGTTTCTGCATGCATCACAGGTTTGTTGATTTATAAACATTTTGTTTCCACTGCAGTGTTGTTGAACCTGTTTCAATGAACAACCAATTTCGTTTTCTTCCTTATTTTCAGGATCTGCTCCCCTCACAGCTGTTCAGTTGCTTTGGGTCAACCTGATTATGGACACTCTGGGTGCATTGGCTTTGGCCACTGAACCTCCCAATGATGGACTTATGCTAAGATCCCCAGTTGGAAGGACAACAAATTTTATCACCAAACCGATGTGGAGGAATATTTTTGGTCAAAGTTTATATCAACTAATTGTCCTTGCGGTCCTCACTTTTGATGGGAAGAGGCTACTGAGAATTAATCGTCCAGATGCAACTACAGTGCTCAACACTTTGATATTCAACTCCTTTGTATTTTGCCAGGTAAAGTATCACATGCATCCTCACTAATACCGTGATGATTGTAATTGGCAAATAGATGGTTAGCCTTTTTAAAGAAACCACAAGATGTTTTAATCCAAATAGTTGATAAAAAGTGGAAGAAAAGTTGAACATGATTAAAAGATATAATGAAGCTTTAGAACAATGTGTCATAATAATCTTTATTTGTTATGGATTCTGTAATTTGAATTACATATTATTGTTACTATTATACTTGACCTTAATGTGAAAATAAGATTATGACAACGTGAATAACGGAAACTCCCTCTTTTTGGGTGTATTGATGATTTACTGAAAAGTTTTAGAATAAATAATACATCAACTGAAAATGTCATTCAATCACAAACTTAATAGTCATACTAATGATGATTGTGACAGTGCATGCCTAATTGCCTATAAAACTCAATTTTAACATGTTAATACCTTTGGTATTACCTCTATGATTCCTCAATTTGGCCTTAAATACGGTTGTAAACCATTCAAGATGATGTATAAAATGATCAAGTTCCATTGCATTGTGCTTATTTTGTTTGTTGTTTCCCCTTTGCCACTCTTTCTTTTGCTAGGTTTTCAACGAGATAAACAGCCGAGAAATCGAAAAGATAAACATATTCAAAGGCATGTTTGAGAGCTGGATATTTTTCACGGTGATCTTCTCCACAGTGGTGTTCCAAGTACTCATAGTTGAGTTCCTGGGAACATTTGCCAGTACAGTGCCTCTAAGCTGGCAATTCTGGGTGCTTAGTGTCGTAATCGGAGCATTTAGCATGCCTATATCTGCTATACTCAAGTGCATCCCAGTTGAAAGAGATGCTACAACGCACCATGATGGTTACGAGGCGCTACCTTCTGGTCCCGAGCAGGCATAAAATACGGGAAGGAAGAACATAACTTTACCCTTCCATGATTTTCTTTTGTGCAGATGTGGCTGAAATTTTGGCATTTCTGGCATACTACAAATCTTGTCTTTTAGTTTAGTTTTTAAGAAATTTTCTCACAGAAAAGTGGAGGGAGAAGCAGCCACACGCCTGTTCAAATTATTTTCGGCAAATGAAAAAAGGTTTTGTTTTTTCAACAATACCTCTTCGTTTCGTGGTGCTAATGTGCACCATCTTCTGCAAATGTTCAATTTTGTTTTCATCTTTCTCTCCTTGTCATCCGTCAACTGGCACATCATTAGGATTTGGGTTAGATCAATTTTATTTTTTTAATGGAGGACCAAAAATAAATAAATTTACACACAATTATTATATTAATAAATTATAAAACTATATACTTTTGTTTTAATAGACAAATTAGAACATATGTAATTTTAAAAAAACGAGGACCCCTTCCTCTATCCCACACGTTAATAGATATAATTTTTGTTGAGTATTACGTATTTCATGAATGCTTGATATGATAATTCAATTTCATTTATGATAGAAATAGTGTCTTAGACCTGGCTCTTGATCTTGTTTAACCTGAATTTAGTTAAAAAAATATTTTAGGCCCTCTCAAATATTTATTACTTATTTGTTTATAATTTTATTTCATTTGATTTAAAATTGAGAGGAGATAGGAGGGAAAATGAGGGGATTAAAATCCCTTCTTTCCATTTTTTTCCTTCCAAATATTGGAATATTTGAAAGGATGGGAAAGTGAGGTTTTTAAAACCTTTAGTCCCTTATTTTGGTACACTAAAATAAGTCACATGCTTTAGGAATGAATTTCAAATGTCAACAGTAGTTTCTAAATGTTTTTCTTCCTTAACCCATGAGGCACCTTTTTAGTACAAAATCATGAAGGTTTATATGAAAGACAAAGCAAAAAAAGACCTTGGATACAGGGAAAACAACCCTACACTTAGAGCAGTCTAACCCAGACCTACAACTAACTAGGACAATGTGATATCTTCAGAAGGGCCACTCTTGTCTCCTAAGGAATCACATTCCTCGTTGAATGAAAGCATATCTCCCTCCAGTATCTCTTCACCGATAACATCCCAGTAGAAGGCAATCTCGGGAGCATGAGATCCTCATCATCATTGAAATCTCCCACATCCTCATGAACTTCAATGACCGTGTTCTGGCATAAGGTAGATCTAGTAGGCCTCCCATTGACATTGTGCCAGAAGAACTATTGCAAGAATCACAATGGGTTGTCTGGCCGTGCAAGTATAAAGTAAGCGTAGTAGGAAATGATATGGTAATATCATGCTGAGCGGTATGCTTGAACGGGTAGTGATTTGAAGCATTTGCCTCTATTGTGATCAATGGTACATAAGACTTATCTAACAACAAAATTTGCATGGAGGCGTGCCTCTTCCTCCATCATGTAGCTATAATCGTAGCTATTGATCAATTTGAGCATCCTTTGTTGATGCTCCATGACCTCCCCCTGAAATTGGTGGTTGCAAAGGTGAGTCCTTCGCTCTTAAATGCCACAAACAACAAGCAATAGAAAAACAAAACTAAAACATACAATCTACTTAACCATTATGTGTGGTTATTTAAACAAACAACACTCTCGCATCCTAAGCGCGTAACTTATTTCACTGCAGGGCCCAATCATTGCTACCAATCCTCCCAGGTCTTGATGGTCTTACATAATCATGTGGATGTCGATCGGGAGTGATTGCTACATACAAATACATTGTACACCAACTCATCATCTCCCAACTCAAAAAACATAGTCTTAGAGCCTATCGGGAGTAACAAAGTGAGGCCTGTGAGTTACTCATGCCAAATGGATGCACCAAATGCTGAGTAGTAACTATTCACCAATTCCCCTAGGTTCTTTGTACCTCTCCACCTACTACACCTCAGTTTATCTCGATCTATCATCCATATATATATATACACATATATATATTATAAAATAAATTTTCATGTCATAGATATAATTGCCAAAATTCACACTTTGTTTATCTTATCATTCAATAATCATAATAAAATACAAGCACACATTTCAGTAATTTTATCAGTAGAGAATCATCAATATTTTAGAACATGCATCAGTCATCAAATCTTGCATTCATCTCAACAATATAATAGTAAATAAATCATCACTAAGATAATTTATATGGAGGCACTAATTCCAAAGTTAAGTTATCTATTGTCTAAAATCACTTTGTCGCTTATTTTTTCTAAGTTTTGCTCCTAACTTATTCTTAACGCTCTCGGTGCTTCGGTAGTCAGATTTTCGCAAATCTTATATGCTACCCTACATTTTCAAGCCTAACAAACTCATTTTTGAGGTAAAAATTTAATAAAAATAATCCATACTTCTGTAACTCTCAATCCAAATTCGTGATAGATTTTTCATTTCACTAAAGGTCCTTAAACTTGTTTTATTTGTAACTTTTACTAGGAAACTCTGATTTAAGTGAAATTTGAGGCTAACTCTATATTTTAACATGAAAAGAACTCATTTTTGGCACAAAAAACTCAAGTAAATTTTAAAGCAACAACATGTTCAAGGAAGTTCAACAATAAACATATGTGATAACGACTGTCGAATCACTACAAAACAAATAAAACTAAGATAATTATGTAACACAGGATTAACCTAAGTCGACTCTGAGATACAGTCCAATTTGTTTCCTAACTTAATCCACTTATAAACAACAGTGAGATTTTATCAAATAGTTTGTAGACAGTGAAGAAAAATTGCATAAATACAAACAAGAATTGAATAAAAATGTAGAAACTAACAAAATCGAAAAAAGATGTTGTAAAACAGATTCCAGAATATCAATCAAATTCACCAAACCAAGCAATGCAAATTATCATAGTTATCATATAATGATCATATTATGAAGGTTCATTCAATATCATTAGAAGGAGTTCAATCAAATTAACTCCTAAATCAATTGAAATCACAAACTGGATTGAAATATCATCCAAACAATCTATGATTAAAATTCAAAATTAGGAAATAAATCTATAACCTAATTTGTTTTCAATCATAAACATATTCATAATGATGAAAATCAAAAAGAGGATTGAAGAAGAAGATGAACATTCACACAAAAATTAGAATACCAAACCAGAACTCAAATTCTCCTTGCTTGGACTGGATCCTTGGATTGATTGATTGTTTAGTCTTCCATGATCATCATCAGTGGAAGAGCCACAAAATTTGTGTGAGAAAAATAGAAGAATAGAGATGAAAGGAAGAATAAAAATAAAGAACAATGAAGAACAATGAAAAATAATGAAGAACAATTGAGAGAAAAAGAGAAAAAATTATAATTATGAAAACTTGCATTAGAAGCTGGAAATTTTGTTTTTGTTCTCTCAGCTACACTAATATATAGTGATTGGGCATAATGAAGGATGGGCTCTGATTAGGCCCATCTAAACTAACTACTTATGCTAATTACACTAATCAAAACCCAAACTCGCAGCCCAAAACTCAAGTGTAGAGATTCTGACTTCCAAGCCTAATTTGACCCTTAAAAACGGCCAAATTGGCCTATGCTTATATTTGACAAAATTGTAACCCTTTTGGAGTTTTGTAGAATCCTATAAGTCCTACACAAGGAAGATAGGTCAACTAAGCACAAAATTTGAAAATAAGCAACAATTATCAATTAAGTCCAATTATTTGCCTAAGACCAAAACTAAGTTAAAGTGAGAAAATAAGAATCCAAGAGAAGTTAAATAAGTTAAGAAGAATAAAAAAATACTATACTAAAAACGCTCAATCAATATGGTTCAAGAGTCGCAGACCCCTTACCTCTTGATGAACTCACGAAATCTTGAAGGAGAATGAAGAATATTCAGTTTTTTTCTTCTAAAGTTTCCCTTCACGAGTAAAATAAAATGTTAGTTCCAAGTTATTAGAGAAACTAGAACAAGAGAATGAAGAGGAATCAAGTCTAGGATGAAGAATGAAGCTTATTTACCTAAGCTTGATGACTCAAAGGCTTAAGAAAACTAAGAACCAGCTTGGAAGAAGAAGGAGCACAGTTGAACTCCACTCCCTGAAGTTTGAATTTGTGCAAAATGAAGGGATAAAGGCTCCAAAATATTTTTTCTCTCACAAAGACCAATAAGCTATGGTGTAGGCTTCAATTGACAAGGCTTGGTGACACTTGAAAGATCCCCTTGGCTGCCAATTCGAATGTGCCAAGCTATACCACAAATGGATAGTTTTGATTTCTTCAAAACTACCAAAAATGGAAGGAATATGATTTGCCAAAAATGGATATTTTAGCTTTTTACCAAAACCAATAAATCTCATCTTAATCTCCTAGGATGTTGCGCTAATCTCCCTAGGAATACATTAACCCAAAGTGTTCCTCACACAGAGAACACTCTCACACAGTTAAATTACATTGTCGCTTGTGTGCAGTGCAATTTCGCTACAAATGAAATTTTTTTATTCAAACATTTTTCAAAATTTTGCCAACTGACTAAAATAAATAAATATAATTAACTCTAAAATTATACAATTAATATCATACAAAGAATAAATTAAGTCACATAGTCATATAATTATATTACACAGTGCAAAATTTCCACTATCTAGTCTTTAACAGTGCAATTTTACACGTGTAGAAAAATAAATGGAGAAGGAAATTTCAAGGTGTTACATAGTCCAACATAAAATGGGATCCAAATTTTCACTGCTAAGAGGAAAGGTAATCTTTACACGATTAATCTTAGTGAACTATCAAATCAAAATTTAAAATGTCTACTATCCATCAAATGAAATCACTAGGTATGACACGAGAAACTTGGACATGCAAGCTTGAGGTTAATCTCAAAACTACAAAGACATGACCTTGTGAGAGGTTTACCAAGAATGTCATACAAAGATGATTTACTTTGTGAAGCATGTCAGAAGGGGAAACAAATTAAAACCTCCTTTTCAAGCAAAAACTCTATTTCCACCTCAAGACCACTTGAACTGTTACATATCGATTTGTTTGGTCTAACTAGAACAACCTCTGTTAGTGGAAAGAGATATGGTCTGGTAGTAGTGGATGACTACTTAAGATGGACATGGGTTTGTTCCTTGCTTACAAGAATGAGTCCTTAGAGATCTTCTTTAAATTCTGTAAAAGAGTTCAAAATGCAATAATAAGTGATCATGGTGGAGAGTTTGAAAATGAGAGCTTTCATCTATTCTTTGAAGAAAATGGAATTCTTCATAACTTCTCCAGTGCTAGAATACCTCAACAAAATGGTGTTGTTGAGAGAAAAAATAGATCATTGTAGGAAATGGCCAAGACCATGCTCAATGACAACTCTAGACCTAAATATTTATGGGTTGAAGCAGTGAACATTGCCTGTTATTTACAAAACATAATTTATATAAGACCAATTCTAAAAGGGACTCCTTATGAACTGTGGAAAGGACGAAAACCCAACATTTCATATTTTCATCATTTTGGATGCAAGCGTTTTATTCTTAACGTTAAAGACAACTTGGAAAAGTTTGATTCTAAGTGAGATAATGGAACATTACTTGGGTGTTGGACATAGGGGGAGCTGGAAAGAAGATCAAGGATGAAGCCCTTTCACTTGAAGATTTTAGCTTTTTACATGCCATTCAATTGAAGGCATTTGTAATTTGTTAAGTTGTTCAAGAGGCTTATCTTGTGATCCTTGCATTGCATAAACATAATCACATTCATGCATACATGTTTTAAGAAAAGCTCAAAAGGTTACATGTTTGCATTTGAAAAGAAATTTATCATGGCTTAGGCTTTGAAAAATCAAAATGAGCACTGCCTTAATCGATTACACACAAATCGTAATCGATTACCAGCTTGTGTTATTTCTGAAAAAGCCATGAACAACACTTTAATCGATTACAAGCAAAGCGTAATCGATTACACAACACAATGTACAAAACATACATGACTGCCTTAATCGATTACCACTCAACTGTAATTGATTACCTAGGCATATTTCTAAAATTGATCATGATTGCCTTAATCAATTACCACTCAACTGTAATCAATTACAAAGGCTTATTGCATAATTGAGACTAACTGCTTTAATCGATTACATCACGGTTTAATCAATTACATTGTTCATAAAAGATTTCCATATTTGCTCAAGAACATTTTAATCGATTACTTGCCAAATTAATCAATTACATTATATAAAATAATCGATTACACTTACGTTTTAATCGATTACATGCAGTTAACTGTGTTTTCTATTTAAAGCCTTTGGGTCTATACATTTGAGTAACACTTGAGAAATTGATTTTACGAATCACTCATTACTCCCAAAAGCTTTATTAGTCTAAGAAAATGATTTCTTCTGTCTCATACATCTTGTTCTAAACTTCAGATTACATGCATCATTCTTCATGATGTTTTAGACAAGATTCTTCAAGAAAGTTCAAAGAAAGTTATTTACTGCAAAGCATTCAATCATACTTTGTTTGATTGGTAAAATACATCTCATTCATGTGCTGAGGATCATGAGGTGATATCTTTCTTGAACTTCTAATTGTGTTCTGATTTGTTACTTGTAAGTCTTGTAATTTTGGTTGTTTGGAAACTATTACAAAGGGTTCTTAAAGCTTGTTCTAGAGTGGTTTTCTCTGGAGGGTAAGAGTAGAGTAGGAAGATGAGAATTTGGTAAAAGCCATGCTAAAGGAACTTGAAAAATTCTAGAAGAATGATGTCTAGAATGTAGAACTACCAAAAGGAAAGAAAGAAGTGGGTGCTAAGTAGGTGTTCAAAAACAAGTTGGACGAGGCAGGTAAGGTTGTGAGAAACAAGGCAAGGTTGGTTGTCAAAGGTGACTCACAACATGAAGGTATAGACTATATAGAAACCTTTTCTCCTATTGCTCATCTTAAGGTAATATGTATTTTACTTTCATTTACAGATCATACAAAAATGAGACTATGTCAAATGAACGTAAAAAGCGTATTCCTCATTGGAGTAATACAAGAAGTCTATGTAGAACAAGCCCCTAGGTTTGAGAGTAACAGTTTTTCACACCTTGTTTTCAAACTCTACAAAACATTGTATGGACTTAAGAAAACCCCAAGAGCTTGGTATGAATGTCTTAGTTCATTTATTGTAAACAATGGCTTTGAAAGAGAAAAAGTGGATACAACTCTGTTCCGCAAGAACTATGACTCCTAATTATATTAGTTCAAATATATGTGGTCGACATTATATTTGGTGCTACTAATGAACCTTCATGTGAGAATTTATCTAAGTTAATGTAGGCTGTATTCGAAATGAGTATGATGGATGAACTAAAGTTCTTTTTAGGACTACAAATAAAATAGACTAACAATGGAATCTATATCCATCAAACCAAGTATGTCAAGGAACTTATCGAGAAGTTCAAGTTGGAAGATGCAAAAGAAATGAAGACTCCTATGCATCCAACAATATGTCTTGGACTGGACGAGGAATCCAATAAAATGGACAACTCTCAATACAGAACAATGATTGGATCCTTACTATATCTACTTATGTCCAGACCTAACATACTGTTTAGTGTTGGACTATGTGCTAGATTCCAACAAGATCCAAGGGAAGTTCACTTAACTACTGTCAAAAGAATATTTAGATATTTAAATTGTAACTTCTAATCTTGTTCTTTACTTTAAGTATAACAAGGAATTCAAGTTGATTAGTTACTATGACGTTCAGTATGCTGGTGACAAAATTGAAAGAAGAAGCACTAGTGGAAGCTACCATATCATAGGCAGAAACCTAGTCACTTGGATCAGCAAAAAGCAAGGATCAATAGTGTTATATGTAATGACCCGCCTCGTCGTTACTGTATCACTAACTCTTAATTATGCCATTAACACGTTTAACTTGAAAATCACTTTAATTTGATTATGAAAAACCGTAGTAAATTTTTTGCGAGCACATAACAATCATCATCATAAAGTAAACACATAAATAAGATACATATGAGACATCTCAAGTACATATGTACAAACGTGGTGTAGTTTTGGGTACAATCACTCCCATCTAAAATGTTTAAGTTTTACAAAGGAGACAAGAAATCAAATGTCGGGGGTGTAACTGGTAAAACATAACTCCTGCCTGGGATCTAGTCCAACGACATCCCGGCCACTCGGCGGCTCCAACCAAAAATGTGGTCATCTTCCAAAACCTATTGTTGCCCGTCTGCTTACACGAACCCGGTTTGCGATCAAACAGGTACCAATCCACACGGTAAAACAAAACAAATGTGAGTCCATCATATAAAATAACGAGCAACAGATAACATCAATTAAGGAAGACAATTCAAATATCACAATATGACAACCGTAACTCGGCATTCCACCACACAGCCAACATGGACAATCAATCCACAAATATTCCACAAAATCAACTTATATTGCCTAACATGATGCATGCTCCTGCCATTCTCTCAGCATGCAATGTGGTACCATCACGGAAATAGCCCATCCCTGTGGTCTCAATGATGCAGTATCTTGTCAGGGTCACTCTGTTGTGCAAAGGTTGCTCCCCCCGATAGTGATTAGCATCTGGGTGTCAGAAAGAGTACCCAACAGACGTGGCCCCCCATTACCCCAGTACCCTACAGCCAATCATCCTATTTCTGTCGTGCAAATGTAGTATGTCACATGGGCACCATCAATGTATGGCCCGGCCAGGAATGTACTCTTCCAGGCTAGGATAATGCCATACACCCCTATGTACATACGCACCGCCCCAAACGAGGGCCGCCCTAAATGAGGGCATCATTGATGCACTGACCGTAGTCCTTGCAAGGTTAACCACTCAGTCCCGACATCTCACGTGTCTATACATACCATATCACCATGGCACCATCAATAGCACATCATAAAACCATACGATTTTCCCGATCTAAATAAAGCAGGTTTTCCATGAAGAAGATTTGGCTAAGCTTGTTCTATTCGATACGGGTAGGAGAAAAACCCGACTCGATTTTCTTAAAAAATAGAGAAATCAGAACCAAGTCAAGATGATACGGATCAACCCCTCCTCTTGCGTTCTTGCGCCAAAGATCTTACCATTTCTGAAGTAACTGGAGTTACATCTATTTTTCCATTTCAATTCAAGAGTTCTTATGTGTTTCCACGCCCCTTTGAGACCCCGAAAAAATGGACAAATTGCTTTTCTTAGGAACACATATTTGTTACCACAAAAAGGATAATGGTAACCCCACCATTAACTACTTTAATTTAATAGTAATAAAAATACATGCCCTACCAAGACAGAATTTGTAATTTGCTATACTCTTGCCTAGTAGGCAAAGATTTACCTCTGTGGAAAGGATGATTCATTCAGATCGACATGAGAGTCCAACCACATTGCATTGCTAGAACCCATGTTGTATATTTGAAAATATGACCCGACTAGGAATGTACTCTTCTAGGCTAGGATAACGTCATACACCTTTGTGGGTATCTATGTATATCCACCATACATACCATATCACCACGACATCATCATTGTATGACCCGCCAGGAACAAACCCTTCCTGGGTAGGATAACCTCATACACCCTCATGGGTATCTATGTATAACCACCCGCATTTGATAACCATGGGCACCATTAATGCATGGCCCAGCCCGGGATCAACTCTGTCCTAGCTAGGATAGTGCCATGCACCCCCCATGGTATCGATGCACAAAATCATTATCTCACAAACCAACCTTCTAAAGTTTCAACATTACCATATAGGTTCATACATACTCATCAATAGTACACAACATAGACTAGAGGATCAGTGTGAAGTATTGGATGTTCGGGTTGGCACTTAGACATAATCACTATGATTATGAGATAAGAACCCGAACAAGGGCGAACAAGGTCAGACAAGGTCGGACCTTGGACTTACAAGACACCAAAGACGGACTCAGCATTATGCAATCGATTACATAAGCATTTGTAATCGATTAAAAACAGACAACACTAGCCCGACAGCTCCAAAGAAAGAAACTAGCTCAGCGGCTTAAGGGAAGGGAACAGGTTTGGGAAAGAAACCCGGTCTCTTTAAAGGAAAGAAAGTTCGACAACTGGAGAGAAGGAACAAACCCGGGAAGGGACACAAGCTCGATTGAGTAGGGAACCAGTGGCTATTTTATCGAGAAGACACAAGCTCATCCGAGTAGAGGACCTGATGGCTTTTGTACCGAGAAAGCACGAGCTCATCCGAGTTAGGGAACTTGATGGCTCTTTTCCCGAGAAGGCACAAGCTCATTCGAGTTAGAGAACTCGATGGCACTTTTCCCGAGAAGGCACGAGCTCATCTGGGTAAGGAACCCGATGGCTCTTCTTCTAAAAAGACACGAGCTGATCCGAGTTAGGGAACTTGATGGCTCTTTTATCAAGAAGGAATGAGCTTAGCAGCTCTAAAGGGAGAATAAATAGACCCCGGGTAAGGAACCCAATATATCCAAAGAAAAGAATGAGCTTAACAGTTCCAAGGGAACAACCCCGGGTAAGGAACCCGGTATAAAGACATTCGCCAATCAAAAGACTACCAAGAGTCACGTCCTGCATATATGTATACAAGAGTCACAACACAACAAAATATTAGAACATCTAAAAAGAAATATTCAAGATAAACACAACCTGTGATCCTTCATGTATGTATGAATAAAATGAATTGAGATTATCACATAATCCAGGTTGTAAGAAATCAAATGCTCAAAATCACTATCTTGAATAACTTCCTTTCTTTAACACATCTTCACAAAAAACTCATAAATCTTGATCTTTACAAGATGTGTTTTTCACTCAGAAATCAGTCTCTTGAACTCTTAGAAAGCTTTTTGTCTTTTGGGTAAGTCACTCATATATTTTAAATGATTCGTTCAATCTCTATTTATAGAAAACAGACTCACCAAGCTTTATATAAAACTAATTTAACTGACAATAATCGATTAATTCACTGGTGTAATCGATTATTTTGTCATATGTAATCGATTATAATAACTAAATAATCGATTAAATTGTTCCACATCTTTTTGGAAAATGTTTATGAACATAATAATCGATTAATATGCAGTGTAATCGATTAAAGCAGTCTATGTGTATTTGAAACAATGCATAATAATTGATTACGTAATACAGGTAATCGATTAAACCAGTGAAGCTTAAAATATGAGATAGCCTGTGTAATTGATTACAAAGAATGGTAATCGATTATACCAGTCAAGCATGATTTTCATATAGCACTGTGTAATCGATTACAAGAAGCCTGTAATCGATTAAACTGTTCTTCAAGGCTTTTCCAGGTTTAAAACAAAGACATTTAATCGATTAAAGCAGTAAGTTTCCCATTTTCCAAAAACTTAGCCATGAGAACTTGAATTCATGTAAAATCATTTGAGCAACTTTAGTTCATTAAACAAAAAAACATGTATGCATGAGGATGAGAATGCAAATGCAATGAAAGATCACAAGGTTATGTACTTAAGCCACTTAGACAAATTACAAATGCCTTCAAACTTGATTGGGCATGTAAAAAGCAAAAACTTCAAGCCATCCTTGCTTCAATCTTCTTGCAGCTTCCTTTAAATCCAACAATCTCCCCATTTTTGGCTTTGAGCATGCTAAATACCAATTGTTCATTTGTCTATCTGTTGATCGCATTTGAGAGATGAAGGATAGGAAAATTATACTTGATATCCTGAAATTAAAATCAACTTTTTGCAAGAACAAGCATAAGCACAATTCATTCCTAAAAAATAATGCTCCCCCTGACTTTGGTAGATTTTAAAAAACTTATTAACAAAGAGCATACATTATTAACAGAGCATACATTAAACTTAGGAAAAAAAATTTCTAAGTATTTCTCCCCTTTAAACAAACAGAGTTATTTCTCATTTCTCCCCCTATGACAACTACAATTATTTCTCCCCCTATTTGGCTTCTCAAAGACAAAAATAATGTTCATAGAGAGAATATTAAGATGAGAAAATAGAACTTTCATTAATTGAAAAGATGCATTACATTAATCAATAAAAATAAACAACAGAAATATTAAAGTAATCAACAAACCAGAATAACAAAAGAAAAAAATCCTAAGCTAGTTTATCAATATCATCAAGAACCAGCCTAGCCTCTATGTTTTCCAGTCTGGATTTCATCTCTTCCATAGATGAGTTTGTCTCAGCCCTGTGTTCATGGTGTAGAGACAATAAAGTATTCATCTTTTGAATCATGAGAGATTCAAAAGGACAGTAAGATGGTTGAGCAGGGCCTTCAACGTCTTCTTCTTCATCAGCTTCCTCTTCATCACCAGCAGGAGGAATTTGTTGTCCAGCCATCTGCCATCCATAGGGGGTCTTGACCATCCCAAGCTTGTTAAGATGTTTTTCTTTAATGAGGCTATTACTGGAGTTTGTGTTGTCAACAACCTCATTAGAGATGTAACGACCCGGATTATAAGTTGCTAATCTGGACGTTTATGTGTGTTGTGGTGATTAAATTATGTGTTATGTTGATTGATTAATTGTTTTATTTATAACTTGCTATTTGAGTGCTTTTTTCTTGGTATACGTGCTTGATGGGTATTGGACGTAAGTCAACTCTACTGTACTGTGCTTGTCGGCTATACACGTGAAGTGGACGTGCTGTGTCAGCCTTGTTTATAAGCAACAGGCCAACACAACAACAAGTTTACTCTTCCTTCTTCTACCTTTGCGTTTCCTCTCTAAAACTCACCCAGAAACCTCTCGATCCCAACCCCTTCCTTTGTTATCTTCAACATACAAGAACTACCGTAGCTGCTGCAGAATCCCAACACCAAGGAGAACTTCGTGGTTGGAGCAAAAGTAGGGAACGAACCATCGTGAAGCGTGGATGAACTCCTGGTTAGGTAAAGGGAGTTTATCGTGTTTCTTAACAGCTTTAGGTACCACGGTTTGGGGGCTAGGGAGTCAAGCCGTGATGATAACTGCATGTCCTTGGTGTGTGCGATGTTTTTTCCGAGGAAATCTACGTCTTTTATGAATGAGATTTGGTATGCCTTAAATTTGTTTAGTGTTGTTTTGTGTTGATGTTTGGTGTTCTTGTGGGGAGTAGATGTTTTGAGAACTCCCCGTGCATGTGGGTGAAGTTGGCATTTTGATGCTGAAGAGTTTCTAAGACACCTGTGGAAGTGTTCATGAAGGTGATGAGTACCGGGATGGGTTGGCCGGGTTACACGTAGACGTAAATCCCTTGTTTGATGTCGGCTACCGAGATGGGCAGGTCGAGTTAGATATACGTGTCAAACCCTCGCGTTTTGATGTCGGCTACGAGGAAGGGTAGGCCAAGTTGAGCGGGTTATGTAGCATGCATGCATGCAGGACGTAACTTAGTCTTTGTTGGCGAATGTCAGTGGACCGGGTTCCCTACCCAGGGTCGTTCCCCTAGAGTCGTTAAGACTCGTTTCCCATTTTATAAGGTATACCAGGTTCCTTACCCGAGTGATATATTAGAGCTGTTAAGCTCAAGTTACTTCCCCATAGAGAGAAAGCTACCGGGTTGCTAACTCGGATGAGCTCGTGTTCTCTCAAGAAAAGAGCCATCGGACTCCCCTACTCGGTTGAGCTTGTGTTCCTTTTTCTAAAATGACCGGGTTACATACATGTGTCGCCTCTAGAAGCTCATCCTTCCTTTTTGTTAGAGAGACCAGGCTCCTCACACGGGATGGGATGTTCCCTTCAGAATTTCCAAGTCCAAACCCTTTTCTTTGAGAACTACCGGGGTTCCTTACTCGGCAGAGCTTGTATGCTCTTGGGAAATGAGCTACCGGGTTCCCTTACACCGTTGTAAGGGTTGGCAAAATACAAACCCGGGGTCTTACAAGCGCTATCTGTTGTAATCGATTACAGCGCTTATGCAATCGATTGCATAGTGCAGAACCCATCCTGAGAACTTTACCAGAAACCTAAGGGCCTCTTGATCACCTTTGGCAAATCCTTAGCAAACCCAACCGACCTTGTTCGAGTTCTACCAACCTTGACCGACCTTTTCCTCCTTCGTTCGACTTTGTTTGGATTCTTACCTTGAGATAGTATGCCTAAGTGCCAACCCGGACACCTCGTACTTCACACCGGTTCACTTGTTGATACATGTTTGTGGATGACGTATATGATTACATTGGTGGCATTCGAACTCGGCCTATGTGATGGCTCGAGATGAGGAATGCGTTTGGATACACATAAATACCCATGGGGGTGTATGGCGTTATCCTAGCCAGGTGAGGACGAGCCTGGTTCTAGGCCATACATTGATGGTGCCGTGGTGATATTCTATGCATAGCCGTAAGATGCCGAGACTGGGTGGTGGTAAATCTTACCAGGACCACAGTCAGTGCATCGATGGGCCCTTGTATGGGCGATAGCCGTGAGATGCCGGGACTGGGTGGTGGTAAACCTTGCAAGGACCACAGTTAGTGCATCGATGGGCCCTTGTGTGGACGGTAGGTTACATAGGGGTTGTATGGCGTTATCCTGGCCAGGTCGGGTTGAGCCTGGTTTTGGGTCATACATTGATGGTGCCTATGTAACATATGACATTTGCATGGCGGAAATGGGGTTGATGATTGGCTGTAGGGTACGGAGGTACTGGGGGGCCACATCTGTTGGGAACTCCTTCTGACACCCATTGGCTGATCACCATGGGGGGTGATTCTTGTGCACGATAGAGTGACCCTGACAAGCTACGATAGCATCTGACCACAAGGATGACTCATTTCCGGGATGGTACCACATTGCATAATGAGAATTGAGTCAGGAGCATGCATTATGCTAGATTTTATGAGTTGATTTATGAAATGGTTGTGGATGTCCGTATATGTTGGTGTTTGATGAATGCTTGGAATGTTGTATTGATATGTTGATGACCGTGTTGCTTCTTGACTGGGTTGTGCTCCTTTCCTGTTGTATTTATTGTTGTTATTTAATATGATGAACTCACCTTGCTTTGTTTTACCTTGTGGTTTGGTACCTGTGATGATCACGAACCAGGTTCATGTGAGCAGATGGGCAGCAGTAGGTGCTATTGGGGGAAGACCCGGTTGTTTGGAGCTGCTGTGTTTTGCCAAGATGTCAATGGACCTGACCTCGGGCAGGAGTTGTATTTTGCTACATGCACCCCTTGTTTTAATGGATGCACTCCTTATTTTGCTAATCACACCCCTGACTTCTATTTCTCTTTTACTTCTCTTTTCACTGTAAAACACTTGATGTATATTCTTTTTGAGACATAATCTTTGTACTAGTAATTAAATTATGTTTTGTAAGTGTGTACATATATTTGAAATGTTCTATGAGTACCTTGATCTACGTGTATATTCTATGATGATGGTCGTTATATGCTCGCGACAAATTTATCACCATTTTCACAAGTAACCAAAGGGGTGTTCTTTTCTTTAAATAATGAATTTATGTCATGGCTATGAGTTAGTAATACATCAGCGACGTGGCAGGTTGTTATAAGAGACATCTATCTTGAAGTAGTCAATGAATCTAGACACTAAAACAACATATAGAAATGGATAATTCATCAATCTTTTGGATTTCAGGATAGTTTCCTCAATAATGAGGATCTAGTTCATCTGAATGGCATTCTTCATACCATACACAAGCTGTATGTCATCATCTGTGGCTTTTGCATAATTTGTGGACCTAGGAGTCAAGATCTAGGTGATGATATAATGAAGAAGTCTATCTTCATTGTTGGATATAGGGGAGCAACTTGAAGTTTGAAGCTTAGGACTTGGAAGAATGTTTTGAGCTTTTCACATGCCTTGAAGAATGTAATTCAAATTGAAGTGTATGAAGAGGCCAATCTGTTGATCCTTGCATTGCATGCACTTAATCATTTACACGCTTAAATGTCTTCATCAAAGAATTAAAGCTAATTTTTGAAAAGAACTAAATAGGCAATGTTTTTTGAAAAATGCAAAACTTACTGTTTTAATCGATTATGCTACGGTTTAATTGATTATTTGCTTTGATTTTAAATCTGGAAAAGCATTGAAGAACAATTTAATTGATTACCATTTCTTGTAATCGATTACATAGTGTTAAAAGAAAAAAAAATGCATTACTGTGTTAATTGATTACTAGTTCTTGTAATCGATTACACAAGGCTTTTTAGAAAAACATGGTTTCCTGCTTTAATCGATTACCATGATTTGTAATCAATTGCACAAGCTGCTTCTGTAACAATTCTTCACTGCTTTAATCGATTAGGGCTCGGTTTAATCGATTATTCTATTCGTTGTTCAAACCTTGAAATCAGCATGAACACTTTAATCGATTAAGTGGCAATTTAATCGATTACACAAGGCTTTTTAATCGATTA
>CM023960.1:15004038-15035157 GCA_013407115.1 Glycine latifolia
AAATTCATCCGGTTAGATATGTTTTCATCTAACTTTACACTGTACATCTACCATTCTTAGCATCATTTTGCTTGTTTTATAAATCTATTATATATTATATTTATGGTCACCACAAAATGGGTAAAAGCTGGAGTCAACTTTATATGATATAGATACGAACTTCTGTGCCTTCATTGCAATTTATATGCTACACATACAGTTTTTTTAACTAGCTTGTTATATGTATATTTTTAAAATGGATAAATAAATGAAATAAAAGAGATGCAGTTCTTTGAAAAACCATCTTAGAATGTATATATTCTAAGATGGTGTTTTAACGAACGAACCTTCTTAGAATGTATTCATTCTAAGACGGTTATTGAACAAACCGTCTTCAAATTTAGTGTTTTTTAATCTTTTTTTTTAAAAAAAAGACATTTTAAGACGGTTATTGAAAGAACCGACGTAAAAAGCGACATTCTAAGACGGTTTTGTAAACCGTTGTGGAAAGTGTTGATTTTTCACGACATTGGCTACGAAGACGGTTCAAGAATTGACGTTGAATGGCTAAAAGAACCGTCGTAAAAGACCTATTTTGTAGTAGTGTTGTGTTATGATATTAAGCATCTTTTATGATGATTGTTAGTTTCTATAAAAAAAATAAATGTGGTTTTGGTTTTGGACTTTTGTTGTAGTATGTTCTTATGTATACGTGAACATCGGGGTAGGGAAGTTGAGAGATTTGGTGTGTTGTTTTTTATAGCAACAAAACAATATATCAAGTCATGTCAATACTTAATTAAGGCAATAGAAACTGGGTTTTTCGTACTATAGTTTTTGTTTTGTTTTGGTTTGATAAAAAAAATCAATATTTAAATATCAATGATCATTAATCTAGTATTATATTTGAGAGTAACAAATGAAGCTAGATGCAATAAGATGAGGTTGACAAGCGCAAAGCAATTTAGAAGGGAGCTTTTTTTCATTTGACCATCCAATGGTACAAGGGATACCATCCTAGTTACATAAGAAGTGGTATTTATCCAACCAAGTTGCATCAATTGCAAAAATAATAAACTATCCCTACATAATTTAAGCTATTATGTGTGTCTATAGTACTGGAACTATGCAGTCAGCTTTACAAAGCCACCCTCTCAACAAATTGAACCAGTGACCTCAATACATTGTAATAAAACACATTCCTAACAACTAGTATGTCCTATCAAAGTAAATAAATGATAAGCATAAAGAACACACCAAATAGCGCTTCTCCTTTCGAAACTGGTTAATGTAACATGTGATAATGCAACAGATTCAGAAGTAAAATATTTACATTATTTACCCTCCTCATTTTCCCCTTCTTGTTGTACACCCTATTTTCACCATGCTTCAATACTATCAAATTATAATTTTGCCTAGAACTCTACACAATGACGCCAACATCATTTGGACTATATTTTGGTGAAAAGGTTAGATAGATGAGAAAATAATTTTTTTTTCAAGAAGTATCCAAGGGTAGGATGAAAATTAGTTACCACCATAGGCGAACCTAGGTTGAAGAGAAAGGGGGCAAGTGCCCACCCTTAAATTTTGAAGTGCGGTGCCCACCCTTATCTATCTCCTCTCGTTCTCCATCTCAGTCACTCCTCTGTTGGCTACGTCACATACTCCACACAATCAACATTCACAAAATGGAGCAACAGTGCCAGGTGCCAGCCACCACCACTTCCACCCGACGGCGGTGGAAGGCACCAACCAGTGGCTACTCAAGTACATCCTCTTCACAGTCTCGTACCTCCACACCAAGAACCCCGGTGAGAGTTCTCCCCAAACCATCGCAGCAAACACCAAGCTCCGCAACAAGGGAGTGCCGCAGGAGGAGCTCAGCGCCAACCACGTCATAGGTACAACGTCCTCAGAAGCGTGTTTCGCATGTTCTCCATTGACAAAAGAGAAGAGACACTCACGCAACTGCTTCTCCGGCATCATCGCGGGCCAGCCTCCGTCATGGCTACGGCGTCCTCCGTCATGACTACGTGTGTACCATAAGTGTCCACCCTTCATCAATTTCCTGGATCCGTCCCTGGCTACCACGCAACGACCATCCAAGTTGCTACAAAAGATCTACATTTAATGTTATCAACATTGAGTATATTTGAGCTAAGCCAATAATACAAAAGTAAGATACTATCCCAGCAAGTCAACAATCAAATGTTTATAGTTTTATGCACTACCGATTATGCTACAAGAATATTTTGTTGTTTTTATACATGACTGACAATATTGGCAATAAAGGTAACCCAATTTGTCATTGAAATGCTTGAGAGAATCTTGCTCAAAGCCTCCCTCTTCTAAGGAAGTTCCATCCCACCTCCATAAATTGTCACACTCGTTCCCATCATTGAAAGAATCATTATAGCAATCCCTTGTGTCACAGTCATCTAACTCAACCTCTTCCCTTAAATACTCAAAAAGAAATTCCATGCATTCTTACCCATTTCCCTGAAATACTACCAAACCATCAAACTGACAATGATGCACACAATAACTCACTAAACAAGAATAAAAAGCTCAACAATCCATTTTCCAAAAGCAATGTCATAGATTGATAGAACCTACATGAAAGTTTGACCATAACAAACAATTGGATTTAAAGGAAGCTGCAAGAAGATTGAAGCAAGGATGGCTTGGAGTTTTTTCTTTTTACATGCCCAATCAAATTTGAAGGCATTTGTAATTTTTCTAAGTGACTTAAGTGCATTACCTTGTAATCTTTCATTGCATTTGCATTCTCATCCTCATGCATACATGTTTTTGATTGATGAACTAAAGTTGCTCAAATGATTTTACAAGAATTCAAGTTCTCATGGCTAAGTTTTTGAAAAAATTAAAACTTATTGCTTTAATCAATTACACAGTGTTTTAATCGATTAAATGTCTTTGTTCTAAACCTGGAAAAGCCTTGAAGAACAGATTAATCGATTACATACTTCTTGTAATTGATTACATAGTGCAATATGAAAATCATGCATTATTGGTATAATTGATTACCATTCTTCATAATCGATTACACAGGCTATTTTCATATTTTGGGCTTTACTGGTTTAATCGATTATCAATATTATGTAATCGATTATTATGCATTGTTTCACATACATATAGACTGCTTTAATCAATTACACTGCGTATTAATCGATTAGTCTGTTCATAAATATTTTCCAGCAAGATGAGGAACAATTTAATCAATTATTTAGTTGTTTTAATCGATTACATATGGAAAAATAATCGATAACACCAACGGATTAATCGATTATTGTCAGTTAAATCAATTTTATTTAAAGCTTTATGAGTCTATTTTCTATAAATTCATATTGAATGAATCATTCTATATACATGAGTGACTTACCCAAAAGACACAAAACTTTCTAAGAGTTCAAGAGACTGATTTCTGAGTGAAAAACACATCGTATGCATATCATGATTTATGAGTTTTTTTAAGAAGATGTGTTAAAGAAAATAAGTGTTTCAAGATAGTGATTCTGAGCATTAAATTTCTTACAACTTGGATTGTGTGGTAATCTCAATTCATTTTCATTCATTCATACATGAAGGATCACAGGTTGTGTTTATGTTGAATCTTTCTTTTTAGATTTTCTAATATTTTTTGTTGTATAGTGATAAATCAATTTGATTCTGTCAAGCTTTCTAGAGTAGGGTTCTCTAGGTGAAAGATCTAAGTAGGGTTCTCAGGATCTTTGTGATTTGTATTCTAATAGGTTTTAGAATTCAGATTCTTTATCTAGTGTTGATAAAGATAATCCCTTTAAATTGCTTGTAAAGAATATTTTGATTTAGTAAAAACTCTAACCTAGTGTTGGTTGGAAGACACTGGATGTAGCCTCCAAGTTTGTGAGGTGAACCAGTATAAATTGCTGTATTTCTTATTCTAATTTTGTATATCTCTCATTACTTGTGTTTGGGTAATCAAGATATAATTAACAAAACAAAGTTTCTGTCATTACATGCATAACAAGGTTGATCTTGGTTGAAAGAAAAGTTTTGTTTGAAAAAGGTTTATGTGATACGATCCAGATTTCAAATTCCGCAAATTATTTCAAGAAAATTTTTTAAATACCTGTTTTAAACCAATTCACTTCACTCTTGGTTTATTTGAAGAGTGTTCATTGTGTTTTCACAAATATTATTAATTATTGCCCAATTGGTGTACACTTTTGTTAAAGGATAAATATATTTGGACACCCCTTTAAGTGTAGACATCTTGAGAGATAAAAATTAGAAAAAATAGATAGATAAATAGGTAGATAGATATAATTGATAACATGATGTCATATTAAGTGATGGCATTTTGTTATAGTCCTCATGTTTTAGTTGTTAGTTTTTCTCTCTTTGATTCACATTCTAGTTCTCTTTTGAATATCCAACTTTATTGGTGCTTCTTTCATGTTGACATGCAAATTATGCATAAGTGCACATTGCCTAATTATAAAACTTAGTTTCTAAACTACTTTCGTCACTTCTGTGACACTGGTTGAGTATTTTAATTGTAAATAAACTTAGAGCAGTGATTTTTGGGCTTTTAAGAGGTACTTTGGAAGTAACTATGTGGCAAATTTATAAACTAGTAAAGCTTAATTGATGGATACATAAGTTGTCTTTAATTTAAATATAGTTATCAGAAAATAATATTTAGTTATGTGTTCAAAAAAATGGACAATAGTATTTTCTTCAACTTTAGTTTTTATTGTGAACTTTGGTCACGATTCCTATTATCTAAATTTGTTTCTTTAGCTAGATTTTTGAATTTGATGCAGTAAGGAAATGTTGTCATCCCTTTTTAAGAGGAAATACATAGTAAGATAATGGTGTAAAAGGAAAAGGATCATATTAAATTTGTACTATTCGGGGTCCACAAAATACACATGACAAGTTACGTGGTGCTCCAGCACACACGTCAACCCTCCATGTCCACCATGGCACAGGAGCATAGACACCTCTGTTAGATACAGGGGGAGCATGAAGATGGATCAAGATATATGCTGAAGATGAATGAGTGTTTTAGCTTTGTACATGTCATTCAATTGAAGGCATTCGTGATTGCTTGATGTATGAGAGAATCATCCTATGATCCTTTGCATTGCATAAACATTCATTGACTTGCATTCATGATTTTACAAAAGCACATTGTTTGTGAAAAAGGTTTAAGATTTCATGATTGCATCAAAGCAAAAGTTTTCATGGTTTCAAGTTTTTGAAAAAACTATTTTGGACTATGTTAACATATTAGTAATCTATTGCTTGAGTCTTGAAGAACATTTTAATCAATTACCAGCATTAAGTAATCGATTTCTCAGTATAAACACATAACATAACTTGACTATGATAATCGATTACCACATATTCATAATCGATTACTTAGTTCATTTATGATAAGAAGTATCCCTGTAGTAATTGATTACATGTCGAAATAATCGATTACTTTGTTCATATATCCTTTCTAGAAAATTGAAGAACATTTTAATCAATTAAATTTGTTTTCAATCGATTACATATGAAGTTTTAATCGATTACTTTGAAGATTTAATCGATTACATTTAGTTACAACTATTTTTATAAATAACTTAAGGGTTTTATGAAACTTACATAAGACACAACATATTACTCTACGAAATTTTTTAAAGTTTTCATAAGCCTTTTGAAAGTGAGAAAGTATACTCTGAGTTCTAAATTTCTTGTCCCACATATTCAAATCTTCATGGTGTATTGAAAGATTTCTTGGGCAAGATTTCAAAAAAGCTTTTGGAGAGGAAGTTCTGAAACTTGTTTTTCATTTCAACTTTGATTGATAAACCATATTCATTCATATTCATTGGATCATCAGGTTGTCTCTCTCCATTAACTTTGCTTGTAAATTCGTTTTTGATTTTTGATTGTTTGTAACTATTACAAAGGGTTCTTGAAGTTTTTTGTAGAGTGGATTTCTCTAGAAAGAATGAGTAAAGAAGGGTTCTCTATGTCTTCATCACTAGGAGTCTAATAGGGTTTTAGATTTCTATTCTTTATCTAGGTTTGATAAATGGTGATTGTTGTAAAGCTTGTAAGAACTGAAACTTGTGAATAGTGGAATTCTAATCTAGTTTTGATTAGAAGAACTGGATGTAGCTTCTCTTGTTGAGAGGTGAATCAGTATAAGTTCTTGTGTTGATCTCTATCTTTTAATCTCTTCTTGATATCTTAATATGTGATTCTTAGTGAATTCTTTATTACTCAACAAGTTAAGTTTTTGTAATTATTTTCTTGGGCTGAGTGGTTTGATTGATTGAAGCATTATTGGTTTAATTGTGATAAAGATCATTTAACTTTGATTTTCTAAAGAATTTAAAAAGGACAAGTTTAAACCAAATACCTCCCTGTTGGTTATTGTGTGTATTCATATTGTTTTCAACCTCTCCCTTAGCAGTCGGGCTGTTGAGTCAACAAGTTATCTCTAACACCTTATTATTCAGATATTAACGATAATGTTATAACCTCTTTATCAAGTGGTAGATACTCAATTCTACAATGAACATATTATCTAAGGTGTGCATTATCTATAAGCCTAATTATTTGTAACTTACAATTATCTGTTAGTCTTTATCTATAGGCTAATAATTATTTGCAAAGTTTGTTTCACCACTGTAACAACCCCGACATACAAGAACCTAAGGCTCCCCCTCACTCAATAAGTATCAGGTTCTGTTTCACCTTTTTTATTCAGTCATTCTCCATAACTGACGTACTTACTTGAGCATAGAGCCTTTGATTTACAAGTCCCCCCTCTTGTCCTTTTAACATAGCAAACTCAGTGTCCAACATGCGAGATATGGAGCCTACCTAGGCCAAGTCCACCCTTACGTAAGCTATTTCCATATTTTGGTAAGTACATTTGGTGCCCATCATAGGGCTATGACAAAACTTACCCTGCGAAGCCTCGCTATTACACTAATGGTCAGTACGCAATCTAGCCTCAGACACGGTACTCCTCTTGAAAGCTTCATTTCTCCCATTACCACCATGCTAGAAATAGATATCCTCCAACAACTCCAGACCCGCATAGCAAAGATGGAACAACGTCACGAGGAGGAACTCCGAAAGCTGAAGGCTGACCATGACCAGCTGGATGCTCGAGTGAGACGCCCCCAAGTTGACGAACACTCGATTCTTACAACAAACGAGCGTACTAAGGGGGAATCACACCCCTGACACACTGTCAGCACTTAAGACGACCCCAGCTTGTCACATATATATGAACACACACAATAACCAAGAGGAGGGTGAATTGGTTTAAACTTGGCCTTTTAAAAAACTTTAAAGAATCAGAGTAATAGGATCTTTATCACAATTACACCAAGAATGCTTCAATCAATCAAACTACTCAGCTTAATTATACAATTGCTAAAACCTTCACTTGTTGAGTAATAAAGATTTCACCAAATGAATCACAGCTTAAGATGATGAGAAGAGATTAAAGAAAGTAATCAACACAAGAACTTATACCGGTTCACCTCTCAACAAGAGAAGCTACATCCAGTTTCTTCTAATCAAAACTTGGTTAGAGTTCCACTATTCACAAAATTCAATTCTTACAAGCTTACAACAATCACCCTTAATCAACCCTAGATTAAGAACAGAAATCTAAAACCCTTTTAGACTCTTAGTGACTAAGACAAAGAGAAACCCTTCTCTTTTCTTCCCTTTAGAAAACCTCATTCTAGAAAAGCTTTAAGAAACTTTTGTAATAGTTACAAACAACCAGAAATTCTAAAACGAATTTACAAGCAAAGTTTAAGGAGAGAGACAACCTGATGATCCAATGAATATGTTTTACCAAACAGGTTTGAAATGAAAACAAGTTTCAGAGCTTATTCTCCAAATACTTTTTTGATATCTTGCCTAAGAAGAAATCTTTCAGTGCAACATGAAGATTTAGTATTTCTAGACAAGAATTTAAGAACTCAGAATATCCTCTCACTTCAGAAGGCTTTTGAAGACAATGAAAATTTTGTAGAGTAGTGTGTTGTTATTTTCAAAAGACCCAACAACTATTTATAATAAACTATTGTAACTGAATGTAATCGATTAAAACCACTAATGTAATCGATTAGAAACAAATTCAATCAATTAAAATGTTCTTGAGTTTTTTGGAAAAGATATATGAGCAAAGTAATCGATTAAATCACCATGTAATTGATTAACACAGAAAGTCTTGTTTTCCAAAACGCGCCAAGTAATCGATTATCACAAATTTGTAATCGATTATCACAGGAAGACATTTCTGTGACTTTGTGAAGTGTAATCAATTACGATTCTATTGTAATCGATTAAAATGTTATTCAAAGCTTATGTAATAGATTACCATTAGTTGGTAATCGATTAAAGCAGTACGAAATTGTTTTTCCAAAACAAGCTTTGAGCACTTTGGCTTTTCCAATACAATCACGAATACTTTAAAATCTTTTTCACAAAACATGTCTTTTGTAAAACCATGAATGCAAGCCAATGAATGATGTTTATGCAATGCAAAGGATCATAGGATGAAACTCATATCCATTTAAGACTTCAATTGAATGCCATGTAAAAGTTAAATCTTATCCAAGACTCGGATCCTTAGCATTTTGATTCTCTTCAAGCTCCCATTGTATCTAACAATATACCATATAGAAGGGCGAACGACTTGTCGACACCTTTTTGTCAATTGTATCATGGAAGTCGACCTACCCCTAGTTTGGAAATCACTCAACCTAGAGTAGTACGATGGTACCACTGACCCAGATGAACATCATAGATGTTTTCCTCACCCAGGCAAACCTCTACACCAACAATAACACAATCATGTGTCGTGTCTTCCTAACGTCCCTGATAGGGACAACACTGACATGGTATAGGGGGATTCACCCAAGGTCCATTGGCAACTTCAACACTCTTGTTGAACTCTTCAACTCATAGTATGCAACCAGTCAATCACATCACATAACTTCTGCCACATTGGTCAGTCTGCGACAAGCTGACGATGAGTCTCTTCAGAGATTCATGGCCAGATTTGGACGAATAGCCGTCCAGATTCGAAACCTCAACCCACAGGTGGCATTGCACTCCATGCTGTTAGCCCTACAACCAGGTAAATTGGTGGATAGCCTATGCAAGAAACCCCCCTCTAACATGGACGAGTTACGTGAATGAGCTAATGGTTACATCCAGATGGAGTTGTAGGTGTATGAGATTTGTGTTGTCTAAAGACCTGGGGAATTTGAATTCCAAAAATGAATATATATGTATATATGTGGAATGTGATTGTTTGTGATGTTGATGACAATATTGATATGAGATGATGTTGATGTTGATAATGACATTGATATGAGACGATGTTGATGTTGATAATGACATTGAGATGAGACGATGTTGGTGTTGATGATGACATTGATGAGAGATGATGTTGACGATGTCTTTGTGATGGATCTTTGTTGTGTATGTACATAGGGGTGTAGTTACCTATTGGATATCCCTGGAGAGGAAGGGGATTGGTTTAAGAATTTTAAGCATCCATGGAGAGGGAAAAGGATTGCTTAGAATTTTTAACTATCCACAATTAGTGCATTGATAGTGCCCATGTTTCATACTTCATAATTGCATGAAAATAGTATAAACGATGGCAATAAGTACTTATGATTTTTCATGAGGAAAAATGCGGGTACTTGGGGGCATATCACTCAGTTTTGAACTCCCTTGAGACTCAAGCTGATCACCATGAGGGGAGTTGCCTGTGCACGACAGGGTGACCTCGACCAGTTATTGCATCATTTTCCTAAGTGAGAATGTTATGTGGATACACTTAGGCTATTCCCTGACAAATGGTACCACATTGCATTTGAGATTTGAGTTAGGTGTATGTTATTAGTATGTAGGTGTCCTAGAGACAATATTTTTCATTAGATGAACACCTTTTGCTATTTAGTATTTCATGGTTAATAAATTTGAGCAAACTTTATTTTTATCATATTTATGCCTTGCCTATATTTGATAGTAATATGTGTTTAAAGATAAAGGCCCTAGGAATAGAATAGGTGTTGTCTCAAGAATCAATGATAGGGATCATGATAGTGAGGACTCGAGGACACTAAATGTCTATTACCTGAAATGAGTTCCTAGTCTTGAATGACCAAGAAATGACATTGGTGATCTCATAAAGGACTAGTACAACACCTTCTACTTGTATAGAGATACAAGGTAGGGACCTCATGGAATGTAGGCATGGTGATGCCTTAGCTGATGTCGTGGGTAGATCTGTTGGAGAACAGATGGCACCGAATTGACCCACCGAGAGACTCCACTAAGATTCTTTAAAGTATCATTGGATTTGTAAAGTCTCTCATCATTTAGTAGTGTGGATCATCCTAGACTTGAGGATGTCATTGAACACTATGTCCTAGGATTATACTTTGATTTTATACACCTAAAAATGGGGAGAATAGTGTACTCTTGGGTATAACTTGAATACATGAGTGAAGATGGACATGCTGAAATGACTCATTAGTTCTAGGGCCGCAAAGCATTACTAGTGTCTTATGTGGTCATAAAATGAATTGGGCCCATTAAAGGAGTTTAATTGGTCCAAGTTCATTTATGTAAGTGACTAATTGAGCCTAATGGGTCACACACAAAAAGTTATTCTTGATTGGTTATAACTAGCAAGTTTGGGCCAATAATAGTTATTACGCTTTTTCAAGACTAAAGGTGTAATTGGGTTAAAGTTGGACTCCAAGTCCAATTGATGCATGTTCCCCATTTTGGCTAATAGTGAGACATTAGTTTCTACACTAATAGGCTCAAATGTGTTTAAAGGCCCAATAGGGTCTTAGGCCATGAGTCCTAGTAAGTCAAGAAGTGTAGTTGACCAAAATAAGTTTTAGGCAAATTTAAAATTTGAATTTTGAAATTTTGAATTTTGAATTCGAATTCAAATTTAAATTACGAACTAGGACAAAAATTGAATTTAAATTTGATTCAAGAGGTTAGGTTGTAAGGATAATTGTGAATTATCCAAATCTATATCCATTAAAGATTGGATAATGCTTCTTCCGACAACTTTTTTAATTGAATTACTAATTTAAATAAAATAGTTAAAGCAACAACCAAAGGGATATGATGATGAAATGGGCAGTTTTGACATGGAACCTTCTAGGTTCTTTTTTAAAATTACAACAAATGAATAGGATTCATTTAACTTGAGTTTTGAGTTTAAGTCTTTCAAGAGTGGAACAAACTCAAGATGGATCTAGAAATCATACTTGAATTTTGAATTTTACAACAAGTGAAGATCCTTGGGCTGATTTTAAGTGATTGAGTTAGGATTCTAATCCTAATAAGATTACAAGACAATAGGCTCCTAGGATATAAAAGCACTCCACTCGTATGTTATGCATCAAGCTCTTTTCAAGAACAAAAAGGTTCTTGTTTGCTTTCTCCTTCATCATCTTCTCTCCTCCATTGTTGCACCTTTACCTAACCTTAAGACACCATCTTTTTGTCTTGAGAAATAAACCAAACACTTGAAGCCTCCACCTTGCCATTGCCTAGCAAGCAACCAAGTGAAGGAGGATAAAAAAAGAGAAGGAGTTATTTCAAGCATTCAAGGTACAATCATGTGAATCACCATTGGAGGGCATCATCCTTTTGAAGCCTTTCAAGCGATCAAAAAGGTATTTTTAAAACCCCTAGCATTTTAATGAGTAGATTCTAAACAAGTTTCATGAGGACCGTAAGGAGTTACAGGTTCTGCAATGAAGAACAAAATAGAAAATTTTGTTTTTCACCCTCGTGAACATGTTCCATGAACGTCATGGAACGTGCATTCTAACTTTCACATGCATCATTCTAAGCATAATTAATCCAAATTATTGAAAAGTTGATGACTCGTTTGTTAAGTGTATGGTTAACTGATGGATATATTGAGAATGAATTGTGATGGTTTGTTATCATTTTTTTCTAATTGTGGTCATTTTATATTTTTTGATCTTTACAATAAACTCACGCTTGCAATTTTGTACCCTGTGGTTGGTACCTATGATGATCATTAACCTTATTTCATGGGAGCAGATGAGCAGAAGTAGGTGATGTTGGAGGGAGATCCTTTTGTTGGAGCTGTCAAGCCAACGTGATAACCAAAATCTACTAACGAGATCATTGCTCTGATGCGTGTTTAATCTGTGTAGTCATGTTTTTAATTTATCAAAATCGTACTTTGTTTGTTTATTTTATTTTTAAGAAATGTCTATATTATCGATGTTTATTTAGTTGTTGAATATCCAAATGTTTGTTTATGAATCAATAGATGAGTTGTTGTTACTACTAGGTGCGTGTTGTTTAAACAGTCGACGAACACAAAAAATAAGTAAAGGAAACTTACCATCGACTAAAAAAATATGTCGAAACAACAAAAACCTATAAAATAATAATAATTAAATAATCATCGCCTATGTCACCCTTCTTGTCGTCGTTGCCACCATTCTTCATAGCCCTCTTCCTTCGCCTCTCTAAGTTGCACCCAGCTTTGAAGCCCTCCTACGGCAATTGCAAAGCTTGTTGTATGGTCTAATGATGACTCATGCCCTCTGGCACAGCTCTCAGGTCCAACAAGTTATGCATGGCGCCTGACACCATTCAAAATTGATCCTGCAAGAATAATTTCAATTAGTTACTATTTTTAAAGTGACAATTTAGAGGGGGGATTAACAAAATCCATTTTGATTTACTTGGCAAAAGTAGTCTACACCTAGTACATACTCTGCCAACAACTTCACAAGCAATAGCTGCACTAGGATGGGCAGTAAATGTACAAGAGGACGTGGTGGCTCTCCCTCCTCTGGTTAAATGGCATGGGGATGGAAAACCCAGGAAAACCAAGACAGAGAGTCAGGGGTGCAAGCCCAAGGACCCCTGGGTGGCACAACATCACCTAGTGGAATGACATGTTATTGCCACTTCGCCCACGCCATATCAGAAGCCTCATACATAAGACGTTGTGATGTATGGCGTGGGATGCACTAAACATGACCAAACTACCTTAGCACCCTCTCTAGAAGATAAAGCCACATGTTCGTCTTGCACCAGATGAAGCCAGAGAGAAGGGCCTGCTAGAGGAAAGGCCTGACACCCTTGTGGCACTCATAAGGACACCAGACGACAACATCCATCTAGAGGTCATCCAGTTTCTCCTTGAGCCTAGTCGGTGCCTCATGATGGCTTCCATCTATTGGCTACCAGGTTAACCAGAGCACCAATCCAGGCTCAAAATAGCCAATAATGGGTACATGAGCAAACGCCTAAGACTTATAAAAAAACATTGTCAACAAAATTAATTTTGGTAATAAAGAAAATTAAAATACAAATAATCACAATTAAACAATTATTTACTTACCATGACTGATGTCATGTAACCTCCAACCTGTTTGTTGATGCACTGGCTCGCATATAAGAGATGGTCATATTGGTACACTAGTGCAGCGACTCCTTCAACGTACTAGGGGCAGTCATCCAAGTTGTTGAGGTAGAGGAGGTAGGCAATGTGGACGTGAGTCTAGGAATTGTCTGCAAATATCATATTGTCAACCAAGTCTAAAAGATAAGTTGTGGCAGCCTACACGTACGATCCTGAATTGACGTACTGGTGATATAGGCTTGCCAGCCACATCAACCTAACCTTGGCACCTACGGTGGTCGTCGCTGTAGCATCTTCCTCTATCGAAATGCCAAGGTGAGTCGTGAGTAGTATCTTCTCAATCTCTCTACTAAAGGTGGAGGGGCATGATCAATGGGCCTGCTTGTCATAGGCAGGCGCAGAAGACATGACACATAATCTAGATTGATGGTCATCTCTCTGACAAGTAAGTGAAAGAACAAGGTCTCTTGGTGCCACCTCTCCACAAAGGCATTCATGAAGCCCTTGTGTGCGGCAAGGTACCATGTTGTAACTAAGGCTGATAACCTCGACTGCAACACATAAGCCCTCACCATCGACTTAGTGGCGAGTGGTAAGACTTGACCACCGTGGCTGACCAGCTTCATCTCTGGCCACAGCTGCCAGATCCATACATGACCAACACAGTGGTCCCTATAAGATCAGATCAATGACAAATCAACTAGACCTCCTCCAAGTGAAGGTCCAAGGATCTCTCAAATGGATTTGCCTCTACTTGTGGCTCTGGCTCTACCGACGAATGTCGTCAGTCGCATGCTGACACAGTCAGCCTCTGATGCCTCTCTCCAACATCATCCCCTTCATGTGAAGGGTTCAAGCCCTCATGATGTATAAAGCATGTTTGGTCCGAGCCATATGAAGTTAAAGGAAAAATAATTAAACTATTCATTAAAAAATTAATTATAAAAAATAATGACAAAATAAAAAAGAACGTTAATAACCAACACGAAATCACGATTCTGTTGTGGGTTTTTCCAAAAATCACAATGAAATCGTGATTCTGTTGTGTGTTCTGGCAAAACCCACAATAGAGTTGTGATTTTGTTGAATACAAAAACAAAAAAAAACCATATCAGAGGGGACGCACAAAAAGAGAGAACGGAAGGGTTGGGGAGAAAAATGGAAGGGTTCAGTTGGGTTAAGGAGGAGGAAGGAGAATGGGAAGGATAAGGAAAAGGAAGAAGGAGAAGGAGAAATTGAAGGGGTGGTTATCTAGTGGAGAAGGAGAAGGAAGAAGCAAGAACGGGAGTGGGAAGGAAAAAAGGGTTTCAAGAAGAGGAAGAAGGAGGGATGGGGAATTTTGAAGTTGGGGGTAGAAAGGTGATTTCAAGGAGGAGTAAGGGCCAATAACAATTTGTGTAAGGGTCAATAGTATCTCTCATCATTAATCCCTATGTTAGAAACAAATGCACTTCTTTGATTTATTAGTCATTACAACCCAAATTCTAGAATTGGTCCTTCCCTAGAAATGGTTAAGCCATGTTTGAGTATTGCTATTGGCATTACTACTTTTATTGTTGGCATTACCCATGTGGCTGCCTTTTAGTTATATTCCCAAACTACCCCTTGGATGAAAACACAACAGAAACGTGTTTCTGTTACATAAATGGGAGTGAAAAATCAAAAACAATGGAAATAGGATTATGTTGTACAAATGCGCAATAAAATTATGTTTTAGTTGTTATTTGGAGGTGAAAAAAAAAGCAATAGATATAAGATTATGTTGTATAGTATAGAAAAAAATCATATTTTTGTAGCATTAATTTTTTTAACCCCCCCCCCCCTTTGTTATACTATACAACAATGGAATTAATTTTCTGTTGTTTATTTTTTTCTGTTTTTTTACAAAACGGATATGTAATTCCGTTTTGGCCAAAAATCTCCAGACCCTTCCCTTACCATTCCTCTTCCTCCTCCCTTACACCTGCAGATGACAACACAACAACTGACAACGCAAATGCTCACAACTACAAAACAACACAAACATTAAGATCTTGATGGGGTGGCACGTATCGCGACGAGGAGGACAACATTGGTGTGGCACAACGATTCTGGATCTAGACTGGTGGCATGATGCAACGGGGTGGAGGTGCAACTTAGATATACTTTGGATCTAGGTTGGGGGGAAGTCATAGGGGAAGGTGGCATTGATGGTTTTAGATTTGGTTGGGGGGGTCGTACGACAGTGTTGGAGGATAGAGATCGGGTGGTGTGGGATTTTGATGAAGGGAAGTTTGAAGGGTGCAATGATTTGGTGAGTGGACAAAAGAGGAATTTCACTCAAGTTGGTAGTGATAATAGTAGTTCCCACCACGTTTTTACCATGATCTTATTTTGTGGCTGACTTGGACAAAGTTGGTATCAGTGGTTATATTTGGGCTTTTTTGCCTTTATTGGCAATATATCAATACCAAAGAGGATTTATGAAATTATTTTTGGTACATAGATTTATGGAATGTTTAAGATGGAAGGAAAGAGAAGAGAGAAAAGACAAATTACAAATTATGAAAAGTAATTTATTTAGGAAAGAGAAAAATAACTGTAAAAATAAAAATTAAATTTTTTTCAATTTCTCCTTTAATCCAAGTTTCAAATTTTATGTTTCTTCTAAAACTTGGAGTCTACGGAGTCATTGACCCTTTTGGGTTTCTTTTATAAACTTATTCAACATAACATCAACATTAAAAACACATTTAATTTAAATTAATTGAGATTGTTGGTAGATAAACTCAATGATAAATATGAGAATGCTAAAAAAAACAATGAAAGAAAAAGGGGAAAGAAAAAGAAAAATAAAGATGTTTTAAAAACATATTATGGGTATAGGTATGTTTTTGACAAAGAAACAGTTGAATTAAGCACATCAATTCATTTTCTAAATATTTTTAAGATTTAACTAAAATTATTTTATAGCTTTTCATAGTTTTATCAAATTTTAAATAGTCTCTTATAAAATAATTTTTATGAAATTGTTAATATTTTTAAATTTTACAATTTTAGATATCTTCTACCTCCTTAATTATTTTATTGAAATATAGAAACCTTTTTGTTTTAAGGGAGGTAGCCTAATTAAACGTACATCCTAATATTAAGTATAAGGGTTTTTTTTCAAAGGCAAATATAAGACATTTGTTTAAATATAGGAAATACGTTAAATACCATTAAAATTAAAATCATACTTATGTTAATAATATATTTAAAATAAACTAATTTAACGTGTTATGGGCACAAAAGCTTATTTATTTTTTCATATAAATATATCATTTTTTATGCAAGAGGTTTCCTCAAATTACTTTATGAGTTTATTTAAATACAAAACAAGTTAATTCAGTTAATCCATCCGCACTTCCTACACCTAAAAGTATGAATCTCAACGCTGGTCTTATGCATTATAAACCAGCAATTTGTCATTGCTATTTCACTTGATGGGACAAAAGGCAAACCTGAATTGTTGGCTCTTTTAAGTTTTAAGTGCTAGAAATAGCAAATGAAAAGCAAACCTGAATTGTTGGCTCTTTTAAGTGCTAGAAATAGCAAATGATTGAACCAGCAAATAGCATTTGCTATTTCTATTCTAACGATTAAAACAAACCATACACGGTCAAATCACTTGGGTACTGAAACTCCAGTAATATGCTTAGGATGAAATAGTTATTACAAATAGTTGTTTCGTCCTCAAATTTTAAATTTAACCTAGTATTTAGTCAAAATAGACCTATACCGGTAATATACTTTAAAACAGTATGATTATGATAATAAGTTTATAAAAGAGACCAAGAAAGATCAATCACTCCTGAAACTGATTTAGCGATGGCGCCATGTTACTAAAATTTGTTACTTGGGGAATTCACCGCGACACTTGAAGATGTTGCTGTCCTACTAAATGTTATTGGATAAGTCTATTTCAGAAGTTCCAATTGATAGTCCTATAATTGATATGGCCATGGATAGAAATTGTGTACAAATGGTGGAACGCTCATGATATTATATGTATGCTTCATGCAATCGAAGTCCGAAGCTACCTCTACAATTTAAAGATCCACCCATGAATATTGCCGAACGAAGATGGGAAATCTTTTGAAATGAAGTGCAAGAGATAACACGAGTTCAGAAATGGGAAAGCTTTTTCCAAAAAGGATAAAGGAAATTTCTTGCAGTTTTAGAGCACTTAATTTTTTTCCCCAAAAATTTAAAAATAAACTTTCTTAAAAATTGGTTTTCAAGTCGCGACTGTAACCGATTATTATGATTTTTGAATTATTCAGATTAATAACCTACCCGATTCCCCATTAAATTAATTGGTCCAACTTGATACAATGATTTAGGTGTTGAACTTTCAATTATAGTTTGTCTAACTTGGTACCCGATTATCAATCAGTGCTATATTTTTTTAACTAAAATTGAAAGTTTAACACCTAAATTAAAAATATAAAAATTTTGAAATCCGAAGAGTCTGGTATCGAGTGGAAATATGTAATGTCCATACTGCACCATGTCTAGAAATTTTTGAAAGTAATTTACCTCGACTTAAACCCAACCTAATTTGATGTGTCAAACAATGAATTGTCATCCCTATTCCGAAGGAATAGCTTCCAATATGTTCATCCGCATGGTACAAAAATAAACAATGAAAAGTGTAAGCCTAATTGAGTTTGATGCAGAGTCAGGCTCACCACGTGTACTTTTGAAATACGCAACGCAATGTACAGAACTATAACCAATCAATGAACCATATAAAAAACAGTGATGACAGCAAAAAATAACTCTGCGTTTTACCAGAATCGAGAAATTCATACATTGTATGTTGTTGCCCTGATCCCAACAAGTACTCAAATTAGGAGGGTTTAAAAAATGGTGCGATTGACGGCAATGAATGACAAAAAACCACGTAACCCCATTGCCCGAAGGCTCCACGCTATGCGTAGGTAAGAGAGAGAGATATTGTACGCAACCTTACACTTGCATATGCAAAGAGACTGTTTCCGGATTCGAACTCATGACCAACAGGTCATCAAGACACAACTTTACAAAAAAGGCACTTTGTAATAAGCATTTAAGTTACATCAGAAACACAATGCTCTAATGACATATTATAACTTGTGACTAGTTAAATGTGGATGGTAATGTTTTGCTCTACAATTCAAGGGCTGCAAAGATTCTTCAAATCCTCCTCCTTAGCATACCAATTTGGTATTATTTTGGAAACATGGGGATAAAGATCCTTATAGGAGTTCCTAATTGTTCCTTCTGCAACGCCTGTGGCAAGTGATATATCTGCATTAAGACAAAATGTCAGATATCAGACACAAGAATGACATAGCATAGCAACTGGTGGAGTTGATGTATCCGTGGGAATTTGCATTAAGATGCTCATTTCAAATTTTAAATTTTCCCTTAAAAGCCTATGAAATTGAAGAGACAAAAAAAACATTAACATATGTTTGTCCAAACCCCAGGTTACGCTCGAAGGAATGGAGTGTCACAAACCTTTGAGAGGTTTCTTATCATCAGAAAGCTGAGTTATGATGTATATAACTGCTGCAGCAATTGATATGGGACTCCTCCTGACAAATTAAAGAAAGATGTTATTAGTATCAATCATCAGAAAATTATCATAATATCATATTTCTCTGAAAATGATGAAAGGTAAAACAACTTGGAGTGGATTACACATGCAGAGGGCAATGCAATTACTTTTGCCATTAAATCCAAATCAAGTTGGCACGCCCTACATGGTATTATACAGTACAACCCTCGGTCTTGACTTAGGTGAATGCTAAATCCTCCTCAGTTTCCACTTGATGCAAAAACATATGCTATTTTTTCATAGCAATCCTAAGAGTTCCCACTTACACACATGCCACCGATTCCTTAGTTTCCACTTCTCAGTTCTCACCCAGTGCAGTCATCATGTAAAACCTGTTGCAGCTTTCTAATCCATAATCTAACCTTTCACCTTGTTATCCAAGGAAAACAGGGAAGTTTTATTCCATAGCTAATCAGTGATTCAGATAATATATGATACCCTAAGTTTAAGCTAATGTCCTAATTTCAAAGTATCACTAACACACTCTAGGGTGTCAACTGTTGGCACCAAGTTTCTCACAGCAAAACTAATAAGTGTTTGGCAGTAATTACTAAGTAGACATTTATATTAGTATCAAAGTGTAATCAATATGACAAACCAGACTTCAGCATTGAACGATTTATTATTACCTTATATCAAATTCTTCTGATTTATGCACAGCTTCCTGAGCAGCTTTAACAGCTTGATTATTCATACAAAGATTAGAACAGAATCGCCTCTGAAGTTTGAGATCAAAATATTGTCAGTAACATTAATGAAATCTAGTCAAACTTTAAACGAATTGGCTTCACAAATATGCAGACCAAGATAACAGGATATGCTTGAAGTCGAACAAAGAAAACTCACCATAAAGTCCCCTGCATGTATTGTACCCATTTCCACAGCATTACCATTCTCCAAACCCAGTTGTTTTACTATGTATTCTTTTGCTCGGCCAATTTCCTTCTTTGTGGCCCCATTGGCAACAGAGCAAATTTCTAGTTGAAATCCATAGGTTCAGGGAAGCTTATTTATATACAGAAAGATAAATTGGGAAACATCCAGATGTTAAAAGAATCATAAGCAGTACCCTTTACAGTACGAGGCTTGTCTTCTTGTCGGCAAGCGATGTAGAGACAAGCAGCCAATAAAGCATCTTGATTTCTTCCTCTACTAGACTTTTGATCTTCAACCCTCTTATATATCTCATTTGCCCGATCCTTCAAAGCAATTGTAACAAATAACGTAAGTGAATATACTCTTTTTACATGAAAACTAAAGTAGAAGATAAAGAAAGAAAAATTAAAATGAAGGTCTCAAGATTAAATCAAGACAACGGAAGGATTATAAACTGAGAAGCTTGACATGACATGAGAGCTGCCAAAACCTGATCAAATCCTTTCTCCACATGAATTTGCAAATCCATACTAATTGATTTACAGATATCCTTATTTCAAACAGCATACCCACAAATTCAGGAAAAATCTCGAGTTTTTAAGCCACTCATTTTTCCAAAAGTAAACTTATGTTGGCCTCCCAGTTGTACCATGGATCAAGCATCATGAACAAGGTGCACATGAAATGCCCCTGGCCTAGAAGGTTTTAATGCCTTGAGGCAAGAGGTGCCAAAGAGCACACGCCTCATTAAGGAAAAAAGCGTTAGCACGAGAAAGAAGAAAGCAGTTTGCCATGTATTTTAACTATGCAAGATTAACATTCAGAGTAAAACAAAATTTAGATTCAAATATAGAATTAGACCTTACACCCTACAGTTACCATGAATTTGGGTTTTAGTCACTACTTTATTTGGGAGGTATTGATCCCTATATTCCCCCAGGTATTTGTATTTTAGTTTCTACTAATTAAAGTACAGTTTATCTGACAAGAAAGTCTTTCCAAAGTGCCAAAGGCATCGGCCTCATTAAAAGGGGAAGCAACTAAACCAGCTAGAGGTACTGACCCTTTCGATGCTTCCTAATAGTCTTCTACTACACTTGATCACAATTTCTCCAGGGAATTACAGAAGGCCAAATAAAACAAACCACAATAAGTACCATTACAATGTCTTACCAAACAACAATGTAATTCAATACCAAGTAACTCAACAAAAATCTACACAGTTAGGTAGATGGTACAATTTCAAAGTTTCATTATTGCATTCAACACTTGCAATCCTAAGGGCTAAGCCAATAACAATGATCATATATGCATTGCATACAGATATATGCAAGTTAATGAAACTTGTTCTGTAATCAAATCAGACACATAAAATGTCCTCTCATAAACAATTATTGTTTCACCGGAATAGCCTTCAAACTTAGAGCCACACAGCTTATGCCACAGTTCCTCCCTTGTGAAATACCTCTCTAACCTCCACACAAATTCAGCATGTGATTCATTTGGATACAATACAATTTCAGAAAACTTTCCATTTAAGATCCAAACCTTAATTCTAATCACAACAATCATATGCAGTGGATACAAATACAAGCAGTTTCATGACTCTCCCATTATCTCCTTCCTGCTTATTTCACTAAACTTCACAGCAATTCTTATCAAAACAACCTTTAGTTCAACAAACACACACAAGCCACAAGCTCCCATAAATTAAACCCCCATTGAATACGGTATGTAATCAAGCTGCACACCCAAATGGCTCATAACACAACTTCAGCAAGCCTTGCACGCAAGGTTCAAACGTCACTCACAACAATCTTTATACACATTAGACACAAACATACACGCAGTTTTAAGAACCTTGTCCAGTAGTAGTAGTAGTAGTAATAACCCAAAAACAAAAGGAGAGGCTAAAGAAAACAAAACTGTCCTAAACAAGACATCCCTAAGAAAAAGTAACAAAAAAAAAAAAAATACAGTCCTAAAAAGGAACAAGACATACCTTGATGGTCGCAACGAGTCCCAACCTGAAAAAAAATCAACCACATCAGCCAATCCCTCAATCATAAACATTACAAACAATCACATTTCACAAAAAAAAAAAAACTTAATCCCTCAACCATCAACCTGAAAAACAACATTTTTTATTATTTTATCTCACAAAGCCACATTAGTTAGTCCACATCATAGCAAAGCCGACGCGATCATCGTATCACTCCCATCACATCAGTCCCCAAAAACAACAATCACAATTTTTCTTTTCAAATTTTTTTCTCAATCCGATCGGGATTGCAATCCTAGGGGAGAAACGGACCTGTCGGACATGGTGGCGATGGTCTTGAAGGCGAGGATGAGGGCGCGATCGGGGTTGGAGCCGCGGTTCTGCCAGCGGCCGAGGGAGGAGGAGAGGAACTCGCCGCCGCCGCCGCCGTTGGGCTTGGCGATGACGGTGGAGAGGCCGCCGTCGGTGAGGAGGGGGTTGGAGGGCCCGCCGACACGGTTGGGGTCGTTGTCACCGGATTCGTTGGCGAAGGTACGCCACTCGGAGGTCTCGTCGATAGAGTGGGATTCCAGGACGAGGCCGCACTCCGAGCACACCGTGTCGCCGGCGGAGTGGTCAAACACCACCTCCGTCTGCCTCTTGCAGTCGCTGCAGAACGCGTCTGACATCTTCTCGATTCTTTCTTCTCTATCAAATGCAAGAGGAGAGGAGAGGGTCTTTGTACGCTGAGTGTGTTAATAAGAGAGAGATAGAGAGAGCAAACTACCGCAGCGAAGCAAAATTTCTCTGCGTTTTCGGTATTTATAGACGAGGTTTATTCATTATTCGGGATTTTTTCTAATTGCCATTAATTTAAGCAATTAAAGTAATACATTAGATTAGTTTATTGATCTTCTAATTTATTTTTGTTTCGATTTAGTCCTTTAGTATTTTTAATTAATTTAATTTCATATGTCATCTAAATTAGACCAATAATATTAAAAGATGATACATTGTGACTATTTAAATTTAGTGATAATTTTAAATCCTCACAAAATGTTTATTTAGATTAATGATCAAATATATATAATAAGATCACTGAAATTAATTTAGACAACCAAATCAAATTAAATTAATTTTAAAAATTAGAAGATCAAATTTGATTAAAAAAATTAGATGACTAAATCAAACTAATTTTAAAAATTAGAATACCAAAATAGAAAATTAAATAGAAAATAAAAATAAATTAAAAGATAAAAAATTAATTTAACCATAATAATAATATGAATAATCTATTTGTAGATTTCGTAAAAATATACATGTATGTTCATATTTATTTTATTTTTTAAAATTTTTTCTTATTTTTATTTATCTTTTTAACTCTTTAGTTATTTCTTGTATATTATAAATAGATTATTCATAAAAATAATACACTCAATTATTGTACTAAAACAAAAACAAATCAATAAAACATATTAAAATAAAAGTGACATTTAACTTTTTATTTAATAATAAATTAAGAGAAAATAGAATATCTATTAATAGTATAATTTTAATATTATTTAATTATAAATTATCATATATATTATGATAAATTTTTATTAGTTGACTATATATATAAAATTATTTTTTAATTATTTATTACTAAAATTAATATTTTACATCAATCGTGAACGTTGATGACCAAATTAAATTAGATAATAGTATAATATTAAGTTTATCCACTTTTTAAATAATATTTATGATATAAAAATAATCAAGTGAGAAGAGAAAAAATGTGAAAGATTATTAATAATTAGATTATTAATGGTTAGAGATAAAAAGATTGAATAATGATGCATGAATTATTTATAATTTTATATATTTTATCAAAATCTCTTTTTTTTAATTTATTATCACATCACACATAAATATTATTATATTTATAATTTTTTTTATCTTTGTTCACTCTCTCTAAATATTGAATAGGGTATTGGTTGTCCACCAAATATTTTTTTATATTATTATATATGATAAATTTATTAATTTTTACAATAGTTATATTTGTAGTATTTAGCTGTTAATATAAAATTATTTTAAATGGCCATTGTACGTAAAAAAAAAATTGGTATAGCTACAATCATACATCATAAACAAAATCAGTCATTGGCCTAATGAATTAAGAGAGACATGTACAGTAACTCGTGAAACCAAAAAAGGCTTTAAACTAAATAAATTATAAAAACTAGTTGCAAGGATAATGTTACTTACTTGTCAATAAAAAGGATAATATTATTTCAAATAATAATAAGTTAATCGCATGTATTTGTTGATGGAGATGTAACTTATTAAAAATATTATTATATTGAACATATAAAAACATAATTGAAAACTGATACGTGTTTTTAAATAATAATTACAAAATACCTATGATCTATATTAAAATATAATAATTACAAATATAATTTAATTGGAATATATTGATCATATGCTCATATATTACTATAATTGTTGACTTTTATTATAGTATGTTAAAATTTGGTTTCAATGTATAATTAATTGTAAGCTTAAATGTTAGTCCTTTTATTTTAAAATAGAAATATTTACTCATTCTCTTTTAAAAAATTTACAATGTTGATCTTCATATTTTAAAAATATCAAAAATTTTGGTTCAATCTTCAATTTTATCTATATTTTATTTATTTTATTTCTTACAAGTAAATCATTTTTTATGATATATACTAAATAAATATGTTATGTCTAGAATTCAACTAGATCAAAATAAAAGAAATAAAAAATAAGCAAAATTAAAAATGGACTAAAATTAAAAATTTGTAAAATAGAAAGGTTAAATGTTTCCATTTTGAAATATGAACTAAAATAGTAAATTATGTAAAACGGAGATCAAATGTTTCTAGAGGGATCAAAATTATGAATTGAATAAAATAGGGGGATTAAAATTATATTTAAGACTTACTTGTATTATAAAACATTTTAGCTTAGTAGTCCATTGCATATAAACTCATTAAAAATATTTAATAATGAGACGTGTTGTATATTTTTAATTACTGTAATATTTTAAAATGCTTATTATATATAGTATCAATGAATTAAATGCATTAAATATTAAATATTTTAAATTATTAAAAAGAAAAAGGAAAGCATTAAAAATTTATTTTAATAACAACAATATATTGGGAATAATTAAAAATAATATATGTCAGTATAAACATTAATATTTTTTATTAACTACTTTAAATTAAAAAAAAATATTTTAAAAGAAATTACCATAATGTTTATTTTATCTTATTAATAAAAGCATAAGAAACATAACCATCGTGTATATTTTACAGTGTAAATTTTTTCATTTGACATTGAATAAAAAAAGCATTGTATATAATAAGTTTATTAATTTTTATAATAATAATTAAAAATTTATATCAAAATAATTTTTACCCAGTTAACAATATAATGTTAAAAATATTTAAATAATAATAACTCACTACAAGTATTTGTTGAGAGATGTGATTTATTAAAAAATATATATTACACTGAAAATATTAACAAATATTTGGTATAGTTGATACTTTCATACGTATCTTGTAAAATAATAAAACTTAAATACTAGCGACACACTCTCATTTAATTATTTAATGAGATGTTATTTAATTCATATTGTAAAATGCTTATTAATTAATAAAAGTATAATGCTAATAAAGTTTTTTAATTTATGTTTATAAATATACGGTGTGAAAGTATTAAATATAGTATATTAAATATCTTAAATTAATAAAAACGGAAAGCATTAAAAGTTCTTTTAAATAAAATAAAATATTATATTAAAACTACATAAAATATTTAAAATGTAAAAATTATTAATAGTTGATGATATCTTTTGAAATAATAAATAATGCTTCATCATTTCAAAATGACTGATGCATAAAATTTTCATATAAATTAAGAAAAAACAAGTAGTTCAAGGTTTATTGTATTGTATAGCATATTAAAGAGATAGTATCATTTATTTTCCATGAAAGTGCACACGTTTAATGAGCTTTTAATTATATAACTTATTTTTATTGGTTGAAAATGCATTCAATTATGAGTATTTTTAAAATAAAAGCTAAATTTATGATAATATTAATTAAAACTAACTACTTTTACTGATATTGATATATTAGATATGTATTAATTAAAATTTCCTTTGTTTTTTTAGAAAAGAAATGATTTTTTTGAAGGAAAGTATTATAGGAGATGAATTTATTTAATAAATGAGAGATATTTATTATTTTGTTGAAACAAATAATTTAAATAAGAAAAAGATAGTAATTAAATTGACATAGACATGTGAAGGGCTAGTAACACACTACTATTGTGTACAAACTCTATTTTTTTGATTAAAATGTATTAAAAATACAAAAATAACATAGAAATTCATTAAATACTATGTGAGATCCATTGAATTTGTGGTTTCTAATAAACTTCAAAGAAATGATGTGTTCAATGGAGTGTGTTTGAGAGGGTGTTCATCATTTCTTATTGAGTAATTAATTACTCTTCTTGTTTGCAATGTTGAATACATTAGAAAAACCATTTTATAAATATATACATTGTAAAAATAGAGGTGTTCAACTTTAAACTGATCAAAAATAAAAATCAAAATCGATTCAAAAAAATGAAAATCAAACTAAATCAATTTTTTTGGATTTGTTTAAATTATTTTTTTTTCAAGCCGATCGTTTGATTTAGTTTGTGGTTTGTGCTTTTTAAAGTTGAACCAAATTAGAACATTTATATTACTTTAGTATTATGTTCTTTATGTGTATATCGCTTGAGTTTCGTAGTGTTTTATAATGTTATGTATATGAAATTTATATAATATATACCACTTTTTTAAAAATGATTTTTTTAAGATATATTTGATTTAAAATGGATGAAAATTTGACAAATTTTTATTGTAGAATGTTTAACATATTAGCAATTTTTGTAGATTATCATTAGTAACCTTTTTAATGTAATTAAATGTAAAAGATGAAAAGAAAGTATATAAATTTAATAAAATAATATTTAGTAAAAACAACAAAAATCAAACCGAATTAATATATAAAAATATTGGTATGATTTGGTTTAAATTTTATTTTGAATAAAAATCAAACCAAACTGAGTCATTTATGTTTTATAAGTTTGGTTCAAGTGATTTATTTTATAAAAAAAAAAAAATCAAACACAGCCATAAAAACTCTATGTAAAAGCATTGAATATATTTTATTAAATATTTTAAATTAATAAAAAAAGAATTATAGTTTTCTTTTAAAAGCCTACAAAATCAATTTAGTCATGAGAGTTGGATAGTTTACTACATGCTGTCTTATATGCGAACTTTACCTTTATTGCTTAACCAAAGAAAAAAAAAACTTTTTTCTAAGGATAAATTACCGTATATAAAATACAAAAATATAGTTTATGGTCTATTCATATCTTTTCTATTAATTAAAAATATTCAATGAAATGTAGAATCATTAAATCATTTAAGTTGATATTTTAAAAGTGCTTATTAATTAGAGAATAACAAATATAACGGTTGTTTATTTCATAAAAATGTAGACGTAAAATATACTTAATTAAATAGCCGAGGGAAGAGATTCTATATTTTTAAAATAAAATAAAAGAGAAAACAAAAAAGTTGGTAGGTTAATTTTTTTTAAAGTAGGACTTAAATATATGTTTAATGTTTTAAATTTAGATAATTATTTTTTAGTCCTTAAAAAATTGTTTATTGGTCTATTATATTTTTTAAAAACTAATTTTAGTCTCTCTACTTCATTATGTTAATGGTGTCACAATTTATGATAATTTTTTACCGTTATAATTTTTTAAATTTAATTTCTTTAAAAATGAATTTTGATAGTTTAAAATCGCTAAAATATATAAAATAAATAAATAAAAAGCCACCACAATTTTATATTCATGTGTTTTTTCCTTTACATATTCTGGCAGTTTTAACCATCCAAAACTGTTTTTTAAAATATTAAATTAAAAAAATAAATTTTAAGTGGTTAAACTGTCATAAATTGTAAAATCATGATTACAATAAATAAAGAGAAACTAAAATTAGTTTTTAAAAAATTTGAGGAATTTTTTAAAAATTAAAAAAATAATTACTCAAGTTTAAAAGACTGAAAATATATTCCAACCAAAAAGTAAAGATGACAAGCAAATAAGTAAAGTAATTGACAATATAAGAGCAGTAGGATGCTAGTTACTGTAATTTAAAAAAAAAATTTAAGAAATAATTTAAAGATAAAACAGTCTAATAAATTTTGTACAACAACCGTGGATATTCCTTTTTATTATAAGTATAGATAGATTTTAAATTGTTAAATACATAAATAATTAGTTTTTAATATATACAATACATATTTTATAATAAATACATTTTTTTGTTTGTATATGCGTAATCACATTATTTTTTATAACAATAATAATCAAAGTTGTGAAAATCGGATCGGATCGGCTGGTTGGACTGGGAATCAGTAGTATCACCGATCCGGTTCTGCTGTTGAATCGAATGTGCAGTTGACTTTGTCAAAACTGGTCAAACTCGGTCAAAATCGGCGATTTTCAAAATTCGGACTGGGCTGCACCACTTTAGTGCTATCAAAGAAAAAAAAAAGTAAAACTGCAAAAGAGAGGAAGCTGGAAGAAGAAGCGGAAGAGGAAGCACGAATCTGAAGCACCAAAATGAGGTTGAAGATTGAAGAAGCATAAAAATAAGAAGTATAAGGGTAGCCCATCGAAGATTGAAGAAGTACAACGGCAACAGTAAGAAGCACGAAAGGCTACCCAAGGAAGAAGAAGAATATGTTATGTTCGTTACTTCCAAATATATATGTAGGGTTTTGTATTTGGGCCAAGTTTCATTAATCTATTTTCTTCTTGCACTCACCTTATTGCTTACTTTACTCCTTGTGCTCTTTTTTTTTTTTAAATCTGGATTTATGTTTTAATTTAAGTAGCTATTATTTACACTTTTTTTTATTATTAATACACTTTACTTATGTTATTAACTTTAATACTTTAATTGTTATTTTAAATTTTTTATTATACTTTTCTTAATCAAATAATATTAGTTATATATTTATATATAATATAATTTAAATTTTTTTAATATAGACCGGGTCAATTACTGACCCACCGGTTGTACCACTAACCCATTGATCCACTACCTCAACCGGACCAATGACCAAACCGATTTTCACAACTTTAATAATAATAACAACAACAGGAAGCAGCAGCAAGACGAAAGGTGGTTGGAGCTTTAGGAATGTATTGGGTGATGCATTTGACTTGTTAGGAAAGTCATATTATCTTCGTTGGCTAAGTTGGACGAATTAGATCCTTCGAATATTGGGGCTTTTCTTATCCTTTCCCATTCAATTGGAGTTGGGTTTGGACAAGAAATAGACAACCTCTGGGCTTGCATGTGCTTTTCATGCCTCGTGCTTTTAATTAAATCCAAAAGTGTATAACTTAGTTTTAATATACTTTTGCAAGAAGAAGAAAAAAACATGGGAGCGCATGCCATGCACCACACATTAATACTTTTATTATGTTTTAACTTTTCTTTTAAATAAAAAATATTTTTTAAAGAAATAATGTTAGATACCTATAACAATAAATAAAAGAATACCTATCTCAACAATTTTTTTTAGCTCCACTTTTTTTGGACCATTTTATCTCTGATAAATACCAATAGTCTTATTATTTAACCAAAAATAACAATAGCCATATATAAATGAGGAATACAAAATTTGAGTTAGCCATTCCTTTTATTGTTTTACCCCTCAACTAAAACTAAAACTAGGTAATCGTAATCACCCCTAATTTTTTTCCGCTCTTTCATTTTTCCACTATCTTCAAACAATGCTCCACGAGTTCTCCTTCCACTTTATAACTGTAGTGATGGTCTTTGGAGAGGAGGAAAAGTTGGAATACATTGATTCAAGGCCATTGATTTCTATGCTTATGTGAATGCAAGGGTTAGGGATATCATAGCAAAGGAAGTTGTTGATTGGAACAACAAAGGCAACGGGGAAGCTGGATGCTCTTTTTCTCACCTTTTTTTTCCACTCTACAATTTCTTTTGTATGCATGTTATATATAACAATTTCTTTCATTTTTGTTCTTCTCCGTTTATTATTTCCCATGCCTTCAATTGAAAATTTGAACCTTAGAATCAAAGAGATAACAACCATTGATCTGAAATTCTTTTTTGTCCAGCTTTTGATCGTTACAACCAATGTCCTTGGGGACAAGCAGACATTCTTAATAAATGGCGGAGAGGATTTAGTTTCATATCGACTTATTTAGTTGCTTCCTCAACAAAGAGAGTCGTATATGCACTACTAAAAAAATGATTTTTCATAATGCATCTTCGACAACAGTTCTTAAAAAATCATCATCATGTATAAGGCGGTTAAAATTTCATAAATATATGATTTTTCAATAAATACAATTTTACGAAAATCGTATTGAAAACTACCATTTTAAGATGATTTTAGTCTTTTTTTAAGACGGTTTTTACAAGATCATCTTAAAAAGTGAGCGCGATTTTAATTTTTATATATTGTGCCTTTCTCTCTCGTATCTCACTCTCCCTCTAACTCTTCAACTCCCCTCTACCTTGAAGAAACCCCTCATAAAGATCTTTGTCTACAAGGGCCCCAACACGGCCCCAACACTCCCTCCTCTGCGTCTTCACCTCCACCAAACTATTAGGCAGAGTTTCAATACCCGTCAATCTCACCTTGGCCGAATCACGCCCCTGCACCTTCCACAACAACAAGCTCACCCTCTCCAAAAGCCCAGTCCCAGTCACTTCACTTAACAATCTGTCGCCTTCATGGCCACGTCGTTTGAAAGCGGGTCAGCCACTCCAACTCGGGATCCTGGCTCATAATCCGCCCCGACGGAGATGGCACTTGGAAGCCATGGGGCCACCTTGAAGCCAGGATGATGTCGTTTAGGTCCTCTTTGTTGTCTCATTCGCATGCCTTTTGATTCTTGTCCAACAACAACAAAAACAGAACCTCCCGTTTCAAAGCCACTACCCAAGTTCCCGATTTCCTTTCTGCAGATTGGTAACTATTCTTCGTACATTCCTTACCACAATCCTCCTTTTTTTTT
>CM023960.1:15035257-15049855 GCA_013407115.1 Glycine latifolia
TTTGGTATAGTTTAGTGCAGAAGATGCGGTGCATTACCAGCTTGAAGCCTTGAGTATAATGACCAGCCTCGTCCAGACAATGGATTGAGGTTATGTATAGGTTTGTTGGATTTAACCCTTTGAAAGGTCTCCCTCTTTTGGCCCTTTCTTTGATTTGGGCTAGGTTAGTACTAATAATCTTCATATTTTTTCTTTAATTTGTTATTAATTAATTAATATATAAATACATATTTTTACTGATATATGTTCATGTTGAAATTGATGCTAACCTGTACAAGTATTCTCATGTGTGTTCAGTTTGAACGATTTAGGAGAATTTTTCACCACTCTACTTATCGGGTCTTACTAGGTCACAAGGAGAAAAGGATCATGAGCACTTTGTTTGTCGAGGAGGTACAATGTTTTGTTTTTCTTCATCATCTTTTTTCCAAGTTTTCTCTGTTATGGACCTCTATGATCCTCCAAGACCTGCACAATCTCCCTCCTTTCTTAAATTGGTTTGCTTACAAATTGCCTAGACCCTAAGCTAAGCTACTAGCCTACTACTAAGAGACCAACATGTCTCCCATGCATAGGCTATAAAAGTACACTTGGACTCATTTTAATGTTGAACATAAATTTGTATGCTAGGAATTGGCTTAAGAATGATGGTTCATTCTCAATTGTATGTTATTATTGCATGACCAGTTTTAGAAGTTAAAATTCACGCTTTCTTAACTCTTGCATAAGTTTGTAAATTGTAAGTGTATTCCAACCCAAGGTAGTAGAAGTACAGTGACATTTAACATAATAGGCTTATTGTGTTTGACCTAAGTTTAGATGGTAATGAAAAATACTCCTGTGGAAAGATGTGTTTTCAAGTTTTCTAAGGATAACAGTCCTTGTTGTCAAGAAACATGTTTCAGCCGTTTGATACATTGCAAATTTTGGGTGTTTTGTGCTGGCTGTATATGTTGGCCATTTTTGTTTAACTCACATTTTAAACAAGTGAAGTGTGAAGTGAGGAATTGCAAATTGCTCTTCTGTTATAGAGTTATTGGATTCACTCTCTTGGTGGTAGAAACTAAGTTTTGCAGATTTCCAAATTAGTAGTTTGCTTTCAAGTTTTAATGTTATGTTTCTCCAAAGTAGTGTTTTTAGTTATGTTATTTACTTCTAAACTTCATAGTATATTATTGTTTGGGAACAAAGCAAAGGTGATAAACTGACTTAGTTCCTTTGTTGGTTTTGCATATTTTTTTTTTATACATATTTTGTCTTTTTTTCAAATGTTTTATTATTTTAATTAAGGGTGGATGACCACCATAACTCTAGCTATTGGCTGTTGCTTGAATACTACTACTATTGTTATATTTGTAAATAATTTATTGAGTGATACAAGTGGAAGGAATATTAATTAGTAATTATTTTTATATGTGAATTAAAAGCTTTTTGTCTTGTCTTGTATGTTCATGCTAAATTTTAATTATTTAACCTTCTGGTTGGTTGTATATATATGTATGAATCCATGTCTATTTCTACTTTGAAGACATATTTAAACTATATGATAAATTATAAGATGTAAAACACTAAAGCTTGCAGAGTATACATTTTGAAGGATTTAATGTTGAGAGTTATATAATTCGAGTTTAGGCAATCAACTTAAAGTAGCACGCATGCTAGCATGATATCCTAGTCCATAAGGAAAAATGAGTTAGCTAGCTTTAATTTCAGGAGGAAGAAGGATATATATATATATAGAAAATAATGCAACCGACCCATTCACAGTTGGAGGTTGTATGTCCATTTCATGGGAGAATATGCTTTTTTTTTCAACAGGGAGAGTATGCTATTAGTACTAGCATGAGTGGTTCTTCTATATATTACACTTACTTTCCATCAGCTCATACTTGTAGATAAGCAAAATTGTTATATAAGAGTGTGAATATCTAAATTAATTAGTCCTGAATAATGATTGAGAATATATATATATATATATATATATATATATATATATATATATATATAATTTATTGATTTCAAAAAATAATTTTATATTTTCCCTTTGCACATTTGCAAGTGTTTGTGCACTGAATGCATTTCTATTTTTTAAAAGTTTATCCTGGAAAGCACTTGTAGAATATGAAAGAAGAGAATGGTAAAACATCTCCCACTTATTTATATATGCATTGTTTATAAAACACTTGTTATGAAAACAATTTTCGAGACTAAATATATTTTAGATAAGAAGTTGATTGTTGAGTTGTATAAATTTGTTTTATAAAAAGTAATTTTTAAGATAAAAGATTTATTATATTTTTAGTCTTTTCAATATAAATAATTATCATTTAGTTATTAAAATTTTTAGGAACTATGATGTTAGTGTATTACTTTATTTATGAGTGATTTAGTACCTTAATTTTTTTCGTTATTACTGTTAGTTTCTCAATTTTTTTTTACTTTTAGTCTTTAAGCATTTCATACATGTTTTAAAGTGTTTCTTAGTTATATATGAAATATGAACTGTTTCGTTAGCTCAAGGTTTATGCTTTTGACTCCATCTTAAGAACTTTAAAAAGTATGAAATGCATGATAAAGGGTAGAATTTTATGCTTATGGGGTGATACAGGCAATGTAGGGCAAGGGTTCACTCCGCATTTGATTTCTAAAATCAACAAACAAAATATAAATTTTCTAAGATGATTTTTTGTAAGAATCATGTTATTATCCTCATTTTTTGTCTTTTTTTTAAAAAATATTTTAAGACAGATTTTCGAAAAAAACGTCTTAGAAATACCCATTTATTTTTATTTATTTTAAAAAGAATAATTTCTATGACAGTTCCTATCAAAATCTGACTTAGAAAGTAAACATTCTAAGATGATTCTTTGAAAAATCGTCTTAAAAAGTGTACATTCTAAGTCAATTTTTGACAAAATCGTCTTAGAATCCTCAATTTTTATCTTATTTTTTTAAAAAAGATAATCTAAGATAGTTTTTCGTAAGAAGCATCTTAGAAACACCCATTTATTATTTAAAAAAAAAATTATAAGATGGTTCTTACCAAAAATCGTATTTGAAAGTGGACATTCTATGACGATTTTTCAAAAAAATCATCTTAGAATGTAAACTTTCTAAGACGGTTTTTGGTAGAAACCATCTTAGAAACACCTATTTATTTTTTTAAAAAAGAACAATTTCTAAGACGGTTTTGGGATAAAATCGTCTTAGAAGATGGTTTGAAAATCGTCGTCGAAAGTATTGACTTTTCATGACGTTGATTGTAACGACCCGTCTTGTCGCAACTGTATCATACTCTTAATTATGCTTTTAATGGTATTTTATATTTGAAAATCCCTTTTAGTTTGTTTATAAAAATAGTAGTAAATTTTTCATAAGTATAATCAATATCACAAATCAAAATTCAAATATATAAAGATGCAATACATCATAATACCTGTATATTAATAATTAAAAGTTTGTAGTAATTATAAATAAGTAAGTCTGAATTATACAATTTTCTTAAAAGAAATAATGATTTAAATGTCGGGGTGTAATTAGCAAAATGTCGGGGTGTAGTCATTCGAATAAGGGTGTAACTAGCAAAAATATAACCCTTGCTCGGGATCTAGTCCATCTACATCCCAGCTACTTGGCGGCTCCAACCAACATAAGTCATCTTCTCGGTCACCTACTGTTTTCCATCTGTTCACGCGAACATGGTTCGTGATCATCATAAGTATCAATCCACAAGGTACAACGAAACAAATATCATCAGTTATAAAAAGACAACTTGAACATTGTAAAATCACAACAATAATCAAATATTTTATCATGCATTCAATCATGGATAACCTTTTCAAACACATTTCACAATTCACCTTAAAATGACTAGTCATAATGCATGTTCTAGACTTATCTATTTGTCAATGCAATGTGGTACCATCCTCATGGAAATAGCATCTCTCAGTAAAATGATGCAGAAGCTCGTCAAGGTCATTCTGTCGTGCACAGGTCACTCCCCCCTCATGGTAATCAGTCCTGAGTCACAAAGGAGTTCAAAACAGAGACGCCCCTCTAGTACTTCTGTACCCTACTGCCACCATCCTATTTTCATGATGCATGAAGTATGTACATGGGTTCTATCAACGTATGACCTAGGCCCGTGCTCAACTCGACCCGGGTAGGATAACGTCATAGCCCCCTATATATATATATGTTGATCCATTCTCGGGTACACTGATGCACTGACCGTGGTCCTTGCAAGGTTAACCACCCGGTCCCAGCATCTCACATCAGTACATAAAATATCACCACGGCTCTATCAATGTATGACTCAGTCCCAGGATCAACTCGTCCTGGTTAGGATAATGTCATACACCCCCGTGGGTATTTATGTATATCCAAACGCATTTAGATTATCATGGGCACTATCAATGTATGGCCCTGTTCGGGATTAACTCATCCCGGCTAGCATAATGTCATACACCCCCCATGGTATCAATGCATTTAATAAGTCAAGCCAATACAATGGCCAACTTCAACGTAATCACATACGTCATTCACAAACATTACAAACGAGTGAATAGGAGAATAGGAGTGAAGTATTAGGCATTCGTGTTGGCATCTAATCATAACAAATGATGTAAGAATCCGAACAAGGTCGGATGAGGGCACAAGGTTGTTCGAGTAAGGAAGCCCGGTAATTCTTTAAAGAAAAGTGCGAGCTCTGCTGAGTAGGAACCCAGTAGCTCTTTAAAGAAAAGGTACGGGCTCTGCCGAGTAAGTAACCTGGTGGCTCTATTCCCGAGAAGATACGAGCTCTGCCGAGTAACGAACCCGATGGCTCTTTCTCTTCCTCTCATGAAGTAACTTGAGTTCGGTAGTTTTAATGGGCCACCCCGGGTAAAGAACCCGGTATACAAACGTCTGCTAACAAAGATTAAGTTACATCCTTTATGCACACATACATGGTACGTAAACCCTTCAACTCGGCATTCTCATCCCGGTAGTCGACATCACATTACAAGGGATTGACATATATGTAACTCGGCCCATCCATCCCGGTAGCCAATGTCATAAACAAAGGTTTGACACATGCAACTCAGCCAACCCTTCCCCGCAGTCGATATCATATCACAAGGGATATATAACTCGGGCCACTAATCCTGGTAGCCGACATCACAACACAAGGGATATATAACTCGGCCTACCCAGGGATATATAACTCGGCATACCCATCCCGGTAGTCGACATTACAACACAAGGGATATATAACTCGGCCTACCCATCCCGGTAGCCGACATCACATCACAACAGTGTTTTAATATACATATAACATACTCCACCCGACTTACCCAACCCAGTAATCGTCTTCCTCACACCATTTACAGACATCATCAATATATTTTACGTAGCATATTAAATAACAGATACACACTTTTAACCCAACCATGATATCAAAAATCATTATTAACACAATAAACTCCCCTTACTTCAACAAGGATTATTTTCTTTCACACTTAATGTGAGTTTTTGTTCGAACACAAGTTCTCCCAGCAACGAGGAATAAAAAGGATTATGTTTCGTTCACCAATTCCTCTTAACGTAGGGGTGTTTCCGCTGCAATTATGGTGGCTCTTGAGAGTTAAAGGTGGTATGGTGGAAGAAGAGAGATTTCTGGGTGCAAAGAGTTTAAAGGGAGAAAAGAAGAGAAACACGCACATGAGTGAGAGAGTGAATCGTGTTTCTGCTTCATGCACTGCTATTTATAGATGAAGCATTGAGGCAAGTTGTCAACCACTTGATTCAGCCAGCTATCACAGCCACCATAGTTGTCCACTTGCATGATCGAACAGCCACCGTAACCACCACAATTTTTACTATGCGTGTACGAATAGCTTATCTCAGCCACAAAATTTGACTTTCACCTTTTACGCACAAACACCCATGCAAAACACTTTAACAGATTTCAAGATTTATATTAAGCAATTAATCAACACAAATATCTTTCTATTTGTAAAATTTCAGGGTGTTACATTGACTTCAAAGATGGTCGTAAAATCGTCGTTAAAATGCCTTTAGAACCGTCGTAAAAAGTCATTTTTCAGTAGTGGTGGAGGTTAGTTTGAATCGTATCAAAATGTGTAAATAAATTGATGGGTTTCAACAATATATTTTCAACCACATTATTTAATTATTTTATAAGAAGATTTAGCTTGATTCATGTTCTCTCGTTGTATTATCCCTTTCTTCCTCTAACCCTTCCACACATTTACTCTAAAAGGGAAGGAAACCATCTTCATATTGGTGAAAGAAACATGCATTGTGAGGAAAAAGGAAGTGGTGATGCTAAAGGAAAGGTCCATGATTTAATGCTTTTAACAGAGAAGGAGTATATGGAAGTAAAAACCATAATCCTTTTTTTAGGTGTATTCGTTCATCTATTTTCTTGTCCTTTTTTAGGGATATTTTATTTTTAATTTGAATTCCCTTAATTTACTCTAAATTATATATATATATATATATATTAAATTTTCAGTTTCATATAAACATCTTTCGGTTGCATAAAACATCTTATATCTTTTTCATTTCTTTTCTTTTGCATTTTTTATTTTCTATAAATTATTTTTTAATTAGTGGTAAAAAAATCAAAATTTAACTGATCTTTTATGAATATTTTTTATTTTTATTTTTAAATTATTGGTTGATTAGTCATTTGCACAAACATTATTTGTGGTTGGTACAATATATAACACTTTACCTTTCAAAATATAATTGCTTTCTAATATTAGTAACCATTTATTCTCTATTTTATTAAGCCTTTAACTGTTACTTGAGTAATTATACATTATCCCTGTTACTACCACAATATGTCTGAATGCTACTCCTAGCATCAAAGGGTTATTTTCGATCCTTTCTCTTCACTTTGCCTTTGTGATGTGACCCGAAGGAAAGTACCTTCAACAGACACTCCGACACTTAAGTAAGAATTTGGATTAGAGCAATAAATATGGACAATAAATATGCATTCAATGAATAATGGTCTTTACCTAGGAGTCCTACCCTTTTATACCAACCTTATTAGGCCCTAGACCTTGGGCTTGTGAGTACTAATTACCATCTAGGTAATTCATCCTTTAAGCATGATTATCACTTAGTAATTGCGATTATCATCCTATAGGGGCTCGAAACAATCCTTGGTTATCCTTGCCGAATACCTATACGACCTTTAATGGGGTCGAGTAGGTACTCTGTGTCATGTCTAGTATACATGACCCCAATCCCTTTTGGTTCTAGGTTGACAAAGAAGGATTTCATGTTAGAATATCTGTCTATGGTACCTAGATCTATCGATAGGTGCTCAATTTTCGGGATGCCAACTTTTGTGGCGATTGTGTTTCCCTAGAAAATTATGGTGTAACTGCTAGATCATGGTTTTAAAACATGTCTCTTCAACTACCCATGTTGGTGATCGAAAATCCCGTTGCCTTCCACCATTGATCTTTGTTAGTTGATGGTGGAGATTTGCATTGGTTTTGGGCTCGTTTAAGGCCATCACCTATAAAAAAAGGGACATTAAGTAGTTGTCAACCTTACATAACTTCTGATTTTCTTCTCTTAGCCAAACAGTGTATTTTAGTCTTTCTTCTTATAGGTACACTTGTAACTTTAGGAATAATGGTTTCGATAGAGGCTTCGTTGAGGGAGACCGAAGGGGTTGGCTCTAAGGTGCGAGGTTGAACAAAGAAATATTGGAGTTGTCTTCCAACACGTCCACTTTGGTCATGGTCTCCTTAAGTTCCCCTTTGGAAGGGGGTTCGTCCTCCCTTAATGGTGGGGGAGTCAAGCGACTTCTCTTTGCCTTCTTGAATCAACTTCTAGAAAGGGTGGCCAACAACATAGGAGAGGTTTTGAACGTGGGGGTTACTGCTATTGACGAGACTCGAAGCCCCCTTTCTCTGGAAACTACCTAGGTAGTAGTGGATTCTCCTGATCCTTTTGTGGAGGTGGTACAATAGAAACATTGGCGCGTGTTGTCGGAGAAGAAAGTGTGCTCTCTGATTATCTTTTTGGGTTATACGTGGGTTGACGGGGAAGTGGGTACCTTTTTTCCCGCTACAATGAGAAGTCAACATTAATATGCTTAGTTGGCTTCTTATTAGCATTATCTTGGAGGATGATGACTGCCCAATCATGCTACAGACAATTTTGTCGGACGCTAACCCTCTGTCGAAGTTTGTATTTATGAATAAAGAGTCAAAAAATAGGGAATTTTTTTTATATGTATGAATGCCTATTCCGAGACCTACACGTGGGATTACCCTTTAATGACTTCACCATGGGTGTCCTCCCTGATTTGAAAGTGGCCTATCTCAGCTACATTTGAATGGGTGGGCCGCCATATAGGCATTTTGAGCCCTATGTTTGTACACTATTGTTAAAGCTACTCTGGGCCTTCTCCTTCATTATTTTTGTTGTTAGCCGCATAAGCAAGCACAGTGGGTAAATTTAATAAGGATTCTATCATGTCCCCTCTTTTGAACTTTTACTTCTTCCTACAAAAATTTCAAAACTGGTTACTTTAAGGTAGCTATAAGGTCAACCACTGGAAGGAATTTTTTCTTTGATTCGGAAAAGAAATTGTTGTTCCCTTTTCACTAGCAATAGTGCCCTTGTTGTTATGACGAGTACCCCAAAGAATATTTGAATTCCGAAGAGCTTTGATACCTTGCCATCCTTGAATTTTTTCCTTATCAGCTCCCTGTCCAACCAATAGTTTCACTTTTGTGATCTCTAAATCTCATTTAGGATCTTGGGGGTTTTTTGTTTTTCCTTTTGCATATGTCGATTGTTGCCTAAATTTCAAACTTACTACTTTTAACTTTTTCCAAGGATTATGGCTCAAGCTGGTGCCAACATGGTGGTCTTTCGCCTTGGCAAAAAGAATCGCCTTCCTCCTCCTACTAACAACATTGTTCTTGTGGCCCCTGTAAACCAAGCTACCAGTGTTAGGGATCCTCCAATGGACGTCGCCCTTCTAACAGCTAAGGATCCCTAGGGAAAGAACAAACAGAAAACAAAAAGTGAAGCATTGAATACAAGAGTGGCTTGGTTGAACCTTCTAAGCACAAAGATCAAGGGCACTAGGAATCGAAGAGAATGAAGCCATATATGTTGGACTTCCTTATCCTAACCCTTTATCGGCCTTCTTGTCCTTGACAAACCAAGGATTTTTTGTCGAGGAGTTTGCGCCGAATCGGCTTGTTGACCCGAGCCTAATTTTTGACCATGTGTAACGCCTTGACATATCGATAACTGAAAGTAGATGTTTGATGTATTTCTTGTGCTATTTGATTAATTTGAATTAGTTGAAATGCTGTGTGAATTATCCTTGTGCAACTTCTTGGTGTGGATGTTGTTACGTTATGTGGAGTTTGTTTGACCTGAGTTGGAAATGTGATTTCAAGTTTGACATATTTCAGTAAAATCATGATCTCAGACTCATTAATTGTTGGATCGACTTCGAACTTCGACTTTAGGTTGAAAACCCATGTCTTCACATTTTGACCATTGGGATTTGCTAAATAACACAATTGGACATGTCACTTAGCATGACCAGCGTGGTAAGTGCAATTCCACACAAAAAAAAATTCGCTCAGTGCCAAAAATGGAATTTTGCTTAGTGAGATATGTTGATTATAAATACATTTATCAACGTGAAAAACATGATTTTTCACCTCTTTCTCTTTCCAAACCTTCACTAAAAGCCCTAGACCTCATTCTCCACCACCCACAACCACTGGTGACTATCACGGGTCGTCGTTGCTTGTTGTCAGACCACTGCACAGAGAGGAGCACTTTAATCTGAGAAAAATCTTCAAAACCCACCTTGCGGATTCGTTAGAAAATGGAGCTATCAACCCTTCTTTCGTGGTTTCTTTGAGGTAACCATAATTTCCTTGTATTCTCCTAATTAGTTTAAGTGTCTCTTAGTATCTATTGTGATTTGGATACCTTTATTGGATGTTTTTACATTTCCTTTGAAAAATCTTTGAAAATGACATGTTTTAAAAGTTTCTTTTTTATAAAATTGATGTCATTTTTATGACCTTCGCTAAACCCCGGTCACATTGGTGTGATCAAAATTTCAAAAATGATGTCTCTTTGATGTAGACTCCAAAAACACCATTTTAGTTCCTTTTAAAAATGAATGGGCATTTGACCATGAATGTTAATATTAACCTTATCTTTGAAATCTATATTGAATTTTCTTCAATTTGGTATATAGAGCTTTGCATTTGGACCAAAGGACGTGAACATGAGAGATCTCAAAATGATGCTGCAAGGAACTAACAGAGAGAAATAAATAGGTGAAGGGAGTTTATTGTTTGTTTACAACTTTTGATACCATAGTTAGGGTCAAGGAACCCAATAATGGGAATGTATGTTTGTCTCTATGTATGCTGATTTTTAAGAAAACTGTGTTTTTAACTAATGAGATGTGATATATTTGTTATTGATGAATGAAATTGTGAAGGATGTGGTTGTAATGATTGGAATTTTTTAGAAAAGTCTTAATTACAGAGGAGACTCTGCACAAACTTTTATATTTGTTCTTCTATTTACTTCTTTATTAAATTTTAATTGCGATAAGAGTTTGTCTTGTACACCACAGTTCTTGTTGGATATAGGGGGAACAACAAGAAGATGAAGCTTGTGCCTTAGAAGGATGTTTTGAGCTTTTCACATGCCTTGAAGATTGTAATTTAATTTAAGTGTATGAGAAGCCAATCTTTTGATCCTTGCATTGCATGCACATAATCATCAACATGTTTACATGTTTTCATTAAAAGTATCAAAGCTATTCATGTTTTTAAAAGAAATCAATAAGTCATGGTTAATGTTTTTGGAAAAATGTAATCTTACTGCTTTAATCGATTACACAGTGGTTTAATCGATTATTTGCTTCGTTTTAAATCTGGAAAAGCCATGATGAACATTTTAATCGATTACATGACTCTTGTAATCGATTACAGAGTAAAAATAAAAGTTTGCCTCACTACTTTAATTGATTACCATAAATTGTAATCGATTACACAAGCTTGATTCACAAATGAACTTCACTGCTTTAATCGATTACAACTTAGATTAATCGATTATTATGTTCGTTATAAACCCAGAATGAAGCTATGAACAATTTAATCGATGAAAAGATAATTTAATCGATTACATAAGCCATTTAATCGATTATTTGGCGCGTTGTAATTGATTACAATCTGTTACAAAAAGCTGTTATAAATTAAATGAAGGCTTGTCTGTTTTTCTAACTTGAACACTTCAAATTTTCTGAATATACACAAGCCTTCTCAAAGTTAGAAAGTGATTTTCTGGGTTAACTAAGTTCTTGTCCCACTCTTTAATCTTCATGGGTTTTGAATGATTTCTTGGGCAAGAGTTTTCAAAGAAATTTTGGAGAGCATGTTCTGAAATCCTTTTCTGCAATTCAATTTTGATCGATAAATTATATGCATTCATATTCATTGGATCATCAGGTTGTTTCTCTCCATTTTCTTTGGTTGTAAATTCGTTTTTGTATTTTTAGTTATTTAAAGCTATTGTAAAGGATGCTTTAAAGCTTATGCTAGAGTAGTGTTCTCTAGGGGAAGACCAGAGTAGTGTTCTCTGGTTCTTGATTACTAGAAGTCTAATAGGGTTTTAGATTTCTTTTCTTTGTCTAGGGTTGATAAAGAGTAATTGTTGTAAAGCTTGTAAGAACTGAAATTTATAATAATGGAACCCTAATCTAGTGTTGATTGGAAGAAACTGGATGTAACTTATCTTGAGAAGTGAACCAGTATAAATTCTTGTGTTGATATTTCATTCCTTAATCTCTATTAGTTATCTTGTTCATTTGTTCTTGGTGTTATTATCATTACTCAACAAGTCCTGTTTTAAGCAATTGATTTCTTGGGCTGAGTGGTTTGATTGATTAGAAGCATTCTTGGTTTAAAAGTGATTAAGATCCTTAACTCTGATTTTACAAATAAATTTTAAAAGGCCAAGTTTAAACAATTTACCCCTCTCTTGGTTATTGTGGGTATTCCTATTGTTTTCAGTTCTCCTTTTTAATTTTGAATTCTCCTAAAATATCGGTCTTATAGTATTATGGATTGTTATTGTAAGAGATTTATGTTGTCTAAAGACATGGGAAATGTGAATCCCAAGCATGAATTTATATGTATATATGTGGAATGTGATTGCTTGTGATGATGATGATATTGAAATGAGATGATGCTAATGATATTGAAATGAGATGATGTTGATGTTGACGATAATATTGAGATGAGATGATGTTGATGACATTGAGATGATATGATATTGATGTTGAAGATGACATTGAGATGAAATGATATTGATGTTGATGATGACATTGAGATAAGATGATGTTGATGTTAATGTTGTCATCGTGATGGATGTATACTGTGTATGTAGATGAGGGGTGCAGTGACTTGTTGGATATCCCTGATATGTTGTTAACATATATAGTTTTTAGGATAGTTTTATTAGAAAAATAGGAAGAATATAGTGAATAAATGTTAGAATAAGTGTAAAATTCATTAGTTTTATGTTTATAATTGATTCTATGCTATTTTGATGCTTAGGGTCAAGAAAAGCAAAAGAAAGAGCCAACTGAAGCTGAGATCTCGCGCTAACCGCTCCAGGGCCACGCTAATCGTGCCAGAAGCACTCGAGGTTCACGCCATTTGCGCCAAGCTGGCGCCAGTCGCGCCAGATACACTGGAGGCTCGCGCCACTCGCGCCAGAACTCGCGCCAGTCGCGTGGACGCCACGGGATTTCTAAATTAGCTTAAAGATAACATAAGAATGATGGGTTTTTAGGGTTTTATAACCTAAGTATAAAGAGAACCTAGGTATGACACATTAGGTATGAATAGACACTGGAAAACAGAGCAAAGAAGGCAAGATCAAAGGAAAAAGATTCAAGGCTAAAAAGAAGCAAGAAGAACAAGAAGGAGGCAAGATTGAGGGGTTTGTGACTTTGCATACCTTAGCTTCTTCCTTTTCTCCTTTCTTCACATTGTATTAGGCCAGACACCATTATGTCTGGCTAATTCCTTTGTAATTATGGTTTAGCCAAAAGCCAATGTGACATCTGTGTTTCTTGAATTGAGTTTAATAAAGTTTCTTATAATTGTTTTACTCTACTTTATTTTTCCATTATTATAGCTAATTAGACTTGATCAATCTATTAGGTTACTTAGGGCTATAATTCACAATAGGAATATTGGGGTTTTAGTTTCTGAACGCAGTAGAGTGACAATTGCGATATTACCTAGGGATAGGGATAAAGGACTGCAGATTCTTGTTATGCTAGCTTCATGCTTAATCTAAAGGGAATTACTAAGGGATTAGGATTCTTAAATTAGGTTAAAGGGTTAAATGACCGAGGAATCAGGGTTTAACTATATTAGAAAAGCATACATCTGAATAATTACATTAAATAGAGTTAAATTATCAATTCAATTACATAGAGTGAACTGCGGTGATTGTGCTTTACCATAATTATTCTTAAGTCCTGATCAACATTTAAATTACATTGTTTTTAATCTTCTTTTATTTACAATAATTAAATCCAAACCACAATTCAATTCTTTCAACAATTTCATTCCTTCTCCAATATTAAGAATCATAAATTACAATTGATATTAGTGTCTCAATCCTCGTGGAGACGATACTTTCTTATCACTTTATTACTTGGAATGATCGGTGCACTTGCCGTGTCGCAACAAGTTTTTGGCGCCGTTGCCGGAGATTGATTTCGCTAATTTACTTGTAATTTTGTTTTTAATATTGGATTTTTTGTTTTACTGATTTGTTTTCTTTAGTTTATGCGAGGTTTAGTTGGACTAGAAGAATTACAGTTTGACCCTGAAATAGAAAAGACTGTGAGAAGAAATAGAAGACTAGCCAAGCAGAGACGAGAGACAGAAAAATCTAATTCAAACAACGAATTAGAATCAAGGATGGCCGAAAGACCACCAGTACAAGGGGAGGAGTTAATGGAGGATATTCTTGCTCCATTATTCACAAGACCCAATCCTAGTATAGTCCGACCAGCGATTGAGGCTAACAAATTTGATATCAATCCATCATTAATTACTTTGGTGGAAAGAAGTCAATTTGGTGGAGAGGACGATGAAGATCCACACAATTTCATTGACAGATTTTTGCGGATCTGCGATACAATCAGACACCAGGGAGTATCAGATGATGCTGTGAGGCTAAGATTATTTCCCTTTGCTGTTAAGGGAAGAGCACTTCGTTGGTTAGACAGACAAACTCCTAATAGTATTAGTACATGGGAAGACCTGGTTACTAAATTTTTCTCTCAATATTTTTCTATGGAGAAATACAACAGGTTGGTGAACGAGATCACCAATTTCACTCAGAACGAGAGAGAAAGTTTATGTGCAGCTTGGAATAGGTTCCAAGAATTGATCAGAAAGTGTCCACAGTATGACATGACTGTGGGAAGGAAAGTATGTATATTCTTTAATGGGATGACTCCAGAATCAAGACTTATAATGAATGTAG
>CM023960.1:15069855-15091809 GCA_013407115.1 Glycine latifolia
GGTTCATGGCTCAACCACAATACAGAAATTAGCCAAGCATACTCTGAATTGATACTACTTCCATGGCTAACATACCAGAGAGAAAGGAAGGGTTACATAGAGTGTTGTTATGCAATTCTTCAAGGCTTCCAATCTTCTCCAAAGGTCCTTCAATGGCTTCTTCCTTAGCAATTCTGTCCAAAACCCAGTCAAAGCTCCTTCTTTGTGACCCAGAGGCTCCCTTTTATGCCCCCCCAAAACGTCCTAGGTCTAATTCCAGTAATAAAGAACTATTCCCTCCACTGAATCAATTCAAATCTTTTAATTTGGGAAACAACGAGCTTTTCACGCGATTCACGTGGGTTATTCGAGTTAAATGAACTGCTCTGGACTTCTAGCACTGATAGCGTGGGTGTTCACGCTGATCGCATGAGTCATTCGAACTGAAGGCTTGATTTTTGATAGCATGGCGTGATTCGCGTGGATGTTCACGCTACCAACGTGACTTGTTCGAGCTGAGAGTCTGTTGTTTCAGCATCTGACGCTAATCGCGTGGTGGTTGGCGCTACTCGCGTGGATTCTTCGAACTGAATAATTTATCTTGACACTCCCACACGTATCGCGTGGTTCATTCGAGAGCACTGGCTTGCTCTTTTTGCTTCTTTTCCTCTCTTGTTGGTTCCTAGATGATAAAATAACTCAGAAATTAAATTAATATGTAATTAAATGATAATTCACCAATTCCTAATCTAATTCACTAGATATTAAACAATTTATTAATTAATTAGACCTAAAAACTACTATATGCTGGAAGCATATCAGTATCAGAGCAGGTTCTTGAGTGTTATTCAAGATCACTATATTTTTTAAAGAAAATGAATACCACACAAATTACCTTCAAGGAGGGTGCCTCCCTCAATCGTCTTCCGATGTTTGAAGGAGAGCATTTCAGTTTTTGGAAAAATAGAATGTAGATTTTCATTCAATCAAATGACCCCAGTGCTTGCGATGCAATAGAAAAAGGTCATTTGATGCCTACAAAAATTTTTGATAATGAAAGGATTCTCAAGGAGTGGGATGAGATGACAGATGTTGAAAAAAGAGTTGTTCAGTATGATTTTAAAGCTAAAAACATGATTACATCTGCACTTTCTTCTGACAAATTTTTTAGAACTGTTAGGTGTAAAAGCACAAAGGAAATGTAGGAGATGTTGGAAGTAACTCATGAAGGAACAGATGAAGTAAGAAGATCAAGGAAACATGCCTTGATTTATGAGTATGAAATGTTCAAAATGAGCACCACAGAAAACATTTCTCAGCTCCAAACAAGATAACTCACATTGTCAACCATCTTTTTGGTCTTGGGAAATTTTTTGATGCTAAAGAATTAAACATGAAAATCTTGAAGTATCTCACAAGACCTTGGCAACAAAAAGTTACAACAATCAAGGAATCAAAAGATCTATCCAAGATGTCCATGGCTGCACTTTTTGGTAAGCTTATTGAGTATGAACTTGAAATGTCACAGCTAACACATATAGAGGATGCAAAGAAGAAACACAAGAGTATAGCCTTGAAAATTGCATCATCTAATGTGGAAAAGGAAGAAGACTCAAGCGAAGATGAAAATGATGAACATATGAACCTAAAAATGAAGAAATTCAGCAAGTTCATGAGGAAGAACAAAAACAAAAAGCTGTCAAAGTTTAACAGAAAAAATGACAGCAACAACACCACCACCACCAACTACACTTGCTTCAAATGTGGTAAGCCTGAACACATTAAATCTGAATGTCCAATCTTTTTGAAGAAGCAATTAGGTGAGAAGAAGACAAAGAAAGAAGGGAAGCCAAGGAAGGCATACACAGCATGGGAAGACAATGATTCAACAACTTCTGGATCAACAAGTGAGAATGAAGAAGCAAATGTTTGTTTCACTTCCACAATTAGTGAAGATGAAGATTTCTCAAGTGCTGAATCAGAGGTAAATTCTGAATTTAATCAAGTTGTTGATGCTTTCCATGAGATGCATGAAAGGCCCAAAAACTTGCACAATCCAACAATAGGCTGAAAAGTAATCTTAAATGACATGTTACCAAAATTGCAGCAATGCAATCTGAACTTTGCAACTTGAAAGAAGCAAATGAAAAGCTTGTTTTAGGTTACAAAGCTAATGGATGTGTATGTGGCACTTTTTCTTCTAATGTTGATAAATGCAAGATCTTACAAAAGGAATTTGATGATTTCAAAAAGAGTCAATCTGAAAAATACATGGAATTGCTAACTGAAAATTCTTATTTGGTTGATCTTTTGAAAAAGCTTTATAGAGGAAAATGCACTTTAGATCAAACGCTAAATGTACAAAAATATGTTGGAGATACTTCTGGTTTGGGGTACAAACATGGATTAAAACATTTTGGAAAAACAAAGTTTGTACCTCGAAAACAAAAGTAGCAAAAAGGCTTTTCAAAAACAAAGTTTATGCCACCAAAACAAAAGAATCAAATAGGTTTTTCAAATGCAAAGTATCATCAATTGACTCATTTAGAAAAAGCATAAAAAATTATAACTTGCAATTATTGCATGAAGAAAGGTCATAAATCCCATAGGTGCTATGCTAGAAGATACTATGTGCCTAATGGTGAATGCATTTAGGTACCTAAGAGAAAAAGAAAACCAACTAACCCCTATGGACCCAACCCACATTGGGTACCTTTCTTTGTTACTTAATTTGATTTTTGCAGGTGTGTCTAAGAGCAAAATCAGCATTGTGGTACCTTGATAGTGGATGCTCTAGACACATAACAGGTGACATGTCCATGCTCACAAACTTAACTCTTAAAGATGGAGGATATGTCACTTACGGTGATAACAACAAAGGAAAGATCATTGGAGAAGGAAACATAGGAGATAGCTTTAAAACAAAGATAAGAAATTTTCTTTATGTGGAAGGTTTGAAGCACAATCTCCTAAGTATAAGCCAACTATGTGACAAAGGGCTCAAGGTTTCCTTGAATGACAATTGTTGTTTGATATGTGATGGTCAAATCGGTGAGGTTATCCATGTTGGTAAAAGAAAAGGTAACATCTATATTCTCTCTATTGAACATGTATTCATTCACAACACTAGTTGCCTAATAAGTAAAGTTAATGAAACATGGATATGGCATAGGAGAGCTAGTCACATAAACATGCACAATATGAACAAGCTTATAAGAAAGGACTTAGTCATTGGCTTTCCTAAGCTTAAGTTTGAGAAGGACAAACTATGTGATGTTTGTCAAAAGGGGAAACAAACTAAGATTTCTTTTCAAAATAAAATGTTGTTTCCACCTCAAGACCCCTTGAATTGCTTCATATGGATTTATTTGGTCTTTCTAGAACTATGAGTTTGGGGGGAAATTTCTATGGGCTTGTTATTGTTGATGATTACTCAAGATTCACATGAACTTTGTTTATAAGATCCAAGAGTGATGCTTTCATGGCATTTAGAAAATTAGCCAAGCTCATTCAAAATGAAAAAGCATGCAAAATTATCTCAATAAGAAGTGATCATGGTGGCAAATTCCAAAATGAGTATTTTGAAAATTTTTGTGAAGAAAATGGAATCAACCACAATTTTTTAGCTCCAAGAACACGTCAACAAAATTGTGTTGTGGAGAGAAAAAAGATCCCTTGAAGAAGGAGCAAAAACTCTTCTTAATGAGACAAATTTGCCTAAACATTTCTAAAAATTGGTTTGAATGATAGTTTAAAATTTCTGACAAGCAATCTATACCGAATGATACACATCCTTGCCTACAAGACTGTTCTTATTTTAATTTTGATTGGTCTGTATTATTCTTGATCATCAAAATTACTAATCCATTTTATTAAATAGGTTTATACATCCTACAATTAAGAGATAATTCTATAGATTCTATGTATCATTTTTCCATATTTTTCTTATGCTTGAATTTTCTTAAATAAGGTCTTAAAGTTGTTATTTCGAAAAATGTCTAGAAATTTTATTCTAGTGTTTTGTGTCATAAAATATTTTGATACTTAGTTTGCTAAGTGTATTCTATAATTCCATCATGTTTTTATAAAATCTCTAAAGTTATTTGAGCATTTTTGGCTTAGGGGCATATTGGTAATTTTGCCATTCATCCTAGGGGTATTTTAGTCATTTTCCACAATATCCAAGGGCATTTTTGTAATTTTCATCTTAAGGGTATTCTAGTAATTTCTATTTCATGGATATTCATTGCAAAGTATAGCTTATAGAGTCTTTAATAAAAGAACATTGTGCATAGAAGAATCTGTACATGTTATTTGTGATGAATCTAACTCCTCCAAAGAGGAAAAAAAGTGTGATATTGATGCAGTTCCAATAGATGAGTATATACAAGTTAATGGCTCAAAAGAAAAAGAAAAGAAAGAACCAAATGAAGATATAGAACAGTCAACACCTATCCAAAAGCCCAAAGATTGGAGAACTACAAGAGACCTCTCCCTTGACAACATAATTGGTGAAGTTTCTAAGTGAGTTTCTACTAGATCCTCACTAAGAATTCTATGTTTTGATATGGCTTTTATTTCACAAATTGAACCAAAGAGCAATGACCAAGCTTTGCTTGATGAACATTGGATGATTGCCATGCATGATGAATTGAATCAATTCAAGAGAAATGAAGTTTGGGAACTTGTTCGTAGACTCTCTTCTCACCAACCTATTGGCACCAAGTGGGTTTTCAGAAACAAACTTGATGAAAGTGGCATCATAATAAGGAATAAGGCTAGATTGGTTGCAAAAGGTTACAACCAAGAGGAAGGCATTGACTATGATGAAACCTATGCTCCAGTAGCTAGGTTAGAGGCCATTAGGTTGTTGCTTGCATATGCATGTTTGATGGATTTTAAATTGTTTTAAATGGATGTAAAGAGTGCTTTTCTAAATGGATATATTGAGGAGGAAATCTATGTTGATCAACCTCCTGGTTTTGTTGATTTCAAATATCTAAACCATGTCTTTAAACTAAGAAAAGCTCTCTATGGTTTAAAACAAGCTCCAAGGTCTTGGTATGAGAGATTGAGCAACTTCTTGCTTAGCCAATCTTTCATAAGAGGACAAGTGGAGAAAACCTTGTTCATCAAGAAAAATGGCAATGATATCTTATTAGTTCAAATTTATGTTGATGATATAATATTTGGTTCAACTAATCAATCTTTGTGCAAAGAATTTTCTATCTCAATGCAGAATGAGTTTGAAATGTCAATGATGGGAGACCTAACATTCTTCCTTGGACTTTTAGTAAAGCAAATGAAGAATGGGACATTTCTAAGTCAAACCAAATACTGCCTTGAAGTGATCAAGAAGTTTGAAATGGAGAAAAGCAAGGATGCTGCAACTCCAATGGCAACATCAACCTACTTGATTCAAATGAAAAAGGAAAGAAGGTTGATGTGTCAAAATACAGATGAATGATTGGATCCTTGTTGTACTTGATTGCAAGTAGACTGGATATCATGTTGAGTGTGTGTTTGTATGCAAGATATCAAGCAAATCTTAAAGAATCACACCTCACTGCAGTCAAGAGGATCATCAAATATCTCAAGTCAACACCAAGAGTTGGTCTTTGGTATCCTAAAGGTGCATTACTCAACTTAATTGGATATTCAGATTCTGACTTTGTAGGGTGCAAATTGGACAGAAAAAGCACTATTAGAACTTGCCACTTATTAGGCAGCTCACTAATCTCATGGCATTGCACAAAGCAATCTTGTGTTGCTCTATCAACTACTAAAGCTGAGTACATCTCTGCTGGAAGCTGTTGTGCTCAAAGCCTATGGTTGAAGCAACAACTACAAGATTTTGGTGTTAAGTTAAAGGAAATACCTTTGCTATGTGACAACATAAGTGCCATCAACATATCCAAGAATCCAATAATTCACTCAAGGACCTAGCACATTGAGATAAGACATCATTTCCTCAGGGATCACATACAAAAGGGTAATTGTACAATTGAGTTTGTTGATACACATAACCAATTGGCTGATATATTCAATAAACCCTTGGCAAGAGATAGATTCTATGCACTTAGAAACATGCTAGGTATCCTTGATGAGTGTAACATATGCTAGCATGCTGTTAATTTTCCTTCATGATAATTCATTGAAAAATTGACCATGTATCAAATATTATGGAATATGCAAATGCTGCTGAAAATCACTGTTCATTCTGCATAATTGACTGTAATAATCGATTACTGTGAGAAATAATCGATTATTTGATGCTTAAATGCTCATTACAAGAAAATCTTCACTGGAGTAATCGATTACTATGTTGAATTAATCGATTACTTAATGTTTTAATAAAATCTAGAAACATCAATTCACTGGAGTAATCAATTGCATTAGCAAATTAATCGATTACCTATGGCTCAAAGTCATTTTAGAATTAAGTTTTCACTGGAATAATCGATTACACAACGTGGTAATTGATTACTAAATGTATGAAAAATGGATCAATTTACAAAACTCGCTGGAGTAATCAATTACACTTCATTTTAATCGATTACGCTGTGTTTCAGTGACCCTGTTTGTCTTGAAATAATCGATTAGGAGCTTCTATAATCGATTATCTATGGCGTTTCTGCAAAAGCTGCAATATTTTTTGGAAATCTAAACTGTCAATCCTATCTTAAATTTAAATTTCAAACTTGTTTCTATGCATTTAAACCTTTGGGTACTCGAAATAGCTATTGCAAACATTTGAAATTCAAATATAAACCTCCAAAATCTTTATAAATACAAGCTTTTAAAGAGAGAAAAATTCTTCAATAGAGGTGATTTCATCTAGGCTAGAAAACATTGAGACTAGGATGGCTCTCAATGAATTTGATAAGCTCTAGCTTAGCTACTATAGTCTCTTGTTCTTAGGCTGATTGTGTTTATGCTTTCTTGTTGTTTATTCCAGCTATCTACTTTCTTGCTTTGTTGATTAATGATTTTCAAATTTTCTATACTGCACTTTAAATGATTGAATAAAAATTATGGTTATTGGTTCATATATTTCTTGCTTATCCTATTCTATTGGTATTTATGTCTTTGATAAGCCAAATAGGGGGAGAAATAATATGAACATATGTTAAAGGAGAAAAATGAACATAAAATAATTCATAGAATTTGGACTGTAGAATCTGAATTATTGTTGCTCTAGTCTTTATTAAAAATTACCTAAGATAGGGGGACACTTTGTGGAATGATCTTTGTTTATGCAAGCATACTTGACACTTGCTCTTGGCAAAAAGCTGATTTGATCTCAGGTTATCAAGTATAAAGCTCCTATCATTTATCCCTCACAAGCACTTAAAGGCTAACAAATGTTCAATTGATATTTGACATGTTCAAAGCAGAAAAGGGGGAGATTGTTGGATACTGGGGGAGTTGGAAGAGGATCAAGACAAGGATGAAGCCAAGTGCCTTAAAGAGATTTTAGCTTTTTACATGTCATTTAATTGAAGACATTTGTAATTTGTTAAGTTGTTTAAGAGGCTTATCTTATGATCCTTGCATTGCATAAACATAATCATTAACATGCATACATGATTTGATAAAAGCATAAAGGTATTCATGTTTGCTTAAAGAAATGAATTTCTCATGGTTAAGTTTTGGAAAATCTCATCATGCACTGATTTAATCGATTACTAGCATTGAAAATCTATTACTTAAGCCATGAAGAACACATTAATCGATTACAGGCAAATGGTAATCAATTACACAATACAAAAACACAAAACACGTCAGACTGCTTTAATCGATTACCATCCAATCGTAATCGATTACATAAGCATATGTCTGAAACTAGTCTAACTATTTTAATCAACTACTCAGTGGTTTAATCGATTACATTGTTCATATATCTTTTCCATAATGAGCTAAGAACACTTTAATTGATTATTTTGGATATTAATCGATTACATTAGATAAAATAATCGATCACATGAACAATTTAATTTAATACATGCAGTTAAATCTGTTTTCTATAAAAAAAACTGTTGGGTCTTTGTTTTTGACAGAACTTGACTTTGCGAATTATCAATCACTTACAAAAGCCCTCACAATCTGAGAAAAGATATTCTGAGTTACATTGATCTTGTTTCAAAACCCAGAACTCATGCATCATTGATCATGTTGGTTTGAACAAGATTTCACAAGAGTTTTTCAAAGAGAGCTGATTCCAAGAATTGCATCCATTCAACCTGAGATTGTTTGGTAAAATTCATTCACTCATCTTTTGAGGATCATAAGGTTGTATCTCTCTTAAACTCTGCTGTGATTTGATTGTTTACTTTTGTTTCTTGTTTGTTCTCAGATCAAAGAGGTTCTTTAAATTTTTTCTAGAGTAGTGTTCTCTAGAGGAAAGAATTGAGAAGAGTTCTCTGGTTCTTGGTCATTAGAAGTCTGAAGGGGGTTTAGATTTCGTTTCTTTATCTAGGATTGATAAAGATGATCACTTGTAAGCTTATAAAGAATATATTTTGATTTAGTGGAACTCTAGCCAATGTTTGGTTAGAAGAAACTAGATGTAGCTTCTCTTTTGAGGAGTGAATCAGTATAGATTTGGTGTTCTCGTGATTCTCATCTTGCTGTCTTAATTTTGCTTATCTTGTGGTTAATATTTTTCAAGATCAACTAATATATTTTCTGCAATTTGTTGAAGTGAAGGGTGAATCTTGATTGATTGAAAGTTTCAATTTTAGCAAGGGTGAACTTGTGATATGATCTTAATTCCACTGCTGGTTTTCAAAGAAATTTTTTAAAGTCCCTGTTTTAACCAATTCACCCCCCTCTTGGTTAATTGTGTGTATTCATATTATTTTCATAATGGTTTAATATATATATATATATATATATATATATACATATACATGTTTGTGTGTTGTTCAATGAATGTACATCGCGAAAAATTTACACCCATTTTCATAATCAAATTAATTAAGTTTTCACTTAAAATCAAAATGTCTTGTTTTAGAGTAGTGATATCATGGCGAGGAGGCGGGTTGTTACACTATGGCCCCTAAGTTCTAAAAAAAAGTGATGACATGACAAATTGGGCAAATTTTTGGGCTTTTCAGTAAAGGGCAGTGGCCATTTCTCAACACTTTCAAGGATACTCAAATTCTGAGAAGTTGAAAGACGACTTAGAGAAGGCCAAGAAATTTCTAAAGTCGGCTCTTCAAGCCAATATCTCCTTAGCCAGAGACAATTCAAACTTGAAGGGGTGCATCTTGGATCTAGAAGCTGGGATGAAGGTATTAGAAAATAGGGCCCTAGATGCCAAGGCTTCAGACAATTTTAACAAGTAGGAGGTGGTGCAGTTGGACTTTGCTTTGGCATTACTGAGAAGGAGAGGAATGCTGAAAGGGAGGAAAGGCTTCGTGTTAAGAAAAAACATATAATGATGTGTATGATGCTCATGAGGTTGGCTTCAACCATTGCACCCAACAAGTACACTTCCACTATGAGGTCCTGAATGAATCCAATTTTTATATCAACAAAGATCTCTATAATGGAGACATGATTTTAACTGATGATATTCTGGATGAGGAGGGACTGAATGGTGGGCAATCAACTACTCCTCTTGGTGAGACCTAAATGACCAATCCGACCGAGGAGGAGGGGATGATGAGTCACTTTTTACCTATATTTTCTCATCATTCTGTACTCATTTTAATCCCTAATTTGGCTTTAATCGTTTATATTCCGCACTGTTTCTCATTTAGGATTAATCGGACCGATAATTCAGATTTTAGCGAATTTGGATTTTCTAAGTTTAATTATTCCAATTTTTATTTTCAGGGCAGCTTAATAATTAAATGAGCTTGGAATTAATTCGTGGACTTGAAGATTGGAGTGCCACGTCAGCGTCATTTTCCGCATCAGCATTTTTATTTTTCGTTTTATTTCGCTTTAGTGATTTTTTGGGCCAGAATTGTTAAAAAGGCCCATTTTCGTTTTAGGTTAGACTCTAGTATTTAGGGAACTGTGCCGATGCAGAAAGGAGACTACTGTTCACGTTTTTATGCTCTCTTAGGGTTTAGGGTTTTAGCTTCTGTTGGTGACTCTGTTCAGACTACGTTTTGCGCATTTTAATTCCAGTGACTGTTTCCGTTTTCTGTTTTAGTGGGTAAATGCGTTTCTGCTTCCAGTTTCGTTTTTAGTTTCTGTTTCTAATTTCGTTTTTGCTTCTGGGTTCTAATTTTCGTTTCTGTTTATAGCTTCCTATTTTCGTTTTCTGCTTCTAATTCCAGTTTCTAATTTCGTTTTGCTTCCAGTGAATTGCATTTTCAATTCTGCACTTAATTTCGTTTATGTGCTTATTTTCGTTTTGCCTTTATTTTCGTTTCTGTTTTAGGTTTCAATTTCGTTTCTGTTTTTAAGTTTTAATTTGATTTCTGTTTATGGGTTTCAATTCATGTTTTGTTGCTAATTTCAAATTAATGGAAGGTTAATCTTAGGGTTAGGCCTTGGACAGATTGCGAATTGATGGAGGTTTTATGTGCTTGAATTTCTGTTCTGCTTGGTTCTTATTTGTTGGACCTCTGTTCTGGATTTTCGAATTAGAATCATGCTTAGTGATTTTGAGTTGATTGATTCAGCAATTTCGGGTTGTTTAATCCTGGAAAATTAGGTCTGACAGAATTCGCATATGCTTAATTTGTGTAGGGAAGTTTTGGGTTAATCTTCGTTTAGTAGATTAATTTGGACTAACCAAGATTAAGACAGGATAGATTATATTTCGTGAACCAAGGATATTAGAGGCGCAATCTGTTCTAAGGCCTGACTATTTAATCACTGTTTTAATTTGGTATTTTGGTTTTATTTTTATAGATAATCTTGCATTCTGTTAAAAACCCCCCTTGCACGTTTAATCCCTTAACACAAATAATCGATCCTTGAGAGACGACCTAGGTCACTTCCTAGTACTGCATTTAATTGCATTAATTTGGTTGAATACGGCTTCGATCAGGGGACAAGGAGGATGTGGTTCACGGGGACAAAAGGGGAAATGGTGAGCAATGAATTTGTGATATATTTTTATGTAGGTTGTGGCCTATAGTTCCATTTTTATTATGTTTTGTAATCCTCGACCATTAGTGCCATTTGTTTTCCTTTGTATTTTTGGCTTCAACCATTTTAATAAGAATATTTAATGATTGCATTATTATTGGTTATGTCTTTTCATAGGATGGATAATCATATTGTTTAGTTCAACTTTAGCTAAAAGGTGTATTCAGGAGGAAACTCGTGAAATGTAAAATTCAACCTTAGCCAATTTAGAGTATTTGTTTGGAAACTATTAAATGGATGTATTGCTAAGTTTAACTTTAGTAGAAAAGGGGTATTTGGGATGGAACTATTAAATAAACGTGGTGTTAAATTCATCCTTAGTCAAAGAAGGTATTCAGGAGGGAGTTGTTATATAAACATAGTGTAAGTTCAACCTTAATCTAAGAGGGTACTCAAGAGGGAATTGTTAAATAAACGAGATGTGGAACTTTAAGAATATGATAAAAAACACACTTCATTGATAGTGATATATGGTGTCTCATTGAAATCTAATATATTATCAAATCTCTAAAAGATTAACGAAACAACAAACAAATTTATAAAAATCTCAATTATCACTTCCTAAAATATCTCAATTAACCCATCACCATCACCATTGCAACCACTGCCATGATCGTTGACACCACCACAGTCATCAACCGCCATGACCTTCATTGTCATTGTTGTCACCACCATGACCACCGTTGCAGCCACCATCATGATTGTCGCAGCCGCCACCACCAATGTCGTCAACCGCCATAATCATCGTTGTCGTTTCCGCCCCACCATCGCCGATGTCAGTGGTGGTGGTGACAATAACAATGATGACGATCAAGGTGGCGGCCATGGTGATGGTGATGAGTTAACGATAGTTAAGATATTTTCAGACAAGATTCTTTGGTGAATTTTTTAGAGATTTAATGGTTATATTAGGCCCCTTTCAAGGTGGTTTTAGGTTTTAAGTTTTAAGATTTTCAAAATCTAAATCCAATTTTAGTTTTCAATTTTGGTATTCTAAAAAAAATTGGATTTAGTTTTAAAAGGACCAAACACATGTTTTGAAAATAAATATTTTGTGGGACATCCAACAGGAAGGTACAGGTCACCAACACCACCATTTCCTCAGTGCATAACTTTCTTCAGTCATCCACACACACTTTTTTCAAGATTCGATGGCGGTGGCGCAACAGCTCTAGGGCCTGCAAGCTTGGGCAAGGAATAAGATCTACATGCGCCTCGGTCTCCTACGACGTCTTCATGTGCCTTGAGTACCCCAACAAACATCTTGACATCCATATCTACTTTATCAGATCCGTCACCATGTAGTACTTGTCCAACATCCAAATCAAGAAAATGAAAGCCAATGACAACAAAAAACTCAACACATTTCTTGCTCAGTACTCCATCACCAAGGAGACTAACATTGTTACAAAGTACAACACCAATGTCACCGCCATTTACCACGATCGGATCCAGGTCATCATTGAGGAACACCTTTGGCGCAATCCACCATTCGTCAAGGAAAACCTCTCCATTGTCATGAAGGGGAAGCCGTGGATGACACTGTCTCACAGAGGAGGATGGGATGATTAGGATAACAAGGGGAGTCCATAGAGCAAGTCAATTGGGGATTTTAGGACTTTGGTTAACAGTGGCGCGGTGCACTCATTGGTCGGTAGTGACATAGTGTAGTCACCCACGCACTGCACTACATGTTAAAATAGAACCATATAAAAACATAAACAAAAGAATAAAAACTTGTTTTATTGTTTTTGAAAATGGGTGCAAATTGTTTTGAAAATAAGTAAAAAAATCAGCTCAGCCCCATTTTAGCCGAATGCGTTTCCATTTCAAAATTGCATTTTAAAATTAAAAATCAGAAACACAACCACCCCAAACGAGACCTTAGATTTTAATTTGAATTTTTAACTATCTTTTATTTTTAATCTTGATCTAATGATTGCTATTAATTATTCTCATGTTCTCATATAAGAAAGTGTTCTCATAGGAGTCGTATTTTATATTTGTGTGCTCGAGAGAGAGATGCTAGGAACATACTCTCAAACAAACTCTTTCCAGCACACTCTCTCTTATTAGCTAAAATTTATTGAAAATGATAAAATTTGATAGGTCCCACATCATATTTAATAACTCTTAATTTTTTAGTTTTCAATAAATTTTAACCAATTAAAAAAATTGTGTTTGAATGAGATTGCTAAAGAGTATGTTTCTAATATTTCTCATATATATATATATATATATATTGAATTGTAATATTTTTTATTGATTGTAATAAATTATAAATTATTGATAATTGATTGTGATTATACAGTAGTTTGATTGTCAATTATGCAATGTTCTATGACTCATCCAGACTAAAGTATGATACAACACATCAATTTATAACTCATCAAGGACTGAGAGTTATGATCATACATGTGCTTTTAGAGGAGAAAAATGTAGCAAATTGGCTTGCCAACCTCAGCTACTCCTATACATTTGTCTCTACTTTCTTGATGATGTTTTAGAGTTCCATCTCACATGTAACAACCTTTATTTCAGTAATTTCTTATTAATTATGGCTATGTTCAACAAAATAAGTTGAAAAACTAGTTGGAAGTTAAAAATCTAGCTAGTAGGTGACAAGTGTTCGGTAACACCAGCTGTTGAAGTAGCTACAAATGTAAAATGACATAAAATAATAAAATCATGATTTATTTAAAAAGGATAATTAGGAAATTTAATAAATAAATCGAGGATAAAAATGGAATTAAATATAAAAAGATAGAAGCTAGAAGCTAGCATTTTAAAAAATGTTACTTCAAGTAGCATTTCAAGAAACACTACTTCAAGTAGCATTTCAAAAAATAGAAGCTACTAAAAATAACTTGTTTACCGAACAATCAAACAAGTTTTTCAGCTAGTAAAAAAGTTAAAAGCGAGCTGCAATGCTTTGTTGAACATAACAATTATAAGTGGTTATATAATTTAAATTATTAAATGTAATTAAATGAACTATTTTTACATGTATGGGATTTGTAACGACCCGCCTCGTCGCTATGGTATTACTAACTCTAATCGTGCAATTTTTGAATTTTAATGAAAACTCTATTAATTTGATTACGAAAATGGTAGTAAATTATTCGCGATACTACACTTGTCATACTATATATAAATATATAAATAAATACACAAACATGTATATCTTAAACCATCACGTGTCAGGATATAAGTTAATTGTATTTACAAGTATTTACGTCTGAAATGTACATATTCATCAAAAAGAAATCAAGAGACCAACTAAGAAAGAGTTGACTATCAAAACACAACTCTTTTCCAAAAAGTAATCCATCATCATCACGATTGCTTGGCGGCTCCAACCAAAAAGAATCTCCCTCTAAAGTCACCTAATGCTGCTCATCTGCTCACACGAATGAAGGTTCGCGATCATCAAAGGTACCAACAACATGGTACAACAAATGCAAGGGTGAGTTTATTATATAAAACCAACAAGCATTAGGTAACAACAATTGGAAAGGAAACAACAATAACAACCACAATCATTACCCAAGATCCATCAGTCCAATACACACTTGACACACCAATCATCCAATTCATTTCATAATTCAAACAATCATATTAAGAATGAGGTATGCTCCTGATTTCACTCTCACCATGCAATGTGGTACCATATTTAGGGAAGTAGCCTCTCACAGGAAAATGATTCATCGCCTATCAGGGTCATCATGTCGTGCACTGGTCATTCCCCTCGGTGATCAGCCAGTGGCACTGGGAATTCCAAACCTGATGGCCCCTTAGTACCTGCGTTTTCAGCCCATAGAAACCCACAGGTACGCGCATGCCTTCATTCTATTTCCATCAATGCAATATGAAGTATGAAACATGGACATCATCAATGCATGACCCCGCTAGGAACAAATCATTCCTCGCAAGGGTAACCCGTCATGCACCCCTATGTACATACATAACACACCAATATGGGCTCACCAATGCACTGACTGTGGCTAGAAACAAATCCTTCCTCGTAACGGTAACCAACCGGTCATTGCATCCCACGTGGACATACACATCATACAACCATGGCACCATGGCACCATCAATGCATGACCTAACTAGGAACAAATCCTTCCTCGCAAGGGTAACCCGTCATGCACCCCCCATGGGTATATCCATGTGTATCCACACCTCACAATGACATTGTCCACATCAACATTATCTCTCATCAATATCATTATTAACATCAACATCAACATCACATCATCTCAATATCGTCATCATACGTATCAAAGTCATCTTATTTCAACATCATCAACTACATCAACATTATTTCATTTGTACATCATCAAACACATCATCATTATCTCATTCAATCATCACCAACACATCAATAACATCTCATTTCAACCTTATCAATGACATCAATATCACCTCATTCATCCACAATCCATATTACCGCGAGACTGGTATTTTAGGAAAATTCTAAATTAAAGAGGAGGACTACAATATAGAAAACACACTCTTATGTCCATTAAAAAATTTAATAAAGAATTAAATAGGAAAACATATTATAAAATTTTGGGCAGAGTCTCCTCTGTAATTAAGAGTTTTCCCAAAAATCCAATCAATTACAACAACAACATCATTCACAGTTTTATCCATCAATAATAAATTCATCGCATCCCATTAGTTAAAAACACAGTTTTTCTAGAAAACGAGCACACAATAGGAACAAGCAAACATCAATGATAGATATATCGTATCCCATTAGTTTAAACATAACTTTTCTTGAAAACCAGCACACAACAGGGATAGACAGATATCCTCATAGTTGGACTCCCTGGCCCCCAACTATGGTACCAAAACTATAACTAAATAATAAAATCCTCTTACCTAACTAGGAGTTCTCCCTGTTACAGCCTAGTCGTGTTGTTTCATGATCCTTCGAATACACGTGCTTGTCCGAATACAGAGCTTTATATACCAAATCAAAGATAATTTAGTATATATTTCAAAGGCAAGGTCAAAATTAACATTTGGGGTCAGATACCCACTCAAATCTAAAAAGAGGCTAAAATGGTGTGTTGGGAGTTCACATCAAAAGGCATCATTTTGAAATTCCAATCACACCAATGTGACCGGGGCTCAACAAAGATCACAGAAATGACATCAAATTCATAAAAAGGAGACTTTTACAACATCTCATTTTCAAAGGGTTTTCAAATGAAGTAGAAAAACAGCCAATAACGGTACCCGAATCACGAGATATCAAGAGAAGCTTCAAACTAGCTAAGAGAAGACAAGGAAACCATGGTTACCTCAAAGAAACCAAGAAAGTAGGATTGGAGGATCCATTTTCTACCAATCCTCAGGTTGAATTTTGAATATTCCGCTCCGATTAAAGTGTTTCTCTCCATGCGGTGGTTCAACGGCAAGAAACGGCGGTTTGTGGTGGTCACCAGTGGCCGTGGCTGGTGGAGGGTGATGGTGGGAGGTTGGATGGTGGTTTGGGAGAGGAAGAAGACCATTTTTTCATCATTTACACTGATGGTACTATTTAAAACCGACTTGACTCGCCCAGATGAGCCAAAATGCCTTTCAAAATTCGCTGGGCGAGCTGACCCAAATTTAAAATTTCTGCTTCGGTGAAATTTAATATCTTGTAGTTCAGATATTATTTCGCCAATCCCAACGGTGAAAAGTTACATATGTGGGTTAGGAACCTACTTTTAAAATTTTAAGACGATCAAACGGTTAACCAATCCATAATTGTTAATTTACTAAAACCGATTTTGGGTCAAACTCAAAATCACTAAATTTTAACGCAGCTCAAACAAACTCCACATAACTTGATATCTACACCAAGCAATTGCACATGGATAATTAACATAAAATTTCAACTAATCTAATTAATAAAGTAATCAAATAATACAAGGAATACATCACACATATATTTTAAGTTCTCGAAATTTCAGGGTGTTACAAGATTCATATAAAGAAAAGAAATAGAATGGATGGAAATAAAATAATAATAATAATAATAATAATAATAATAATAATAAAGAGCATGAAAATAAGTGAGAGATTGAGTAAAAACAAAGGTATTTAGATTAAAAGAAATAAGGGGAAATTCGAAAAAAAATAGGAAAAGTAAATAAATAAATCAATTATATTACACATTGAAAATAAATTACGAGTTTTCAAAATTATTACTATTCATTTCCATCCATTTAAGAGTGAAAATAAGGTGTGACGTCCACACCTTTTTTTCTTTCCTCTCCTTTCTTATTTTCACCTTATCAAACATCGTTCATTTCTCATCATTCCTCGACTTCCTGTTGTTCCTTCCTATTTTCCTTTTATTTCAATGCTACCAAACAAAGGGTAGGTAAAACACCATTTTAATCTTTGAAGGTGTAAAGCATTGTTAGTGTAAATATTAACTTCACCCCTCTTGAACACCTGGATTGCAACCTATTACATGATGAACGACTTAAAGATCATAAATTGGGTACACATCTAAACAATCGGCTAAAGCAAGAAGCAATCTTAATAACAACTGACTAAGATAAGTCTAACATAATCTTCAGAATAGGATATCTAATGCAAATACCTATGATGGGCCACGTGCCTGATAGTGCCACGCAAGCAAACACTATAAATAGATACTCTGTAATCATATTGACATGACGCATGAAAAATAACTTAATACTGCTAGACTAAAAAGATATTTCTCTCAAAATTCTTAGTTTATTTCATGTTGCACGATCCAAATCACCTTTGGTGTCCTACACCTGAGGAACCGCTTAGAGGATACATCTAACGATTCAATAAAGAAGAGAGCTGTCGAAAATCTCTAACCAAGAGTTGTGCTAATGCTGGCTAAGGAAGGTGTGAGGGAACGATCTCCTTTCTTCATATCCATTTCAAAAATTCTATCTCAACACCTTGGAGGAGTTCTTAAGAAAAGAAAAAAAAGTACATTAACTATGAAAATGTTTTAGAAGCCAGAAAAATAAAATGGAAAAAAATAAGAATACATAGAATGGTGAAGAGCGCAAGTGAAAAATTAAAAATTGCCTAAGTCAGATGACAAACTAATTTACAAAGCTAGGTCGAAGTACAATGAGTACACACCCTTGAATTTGTCTCGAGGTAGAATACTGAATGAAATTATGAATGTGGAATTGAAGGATGCCAGTCTTGACGTTCCTAAGCCATGAAGAACCAAAAATGGCAAAAAAAGACCAATCAAAATATTTTTGCTATCATTGAGAAACTGGACATGTCATCGACGATTGTTTTTAGTTTAAAAATGCTATTGAAATCCTTATTTGTCAGGGAAAACTTGATAGATATGTGCAAGGTCAGGGAGGTAACTTCATACCTCAATATGATCAGCCACCTTGTGATGAGTAGTAAGAAAGTTCAAGTCTTGATCAGTACCAAAGAAGAGGACATTCTAGATAACGATCTCCGAGGTACCGACAAATGACACTGGGGAGAGAAATGGAAAATCACATTCAAATTATGGATCATGATGGATCTGAGTTAAAACACAAGCTAGATTCTCCTAAGAGAAGACCAAATTCTCCCCAACAAAAGCACGAGATGATATATGTCATAGCAAGAGGGTTCACCAGTGGAGGTCCCTCAAACAATGTTCCGAACAATCATGAAAGAAAAGTCTTGATTGTCGCGCTTGGCAGAAGAAATTATGAGTTAGTTAAAAGAAGTCCTCTGCCATTGAATTTTGATGATATAGACATGGGCATGTCGATTTGATGGAAGTCCATTGCAAAGCTAAAGGTCAAGAAGGAGAGCTTGAAGCACTTCCTTTGGTGAGCTTTAAAGGACCCTTGACAAGAGCTAGAACTCAAGCCCTTCAAGACCACATCCAAGATAACTTGGACAAGCATGAAGAAGCACACCAACTCAAGAGTAACAAGGGTTGGATTTTGTTCTCTCAAATTGAGTTTAATTCCATGTAATTCCAACACCTTTTAAGTGAAAGAGGCAGAGTAATCGATTACAAGCCTTGAGTAATCGATTACCCAACACAACCACATTACAGGTCTTGTCTATTTTAATCGATTACGAGACAGCTGTAATCGATTACATAAGCCTAAAAATTGATTACCCAATACAACCACATTACAGGTCTTGTCTATTTTAATCGATTACGAGACAGCTGTAATCGATTACATAAGCCTAAAAATTATAAATGACTCTGTTTTAATTGATTACAAGTGTGAATTAATCAATTACTTCAGCATAAAAACTGCACTGCACATGTTGGGTCAACCAAGGGTCACTTCAGGGAAGCTTGCACTTCAAGCTTCATTTGGGCTTCATTTCAATTTGCATTTTCCTTACATTTAGTGGCATTAAGCTTGTAATTTCGTGGGCTATATAAACTACCCAAAAAATAATTATGAAAAACTTTTGTTCATTAATACAAATCTGAAATTTGTGTGAGAGTTTCTCTTCTTGTGCAAGAACTTCTTGAGTCTTATCAATGGCTTCTCAATGCTATTGTGGTGATTCTTCCTAGACTTGTTGGAGAGCTTCTCCATGATGTCTTCCATCTTCATCTCTAACCTTTCTTCCATCTTCCATTGCTGCCATTAAAGCTTCCAAACAGCCACATGTTTCATGTGAAATGTTGGACAGCTTGTGTGTTCTTTAAGTTTGCTTGAAGATTGGGTTTCATTGCAAGGTAGATTTGGGAAAATTCATGTCTAATGGGTTTAGACATACATCATGTGGTATCTAGGACCTCTAGGTTGATGAGGCTTTGTCACCTAGGACCTCTAGGTTGATGAAAGCCATGACAAAACAAATGGAAGACTTGCAAACCAAAATGGATGCAAGGGTTGAAGAGTTACAAAGGGAGACCCAAAGGAGGAGTCATCCAATGGGAAGTGTGGATGGAGAATCTCATGGTGGTAGAAGGGTGAGTGAGTATGCTTCCTCTCATGGAGGAAATTATGAAGATGTGAGGGAGGATTGGAGAGAAAATCATAGGAGACACAATCCTACGAGGAAAAATAGAGATAAGGAAGATTGGAGGGTGAGGAGAGAAGAAAGAGAAGGGAGGAATGGAGGATTGAATGGAGTGAAAATAAAAATTCCAAAGTTCCTTGGCAATAATGAACCCGAAGAGTACTTTGTTCCCACTTATTATGCAAGAGAAGTCCACAACAAGCTCCAAAGACATTTCCAAGGCTACAAAAGTGTTGATGACTATAAGGAAATGGAATTGATGATGATAAGGGCTGAAATTATGGAGGTCCAAGAAGCAACAATGGCTAGGTTCCTTCATGGCTTGAATAGAGAAATTCAAGATGTGATGGAGCTACATTCTTATGCTACAATTGAGGAGATAGTCCACAAAGCTCAAAGGGTGGAGCAACAACTAAAAAGGAGAAAAGCTTCCTTTTCCAAGACCAATGGGGCTGCAACTTCTAGCTGGAAGGATAAGCCTAAAAGGGAGGTTTCTCATGTGAAAAATAAAGAAGAAAAGGTGGAGAGCTCAAGCAAAAAAATTGGGGATCCAACTCCAACAAGATCAAGCAATATCAAGTGTGTTAAGTGCCTTGGTAAGGGACACATTGCTTCTCAATGTCCCAACAAGAGAACTATGATTTTGCTTGAGGATGGAGGCATAAAGAGTGAGTCTTCAAGTGACTCAAATAGTTCTTCAAGTGATGAAGAAGAAGAACTTACACTTGTGGAGGCCGAAGAGGGTGATCTATTGATGGTAAGGAGAATGTTGAGCAATTTTTGCCTAGAAAAAAGGAGACTCAAAGAGAAAATATTTTTCACACAAGGTGCTTAGTTGAAAAGAAAGTTTGCTCACTTATAATTGATGGAGGCAGCTGCACCAATGTGGCTAGCACAAGGCTTGTTGATAAATTACACTTGCCAACCACAAAGCATCCAAAACCATACAAGCTCCAATGGCTTAGTGAAAGTGGAGAAGTAGTGGTAAATTCTCAAGTGCTCATTCCTTTTTCTATTATTGCTTATAATGATAATGTTCTTTGTGATATTGTTCCTATGGAGGCTGGTCATATCATTCTTGGTAGGCCATGGCAATATGATAGAAAAGTGATACACAATGGCACAGAGAACACTTTTGAGTTTGAGCACTTAGGCAAGAAAATTATTTTGAGGCCTTTGACTCCTAGACAAGTGTGTGAGGATCAAGTGAGAATGAAAGAGAAAAGAATTCAAGACTTAAAAAAAATACTGCACTCAAAAAAAAATTCTGCACACAAAAAGAAAAAGAAAGTGAGCTTCCAAAGAGAAAAACTAGTGAGAAAAAAACAAAGGAAAAAGAAAAAGAGAGCAAAAAAATTCATGAGATTAAAGAGAGCTTGTTCTTGAGTAAAAAGCAAATCAAGAGAGTGTTATTGGCACAACAACCTCTTTATTATATGCTTCCTAACTCTCTTTGTTTACATATTGAAAAAGAAGGTGAAAAATTGCCCAAAGCTATGCAATCCCTTTTGGAAGAATGTCAAGATGTTTTTCCAAAAGAAGTTCCTAATGGCTTGCCTCCTTTGAGAGGCATAGAGCATCAAATTGATTTGATTCTAGGTTGCTCACTCCCTAACAGGCTAGATTATAAGACTTCACCAATGGTAGCAAAAGAGATACAAACACAAGTGGAGAAGCTACTTGAAAAAGGGTGGATCCGTGAGAGCATGAGCCCTTGTGCTATGCCTATTATTCTTGTGCCTAAGAAGGATGGAAATTGGAGAATGTGTACGGATTGTAGGGCAATCAACAACATCACCATAAGGTGTAGATGTAACACCCCGTGTGCACCCGGTGTATTATCATTCATAATATCAT
>CM023960.1:15104406-15122828 GCA_013407115.1 Glycine latifolia
ATGTGTGTGTGTGTGTGTGTAGTGTAGTGTTTGTGGATGACGTATGTGAGTTACGTTAAAGTCAGCTTATACGATGGCTCGAGATGTTTTGTTCCTTGATAAAGCCATAGTGAGAGGCTAGGAATAACTTGTGAGATGTCAGGACCGAGTGGTGGATCTCGTAAGGACCACGGTCAGTGCATCAGTGAGCCCGTGAATGGGGCGGCCCTCGTTTGGGGCAGTTTGTATGTAACATGGGAGGGTATGGAGATCCCAGCCAGGGCAAGAAGTTCCTGTGCCGGGCCATACATTGATGGTGCCCATGAGAAACATACGTGTTTGTAGCCCGTGTTGGGGTGGCCCTCGTTTGGGGCAACGTGTGTATGTAACATGGGAGGGTATGGGGATCCCAGCCAGGGTGAGGAGTTCTTGTGCCAGGCCGTACATTGATGGCACCCATGAGAGACATACCTCATTTGCATGACGGAAATAGGATGATTGACTGTAATAGTACGAGAAGTACTGGGGGGGCCACGTCTGTAAGGAGATCCTTATGACACCCGTTTGGCTGATCACCACAAGGGGGTGAGTCTTGTGCACGACAGAGTGACCCCGACGGAAACTACAACTATCATTTGGACCATGGATTTGCCCTATTTCTGGGATGGTACCGCATTGCATACTGAAAGTTGAGACAGGAGTATGCATCATGTTAAGCATTATGAATTGACTTGGGAATTGTCCCTCGATGTGTGTTCATGCTGGTTGTGTGTGGATATTTGGAATTTTGTGGTGTTACTGTATCGTTGATAAGTGACCTAATTCAGTTAAATTCATGTTTCAAATGCAGGCACTTATCTTTTGATTTCAGAATATTTGATTATAAATTTGCCCTAAAACCTAGTTAAATAGCACCTAGTGCTTGTATAGAAGTTGTTGTTCATATTTTGGAAGATTAATCCAATCATGCTTTGTATTTTGATAGATTACATGGATTTCCAAGGCTTCCGAATAAGCAAAGCAAGCAATGAGGGCTTACATAGCAAACATGGGAGGTGTTACAAGCAATCCAGGCCCAAAATCCATCAAAGCCCAAAGATTACTTCATGTTGAAGGCTTTAACTCGCCCAGACGAGCTCCCACAGGCTAAAATAGTCGCCCAGGTGAGCACAAGTTCCAAGGAGATAACTTTAACTTGCCCAGGCGAGCAAAACATGAAGAAAATGGTCGCCTGGGCGAGTAGAAGCATGCAGGTCATGGATTCTATAAATAGCCAACGAATTTGCATCATTCACCATTCCATCTTTCATTTCTTTTGCTTCTTAGCTTGTTTCTTAGGTTAAGTAGCTTAAATATTAGTAGTAGGGAGATTAGGGAAGTGAGGATTAGTGTGGAGACTCTGCCGGACAGAAGCGGTGATGGGGCCCTTCATCAATTCTTCTCTTGAGCAGGTTATTTCCATGCTTGGCTAGCTTCTCTAAGGATTGGATGTAATCTTCTCAACCCTATATCTCTATTTTAATCTTTATTTATGCATTAATCTTTTCTATTCCTTGTTGGTAATTTCATTCTATCTCTAATGCTTGATTCTACTTGATCACTAGTTTCATGAATTAAAATCCTAAGTGAGACTAGAAAGTAATCTTAGGGTTTGAACTGAATGATTTTACTCATTATGTTACGTTGCTACGAATAGGGCATATCGTTTTGATTGCATAAAGCACGTGATTATAAATCTTAATGCTGGGATATTTACTTCATATGCGAGGGATCAATATTCGGTAGATATCCTTAGAACTCGAATGCGAGGGATCGATTCGGGGTAAAATAGTGTGCATCAATAAGGATATATAATGATTTATGCATGGTAATATTAATTGGATATAAAAGGATAAGAATGATGAAACCCAATCCTACTTTCCCATAAATATATTTCATTTTACGAATTTAGTAATTTTCCGTTACTTTCTTAAACAAATGAAATTCCGCTCATCCTACTTGTACATAACTATTGAACTGTTAAATTTTATTTGGAGTAACTGAGTAGCTCAAGTCCCTGTGGAGACGATCTTATAAATTTTGTAACTTACAACGACAAATCGATGCACTTGCCGAGAAATCCGTATCACGTTTCTGGCGCCATTGCCGGGGACTTGAGTCACTCGCTCAGTTTTTTCAAATTTAAATTTTTCAGTTGAATAAGACTTTTTTTTTTTTGCTTTCGTTATTTTGATTTTGTATAAATTCTCTTGTGTTTTATTTTGTTTTATTTTCCCTAACCTCAGTACTTACGAGTTATTGCAAGTTTGTTCTTTTTCCTTTTTGAGGTAAATTTCTTGCAGCTACATTGTTATTTAATTCAGAAACTACCAAAAAGAAGGAAAAGTACTAAACAACAAAAGAGATACCGAGTGAATATTCTTCTTCTATTTTGATTCTCCTTCATCAGTAAAGCCACTTGTAATTTATGGCTGATAAAGGAGAAGGAGAAGAAAATAGACCACCACGGAGGACTCTTGGTAACTATGCATATCAACAAAGACCAAAGCATTACAACAGCATAGTCATTCCTCCTTTTAGTAAAAATGTTGTAGAATTGAAGCCCGCATTGCTCAGTCTAATTGGATCACATCCTTTTTCTGGACTAGATCATGAAGATCCATACACGCATTTGTCTACCTTTATGGAGCTATGCAGTACCATGGGAGCCTCTGATGCAGATGTTGAAGCTGTTTATCTCAGAGCTTTTTCGTTCTCCTTGACAGGTAAGGCAAAGACTTGGCTTCAATCCCAACCAAACAAAAGTTTTAGCACTTGGGAAGAAGTAGAGGAGAAATTCATTGCCAGATTCTTTCCTCCATCTAGATTCATAAGTGCAAAATCAGCAATTGCTACTTTTTCCCAAGGATTTAATGAAACTCTCTGTGAGACATGGGAGAGATTCAAATCACTACTGCGGAGGTGCCTAAATCACAATTTTGATGATGCTGCACAATTACACATTTTTTACAGTGGTTTGAGACCTCAGATGAAGATGATTCTTAATGCCTCAGCTGGAGGTACGATGATGTCAAAGAGCCCGGAGGAAGCAATTATAATCATTGACTCCATAGCAGCCAGTGATTACCAGTCTCGCCATGATAGATCTCCAATTCAAAGGAAAAGTATAATTGAGCTAGATACTCAAAATGCAATTCTAGCTCAGAATAAGCTCTTGACTCAACAAATAGAGAGGCCTTGACCAAACAGATAGGCCAACTTCCTCAACAAATTCAACAAGCACCTCATGGTTGCCAACAAGAAAATGAGGCTTATTATATGCAAAATTAGACCAGACCTCAACAGAACTTCCAAGGAAATTACCAAGGCTACAGAGATGGTCCAAGTTCTTATGGCTGGAAGCAACAAAATGAAAATTCATATTATGGTCCCACTAACTCTTCTTGTGCAGGCCCCTCTAACAACTCTTATGCAGGTTCTTCAAATAGGGTTCCACCACAACAACAACAAGAAGCTCAACCTGATAGAATATCAAAAATGGAAGATACTCTAACTCAATTTATGCAGATGACCATTTCAAATCAAAAGAACACTGAGGCTTCCATAAAAAATATTGAAGTTCAGGTTGGACAGCTTGCAAAACAAATCTGAGCATAGCAGTGGACCTTTTTCAGCAAATCAAAAATAACCAAGGGAGTGTTTTAGAGTGGATGTCCTGAATGGAGGAATTTCTGATTCCAAGAAGTTGGTTCAAGGAAAAAATCATTCAGAGAAAACATTAGTTGAAGCATTTGAGAAGATGAGTGAATCTGAAGACAATGATAGTTTAGATCATCTCCAACAATCAGATGCTTTCAAGGAAATTCCTTACCAACAAACTCTCTTTGAGGAATTGTTAGAGGAAGTGAAAAATCAAGAATCAAAAACAAAGGTAAACGCAGTACCTCCACATACTAAAAATGTTTTCCTTGCAAGAAATTCAAAGAAACCAGTTATCAATAAATCAATGCTCTCTGAAAAAGAAAAGAAACTGGTGAATATATTGGAGGAAAATGCAAAAGCCATTGGCTCATCCCTATTGTCCAATTGCTGGGAGCCAAAGCCATAACAAAGGCGTCCAGCTAATACGACGTTAAAGAAGCACTCCTGGGAGGCAACCCAGTGTTTTTAATTTTTTGTTTATAATTTTTGTTGTTTTAATGTTATATGTCTTTTTAAAAGTTCATATCTTATCCTTTTGAAGGTATCATCTGTTTTGTTAGAACTTGGATATAGGTCCATTGGTTAGGGGGAGTAGCAAAGTAGATGAAGAAGAAGAACGTGGCAGATCCTGTTGATTATCTGAATGGAGGACATTGAGCTCCTCAACCACGATCTTCAAAAATCAGTGACATTTTTTTAAAAAATTTCTTTACTGCTTTGTAGTTTAAATTCAGTACTTTGTTTATTTAGTCACTATGTCTGATGTTTGCTTGAAAAATTGTGTGCATTTTTTATTCTTTTTGCTTGCACACAAAGGTTTCTATCTTTTCGAAAATACACATTTTGATTACTTTTTGTTTTGTTAACATGGTTGTGTAAATCTTTTTGGGGCTTAACTAATATGTCATGTTTTGAAAAGAATCAACATGTTTTTGAAACTTATTTTTATATTGGATCAGAACACCACAAAATGACTTTGGAAACTTTGAGAATGAAAAACAAATGAATGGGTTTTCAAATATCAAATGAAGGCAAGACTTTTTACATGGAATTAATAAAGAATATCTTTCGAAACATTTATTTGATTTTAACATGAAAATAGACCTTAAGCCTAGTGAGTGTGTGCAACCACATAAATTACATTAAGTGTCCGCACTGATATGATTTATAATTGATTTTGCACGAATTTCTAATTGTCATAACATATGATGCATGGATATGATTTAGGCCTTCTTTCTTTTTGAACATCTTTTAAAGCCACTGGCCAAAAAGCTATCCCAACGTGAAAATAATGATTTACCATTTGCAAACCCTTTTGAGCCAAACACTTGATATTTTGTTGGAACCCTAACCTAGGATAAGAATTCCTTACCTTACCTTAGGTTAGGAGAGCAAAAAGGGAAATATTTTGTGGATAAAAAAACTTTTGGGTAGTTCATGCGATAAAAAAGATTTTAAATGTGACTATATGCTATTCATGTGATAAGTAAAAGAAAAGAAAGAAAGAAAGAAAAGAAAAAGGAAACAAATTCCTTGTGTTTTAAATATACAAAGTGTTGGGTAAAAAGATTGATGGATATCTTGGAAGAAAAAGGAGGAAATAGAAAGTAATGATCTCACTGTTTTATCTGTATATGCTCTCCTATTCCCAAAGGTTCTTTTTGAATATCCAGAAAAACCAAGATTTCTTTTCTAGCCAGGCCCAACCATAAAAGTCCTAATGATCCATGTTGATTGTGCACTTTGATTTGATGGGAAATGAACTGCAAAATTAATCTATGACATGTCAGTGTTGGAATTGAAATTAAACACTCACCTGTGAGAATTAAACACCTTTGAGAGGTTTTCCTCTGTTTGAATCAATCACATGTTTTCTCTGATGTTCTTTAGAAATGAAATGTGAATTGATCTTAATCTCATTTTGGTTTTGAGAAATTTCATCTTTTGTTTCAAATTCTTGAGGTTGACTAATTTGAAAACATGTTCTGATCACTTTGAAAAGTTGATTCTTTACAAAGCATGTTCATCCTCTATGTTCCTATTAATTATAGTGTTAGTTACTTTGCTTGAGGACAAGCAAGATTCTAGGTTAGGGGGAGTGATAAGTGCCCTAATTCAGTTAAATTCATGTTTCAAATGCAGACACTTATCTTTTGATTTCAGAAGATTTGATTATAAATTTTCCCTAAAACCTAGTTAAATAGCACCTAATGCTTGTATACAAGTTGTTGTTCATATTTTGGAAGATTAATCCAATCATGCTTTGTATTTTGATAGATTACGTGGATTTCCTAAGCTTTCGAATAAGCAAAGCAAGTAAGGAGGGCTTACATAGCAAACATGGGAGGTGTTACAAGCAATCCAGGCCAAAAATTAAAGTGTGAAATCTAAAGTTAATACAGACCATAGGTGATAGCAAACACTAAACATTCAAATTACTAGTAGAGCCAACCCCCAGTAGGATTCCATGAACCATGAGAACCAGTTGGACAGTTGCGAAAATTAAAACTTCCCTCCGAAATTCCTGGTTCTTCAAGATCAGACTCATCACTAGGATCCACAATACCTCCCGGAATGGGCACAAAAGGAGAATGCATAGAATTATTGTTGCTAGAGGATATGTCAATTGGCTCAATAGGCAAATCAGGATACACGTGAGGAAATTGGCGAAAAGGATCATTAGGGTTAAACATGTTATCAAGTACAGAAATAGGAAAGTATGCACCAAAATACAAGCAAACACAAATAACAAGCTGCAAAGTAAAAACATAACAGTTCCTAGCCACAGCATGATCCCACCACCATTCCAAAGCATCAAGGAATATTATCAAGGATGCCATCTATAAAAAAAACAAACCTAGGGAGAAATAATTTTCTCGGTAGGCAAACTAAACCATTCAATAGGTTAGTATGTTAGTACTCTCCACAAATACATTGCATAATTTATCAATAAAATCAATATATATATATATATATGCAAGTAACCATTCAAATATGCATAAGGAAATTCCAGGGTGCATATGGTCTCTACATCCCTACTTGGATGTAATACTTATTTTGTTTCTAAAATCTCTTCATGGATTCAAAAACAATGTCAATATATCATCACGTAAAATCCATTCTTTTCCTTTGTAATACAAACCATTATTAAATCCATAAAACTTCATGGAAACTTTATCACAAAAATCATGACAATATCAAATATGTGGCTCAGCCACCATCCATATTCCATACAAGTTCATGCAAACTTATGCATGCAAATACTATCATCAAATTAAAGAACAACATGATTGTACTCTAGTTAGTAAGCTCAAATATACCTTCCAATATAAGTTTTAATTCCTTATCACTTACACAAGAGAGCTAAAACATATTATAGACCTTAATCTCCTTTCAAGTTTCCATCCTAAGACTTGATCCTCAAAACTAAATTACTGTAGTCTTTAAAACCATTTTCAACATGCCATTCAACTTTTACTTCTCAACATCAATTCAAAATAGTTCCAATATATATATATAAAACAAACAGTCCCAATGATCATCAAAATTAGTTCAAGAGATCATCAAAATCAATTCCAACAATCACCAATATTTCAGCACTCCAACGCATCAACATATCCAACACTTAATCAACATGAACACATCATAAAGTAACCTCTAAGGAGCTGAAAACTCAACCTGGTGTGCTCAACCAGAAATCTGCACCATTAAACATAAAAGTTAGTCCAACTAAACCCTTAAACCAAGATTGAAAGTCTAGCCTACCTTAAACAAGTTTTCTTCCAACTCCTCCAAGTACTTGGCTGCACACCTCAAGGTCTTGAAGGAATGAAAGTCTTATCTTGTCTTATATGGTTTGGAAGAAAGAAGAGAAGGAAATAGAGGTGAAGGCTACGGTTTGGAGCCAAGAAAGAAGTAAGAAGGATGAAAGAAAAAGGAGAGAATGGCCATGAGGTTGAGAGAGAGAGTAGTGCATAAATTTTTAATAAAAGAAATTAGCTAGAATGGAAGCCTATTTAAGTCCTTAGCTTAGTTCTAGTATAACTAAGCCATCATGCCATGAAGATATTACTAGATTTTTATGTTTAATTTTAACTCTATGCATTAAATGCATCCTTATCCATTGCAATAAGTAAATATTCCTTCATAAATGCTCAAGATTCACTTCTAAAGCTTCTCTAAGAAGCTTGTCTCTTTTTGTTTTATTCATGGTTTCACCTTTTGTCTCTTGCACACGACTTCCATTATGCATTCACATACACACACACACACACACACACGACTACATTTCAATTGGCTGCACCTATTGTTTTTGCTTAAAATCATGTACACATATGTGGCTTCCTTAAATATGCATGCATGATTTCCTTTAAATTTTGTCTCTTTTGGTTTATACCACTTGTACTTCATATACTTTTTAATTAATGTGATAGCTACTAATGGACCATTACCTATTAATTTCCTTTGACCATTCATCTAAAGTCTTATGTATTTATCCAATATCCACACGGCTAGGATTTGTTTCTTTTCTTAAGTTAATTAAGCATAACTAAATCTATTCTAAACTCTTTTAAACTTGCCTCTTGGATCCATTAGTTTCCTATCCTTTCCTTCTTGTATCACATTACCATCACATGTGCTCCTCATGTGATAATTTTTCTCATAACACCAAATCTTTGCATCATATAATCATGTATTAATCATCACATGGTTATACTACTTTAGAAACATATCCCACAAATAATTCAAACATTAATACAAACTCAAGATAAAAAAATTGAGGATGTTACACATGTGGTATTAGCTTTCTACTTGATAAGCCAACATTGCCTCTCCAAGACAATATTAACTCAGGGGTAACTGCTCTAGGGTAACCGTCAACTTTGTACTTGATAAGGCAACATTGTCTCTCTAAGACAATATCGACTCAGGGGCAATTGTTCAGAGGTAAATATCATCTTTCAACTTAATAAGGTGACATTGCCTCTCCAAGAAAATATTGACTCAAGGGCAACTCTTATGGGGTAAATATAAACTTCACATGCCACGAACACATGGCACGCAACCTAATTCATGATGAATGACTTAAAGATCATAAGTCGAGTACAAATCTAAGCAGTTAGCTAAAGCAAGAAGTGTCTTAATAATAACCAACTAAGGATAAGTTTGACATAGCCTTTAGAATAGGATATCTAATGCAAATATCTATAATGAACCACATGGATGATAGCACCACATAAGCAAACACTATAAATAAGCACTCTGTAATCACATCAACATGACACACAAAAAAAACTTGACTAAAAAGAAGTATCTCTCTCTAGATTCTATAAAAATTCTCTCATTTTCTCTCAGTCTATTTCACGTTGCATGATCCAAATCACCTTTCGTGTCCTACACCATAATAGTACCTGAAACTAAACACATTCAAAATAGTTTTATAAGATGTCAAATGAGTCTTCAAACTCATATGCTTACTATCATTTTAGTACTTAGCATATGTTTATTATCAAAATAAATCACATGACTTTCTAAATTTTGGACTAAAGATTTTTTTTTAATTTTCTTACTTTCATGGACTAATGTGACAATGTTATATACTTTCAGGGACATGGATGGTGGTTTACCTAAACTTCTACGTAAGTATCAGTGCTTAATTCAACTAATTTGATCATGGTATGAAATAGACAATAAAACCTTATATTGTTTTCTACAAGCAAATAGTCAAATAATTCGTAGATGTTAATATGATTGCTCATAATTAATCACAATTAAACTTATGTAAATATTGAGATTAATTATGACATCGTGGATTAATCTAATAATTTTTCTCTATTGTTTAATGCATATTTTACAAAGAGCTTTCTTGGAATAGGGAAAATATCCAAGACCAATTTCCTCACATGTTTAATGACTAATTAGTCCTTTTACGTGGTTAACAAGATAATTAGATCATTAGAAACTTTAAACATAATTAATGAAAGAACTTTCACCAAAATGGTAATATTCCTTTTTGTTTTCTTTCCACACTTTTACACTTGCACCGTTTAGTATTATTTTAAAAGTTAGTCTTCCATTGGTCAAGGGCCATTATTAAGTTGGAGGGAGGGAGGACTACAAATGGTCTCCCATACTCCATTTAACTTGTCTTGAAGATCATGAACCCAAAACTATAAAAATCCCCACTTGACATTCATTACTCTCACTTCACAAGGACAATCTCCTTCGTGAAATAAATGGAACATGTAGCATTTGTTTACCCTGAGACACATACATACATTTAATATTTTTAAAATATGTTTATTGCAAAATTTAATTAAAAAAGATATATTTACTTTTTTAAAAAAATTGCAATAAAAGAGCATTACATGACTATCTTCGTAAACTTAAGGAAATAGTTCAATAAATAACTATTCATAATTAAACCAATATTGACACTCTAAAGGGAATACAAATCATACTAAATAAAATATAAAGAAAACTACTCATGAATTGAAAAGTAAATAAATCTTTTAAGTCCATGTCGATGTTACATTGTCTCGGAGTCCCCATAATCATAAATTAAAAGATAAAGTAGAGGCCTAAGCCTTTCCTCCACCACCATCATTATAACCTTGTAAAGACACATCTGCATTAGTCCAAACACAAACAAGTCAAACAAAAGGGGAGTGAGATACATCTCACAATATATTTAAAAATTAAGGAATTCATAAAGAGGTCGATTGCATTTATAAATATTTACGTCATACAAACACACCACCACCAAATCAAACATCACACACACATAAATATACATGAAATGTGATGCATATTAGACTCATTATCTCTAATGCATGTGATACCATTTTCAAAAACATTGCGAATGTAGCCCGGGAGTCCATGTAGTCGATGAATTGTCATATAATGGACAACCCGACACTAACTCATTCATGACCTCCCCGGTTAGATTCATAAACGTCCTTCACTTTAAAAATACATTTACACAACATGAAACATGGTTTAAAGACAATATACACATGATTTATTTTCAAAATCCCTTAGAGATTTTTCTCTTGTGGAACTTAAGTTCTCCTAATATTTTTTACAACATATATGCCTATCATGACACATTTCATTCATGTATGTTCATAAACATGCATACTTGACTGATGCTCACATCATATTATACATTCATAGCAATGTTAACTAACACATTGTATAAATATGCATCAAACCAAACCAACACATCTTCAAATTTCAACACAATAATAATTTTTAGAATTATATTACCACAACATTTTAACATCATAAACATCAACTAATAATACAAATAATTGTGAAATAATATACTATATGTACGCACACATAAACAAAACACACAAAATTTCCATAGTCCTATATATAATAAAATACAATTATTTCTATACTTACTATATATATTTCAAATAATAGTATAAAAAAATAATATATATATATATATATATATATATATATATATGCGCACACATGACCAAAATATTCAAACTTAATTATATGCTTATTATATCCAAATGAAATATTACTATGAGAACCCATCCACTAATTCTCACGCACCCCACTTCAAAAGCCTATATATGTGTGTGTGTGTGTGTGTGTGAACTAAATATAAGACCAAATTCAAGATAAAGCCTCAACGTAAGCTACACATGTAGATATGTAAACTAACATGCCTATACCTGTATTTCAAATGTGTATCTAAATTCCATTGAAAAGTTATTACCTATTTTGAATGGCTACAATGACATTTCTTTTGCATGAAATATGTATTCAATCAAAGAATAACAGTATATTTTTAATTAAAACTAATAACAAAATATTAAATAATAACTATTATATATATAGATATATATATATATATATATAGATATTATATATATATATATAAATACCAGGATGTCACAAAACACGCCAGAAAGCTATTGATTGTCCATAGATGAGATCTTTGAATAGAGTTTTTTCATCACTTCGTGTTCTTAAAATTACAGAGAGATTCTTCTTTAAAGCTTCAATCTTGAGTTTATAGGTTTCAATGAATATGACTGTGCAAATTATAGCCTTCCAATATTTTTCATTTACTCATAGAGGTTCTTCTTGTGGTATGTATCACCTCAGGGTGGAGAGAGAAACAGAAAAAGATAAAATATAATACTTTTTTGGAGTGATGTTCATCTTATCTCTACTAATTGTACGGAAATAATTTTTTAGAGAATATATTAATTGTGTCGTTGTCCTACCTTATAAGCGCACTTAAAATTCAAATGATTAGATATATTGAAAAAGGTGATGAAAAAAAGGGGCATAAACTTTTCAAGTAAAATCATCATAGGTAAGAGCACAAACATATATTCATTTTGACGAAAAGAAACTTTAATATAAGTATAGATTAGAGTGAAGTTTCTTATATCTATTTGGATGATAAAGATCTAGCACATTGGAGGCTAATTTTAACAAATATTATGGATGCATGTTTCTTAATAATGTGTTGGATGATAATTTTATCTTTATTAAACATGTGACAAAGTCCATTGTTCCACTATGAACGCATAAAGAATAAAAGAAAAATATTGCATCTAAGTTAAGAGATACAATGCATTCATCCATATTGGACACATATTGTCTTGTAATATCTAATAAACATAGTTAATCCATCAAATTCTTAATATCTTTGTCATCATCAAAATTATAAGATTTTGACGGGTTAGAAATCATCCAAGTCTTTGGTTCTAACACTTTGTGTAACATCTTAAACAATTTAGAGATTATGTGTATGTGTGATTTAATTATGATTTAATTAGAATTTATTTGTTTTAAATTATAAAATATGTGTTTTGATTAGTTAAGTATGATTAGTGATTAATTGAATAATTAAGAAAAACAATGGAAACTAATTAGAATAAATATTGCTTCAAAATAGTTAATTAGTGTAATATCTCAATTTTTTTCTTCTAAAATATAGTTTTTCAATCGTTTAAATAATAAATATTGCATAATACATGTCATTAAATTTAGTTTCTATTTCTAAGTTGATAAAATATTTCAATATATTTGTTTTGGACAAAAGAAGAAACACGTACACACACACACACACGTATTGCATTTGATTAAAGCATGTATATATAATTAAAATGCTCATGAATAAAAAGAATTGTCAAAAAGTGTTCTCTATTTAAAAATCATTTTGAAAGTTGTTTTCATTTTCTTCCACCTTTACGCAATACTATAATAAAGTATAACTTATAAAGAATTAATTTGTACAAAATAAAATGATGATAAACTGAAAGAAAATATGTAATCATACATATTGAGCCTCAATGACCCTTAAGATATAAACATAGATATATCAAAGTCATTACAAATGTTAGCACCAAAGATAAAATATCCACTACCCCTCAAAATATTACACAGTATCACTAAAAGGATTAATACAACCAAGTATCACGACATTGAGTATAGAAATCTTCTCACCCCAAATATACATCAAAAAGGGAAAAAAAAATCCTACGCTCATAGCAGTCACTAGCCAAGACCCACAAGTGATTCGTAGTGTGTGCCTCTATGGTGATCATGTTAGTATGTAGGTGTCTTAGGGACAATTTGTTTCATCAGATGAACACCTTTTGCTATTTAGTATTTCATGGTTAATAAATTTGAGCAAACTTTATCTTTATCATATTTATGTCTCGCCTATATTTTATAGTAATATGCATTTAAAGATAAATGTCCTAGGAATAGAACAGGTGTTCTCTCGAGGATCAATGATAAGGATCATGATAGTGAGGAATTGAGGACACTAAATGTCTATTACCTGAAATGAGTTCCTAGTCTTGAATCACTAAGAAAGGACATTGGTGATCTAAAAAATGACTAGTATGACATATTCTACTTGTATAGAGATACAAGGTAGGGGCCTCATGGAATGCATGCATGGTGATGCCTTAATTGATGTTGTGGATGAATCTATTGGAGAACAGATGGCATCGAATTGACCCGCCAAGAGACTCCACAAGGATTCTTTAAAGTATCATTGGATTTGTAAAGTCTTTCATCATTTGGTAGTGCGGATCATCCTAGACTTGAGGATGTCATTGAACACTATGTCCAGGATTATACTTTGACTGTACAACTCTATCCACCTGAAAATGGGGAGAATAGTGTACTCTTGGGTATAACTTGAATACATGAGTGAAGATGGACATGCTGAAAAGACTCATAGTCCCTACAAGGGATTAGTCGTTCACAAAAATGGTAGGGCTTGGATGACTTCTAGTCGACTTGGGAATCTATGCATAGTAAGAGATCAGGAGGAGTCATGATCCGTCTTAGTTTCAATAGAAGAAGATTCCTAGTTCTATGAAAAACTATAGATGATACTATATCCTTGCTCTTGACTAAATGTGAATGACGATATGCAGGATAGTGTCAGCATGGTATCCAAATCAGAAAGGTAGATCACTTGATCAACTCAATTAGTTCTGGGGCTGCAGAGCATTGCTAGTGTCTTATGTGGTCACTAAATTAATTAGGCCCGTTAGAAGTTTAATTGGTCCAAGTTCATTTATGTCAATGACTAATTAGGCCTAATGGGCCACACACAAAAGGTTGTTCCTGATTGCTTATAACTAGCAAGTATGGGCCAATAATAGTGATTGGGCTTTTTCAAGACTAAAAGTGTAATTGGATTGGAGTTGGACTCCAAGTTCAATTGATGCATGCGCCCCAATTGCACTAATAGTGAGAAATTAGTTTATACACTAATAGAGCCAAATGTGTTAAAATGCCCAATAGGGTATTGGGCCATGAGTCCTAGTAAGTCAAGAAGTTGACTTGACCAAAATAAGTTTTGGGTAAATTCGAAATTTGAATTTGAATTTTGAAATTTTAAATTTCCAATTCAAATTCAAATTTAAATTACGAACTAAGTCAAAGATTGAATTTGAATTAAAATTTAAATTTTAAGTTTGAAATTTGAAATTTGAATTCAAGAGGTTAGGTTGTAAGGATAATTGTGAATTATCCAAATCTATATCCAATAAAGATTGGATAATGCTTCTTCCAATTTTATTTGAATTACTAATTTAAATAACATAGTTAAAACAACAACCAAAGGGATATGATGACGAAAGGGACAATTTTCACATGGAACCTTCTAGGTTCTTTTTCAAAATTAGAACAAATGAATAGGATTCATTTAACTTGAATTTTGAATTAAAGTCTTTCAAGAATGGAACAAACTCAAGATGGTTCTAGAAACCATACTTGAATTTTGAATTTTACAACAAGTGAAAATCCTTGGGCTGATTTTGAGTGATTGAGTTAGGTTTCTAATCCTAATAAGATTACAAGACAATAGGCTCTTAGGATATAAAAGCACTTCACTCTTATGTTATGTGTCTAGCTTTTTTCAAGAACAAACAGGTTCTTGTTTTCTTTCTCCTTCATCATCTTTTCTCCTCTATTGTTGCACCCTTACCTAACCTCAAGACACCATCTTTTGCTTGAAAAATAAACCAAACACTTGAATCCTCCACCTTGCCACTGCCTTAGATCAAAAAGTTATTTCTAAAACCCCTAGTGTTTTAATGAGTAGATGTTAAACAAGTTTCATGAGGACCGTAAGGAGTTATGGATTCCACAACAAAGAACAAAATAAAAAATTTAGTTTTTCACCCTTATGAACATGTTCTATGAACATCATGGAACATGCACTAACTTTCATATCGATGGTATTTGACGCTTATCTATAGCAAAAAGTTGCAGTAGATGTAACCAAAGTGCATGTGGAGGCATGCCTCTCCCTTCACTAGCGGTATCTACTGATCCACGTGAACATCCTTTCTGGATGCTCCATGACCTCCCCCTGAAATTGGTGGTTGCAAGGGTGAGTTCTCCACTCCTCAAACGCCCCAAACAACAGACAATAACAAACAAAACTAAAACATACAATCTTCGTAACCATCACCTGTGGTTATCTAAACAAACAATATTGTCCTAAGTTTGTAACTATCACACTTATTTCACAAGAGGGCCCAATCACTGCCACCAATCCTCCCAAGTCTTGACGGTCTTACAAAATCATGTGGATGATAGTCGGGAGTGATCGCTACATACGGATACATCGTACACTTATCCCCATCTCCCAACTCAAAAAGCATAGTCTCGGAGCCCGTCAAGAGTAGCAAAGTGAAGCTTGTGAGTTAACTACGCTAAATGAGTGCACCAAATACCAGGTAGTCACCACTCGCTAATTCCCTTAGGTTCCTCAAATTCTCTATGCCTACTATAACCCAGTGTATCTCTGTCTATCATCCACTTTCTCAACGTAACCTCACCTTGTCACAAAAGGAAATGGAACCATTGGTTCCTCACTCTCTGTCTAGTCTTCTTGAATCTTGCCATCGCATTGCATGCCCAGTTCTTGTACCACGTACATCATTTAACACGTACAAACAAACAAACAAACAGATACACAAGACTCAGGCCAACGTACTACTCTCAAGGAATCAGTTGTGGCCCCTTAAGCGGTAAAACCACTTATCACACAAAACAATCAGACAACATAATGGTTGCAATTATAGCTATCTAAACAAACATAACAAACAATTTGCCAAGGGTCGAACACCCTTGAACCCAAACCACAACGCGTACAGATAAAAAATGGTAAAATGCATAGTTCACACTGTGCAGGTCTTATCATTCAACAACAATAATAAATATACATGCATGCATTTAAGTAATTTTATCAGCAGAGAATCAACACAATTCATAGCATGCATCAGTCATCAGAGATTGCAATTTATCTCAGCAATCATATAACAATTAAATCAACAGTTCCAAAAATAAATAATTCTAAAGTAATTTATCCAAAGGCACAGATTCCAAAGTTAAGCTATCTACAATCTAAAATCACTCTATCGCTCAATTTTATAAAGTTCCGCTCCTAACTTATTTTTAGTGCTCTCGATGCTCTGGGAATCGGATTTTCGCAAATCTTATATGCTACCCTACATTTTCAAGCCTAACAAACTCATTTTTAGGTGAAAAGTATAAGAAAAACATTTCATACTACTATAACAATAAGTCCAATTTTGTGGCAGATTTTCATTTTACAAAAGATCCTTAAACTTGTTTTCATAATATTTGCTACTCCAATTCAAGTGAAATTTAAGGCTAATTAACACCCAAAGAACTCATTTTTGGCATAAAAAACTCAAGGAAACACAACTCAGCTCATAGATCTAGAACATGGTAATAAGCACGATAATTTCAAGACAACATGTTTAAGAAAGTTTAACAACAAACATAGGGTTCAAGAGTTGGAGAAACACCCCTTACCTCTTGATGAAACTCACGAAATTTTGAAGGAATAATGAAGAATGTTTAGTTTCAAAGGTTTCCCTTCATGAGTAAAAATGACAATTTTAAGTTACTAGAGAAGATAGAACAAAAAAATGAAGAGAAATCAAGTCTAGGATGAAGAATGGAACTTATTTACCTAAGTTTGATGAATCAATGACTCAAGAATACTAGAAGCAAACTTTGAAGAAGAAGAAAAATGTGCCCTCTCTCCCTTAATGTTGAACTTGTGAAAATGGTGAATGAGGGCTTGAATTGTTTTTTTTTTTCAAGAAATAAGGAGATAAGGTGTAGGCTTAATTGACAAGTTCAAATGACAGTTGAATGACCCATAGCCAACCATTTTCAACGTGACCAACCATGCCTCAATTGGGTGGTTTTTCTTTTTGCAAAATTACCAAAAATGGAAGGGATAAGATTTTCCAAAAATGGATACTTTTATTTTTTTACCAAAACTAGTAAATCTTATCTTAATTGCCTAGGTTATTGTGCTAATCTCTCTAGGAATACACCCAGAGTGAACCTTACACAAAGTTAAATTACATAGTCAATCAATGCGCAATACAATTTTGCTACAAATGGAATTTTTTTGTTCAGTTTCTAAATTTTTGTCAACTAACTAAATAATTGTTTACACTAAAATAAATATGACTAACATGAAACTTATACAATTAATATTATAAAAAGAATAAATTAGATCATAGACATATAATTAAATTACACAGTGCATACTTTTCATTGTCTAGTTCTTTAACAGTACAATTTTACACATGTAGAAAAATAAATTAGGAAGGAAATTTCAGGGTATTACAAGTAGAGATATTGAAAATTGTGGAGGAAAATTCAAATTTAAAAAGTCAAAGATAGTTGTCAAATAGTCAAATGGAAGGGTTTGGACAACTTATTAATGACATTGTGATAAATATGTGTAACTTTTGTCTAGAATGAAAAATTATAGTTTTAATTCCATAAATAAGTTAGTTATGAGTTTGTAACGATTTTAAATAGTAAAATTAAATATTTTAAGGTAATTAATGATTTAGAATTTTTAATTAAGATAATTAAACATAATTAAGCTCATCCTTCATAAATTAAAGTCTACAAATTTCTAAAAGAGGAATTAATGGTTTATGGGGCTTAATTAATTGTCAATGTGGAAATGACATTTAAGTGAAAAATAAATTAAGCAACCTATATTAATGTAATGAAAATATTTTTATTAAGGGTTAATTATAATAAATTAAGCCTTAGAAAAATAAATAATGGAGTGTGAATAATTTAAATTTTATTTATGACACAACAAAAATTAAACTTGAGATAATGATATGTGATGGTTGATCTATAATGTTGATATTCATTTGTGATTCATG
>CM023960.1:15122928-15170052 GCA_013407115.1 Glycine latifolia
ATCCAATCATTTCAAATAACATTTGGATTCTCTATCTTACATGGATGTTGGTATAGAGTTAGCCTATACTTATTCCTCGGATATCATCATTGCTTCTTCTTCGAAAAAAGAAGTTCATGACTTTCTACCTTCACACAACATTGCTCCCTCAAGCTTTAGTCTATTGCGAAAAGTTCTCCATTAATGTTTCTCGTAGGATCAAATTAGACCCCTATAACTTTGACTAATTTGATTTGCTTTTAAGAAATAACTTATTTTATTTTAAAAAATTATAAATTAATTTATATATAATAAAGACAATCAAAATCTACAATATGTTTAATTTTTCTGGTATTTCACTTTTATTGGTACAAATATTTTAAAAAAAATACTAATTGAAATAGGTGGGCAAAAGTATCCAAAAATACATGTATCACGTGCATGCCACAATTTTTTTTAAAATATCACTGCTTCCTAATTAATCACTGGCCTTTGCTATCTTCAACAAACAAAGAATATTTGAATAATCTCCAAAAATATACGATAATCTGTATCTTTTCTACAACATAAAAATAATCATTCAAATAAAAAGATGGCTTGAGCGTTTTGATATTGAATATTGGAAATAGACCGTATTTATTAATCAATTTTAAATCTAAAAGAATATGATTGATGATCAACCCATATCCTTTTTAGGAAGAACATTCTTGAAATAGAAAATTTCTTTAATTAACAATGACGAAAAAGAAAGTATTCTTCCTACTTGGAATAGAATGGTAAGAGCACGAGTCATTGTCAAATATGATCACGTTTTCTATTTGGGAAACAACTTTTTGAATTTAAAAAAGAAACCATAATTACTTGAATTACCAATCCAAGTAAATATAAATACAGTCACCGGATATATATAATTTCTCAAGAGCGTATAACCCGAGATGCATCCTTAAATACCTTAAAATAGATGAAGAAAAGTTTATTTTAATCACTGCTATTATAAAACTTTCTTAGCCTCCCTTCTAATTTTGTATCACTACTTAATTAAATGAGTAATTCTACAAATTCTGCTTTCTTAATCAGTTGTAGACAATTTTGTATTACTACTCTGTATTAGAAAAGTTTACAATAGTAGTGATAAAAATTTCATTGACAATTCTCCTTTATTTGGTTAATTCTGCTTTCTAATTTTGTATCACTACTTAATTAAACGAGAATTGAAAAAAAAAACTCAATTGAACTGTAATCAAAAGTATTTTTTCAAAATAATTTACTTAACCACCTTTTTATTTTAAGTTTCCGTAAATAACAAAAACTTTATATAAAATCTCTACAAAATATATTACTAAATATTACAGTATTTTTTTCACCAATAGTTCATTAAAATTATCTTAAAAAACAAACAGCATTACCAAATTAGAAATTTAAATCGAAACAATATAAAAGATAAATGCGGGATTCCTATCTTAGAATATATTTTTAGTATTTTACCTAACCCCTATTTTAGTTCACAAAATAGTGTGAGAAAAATATTACAAGTAAAAAATAAGAAACATTGAAGTTGGTTGGAAACTTGAAATTCCTAGTACCATCCAAAAAACATTATTAAAGCAACATTGCATTGTATTGTGCGAGAGAAAAACGAAACGGTTCCTAGAAGTGGCGATTACCTACCCCATGCAAGTAGTATCCCATATTAGGATCAATTTGCCACACATAGTAATCCATCTGTCACCTTTTCCCCTCAATGCTCTAATTTTGGTCACTCTTTCCATCCTTGGTGGTCTCTTTCTCTCTCTTTCTGCAGAATCCTAATCCCTTGCAACATAGTTGTTGTTTTGGTTTGTGTTGTTTTTTTTATAATATTTGTGTGTGTGTGTCTGCTGCATATAAATAAAGAACCCTCTTTTGGGGGGTATCCTTCTTTTTCATGCCCATCTTTCCCCTAATGCTGGTGGTGGGTTCAGTTTTTTGGTGAGGAAGGATAATAAAGAAAGAAGCTTTTTTTGTGTGAGAGAAGGAAGAGAAGAAAATAAGGCATGGGGAGAGGGAAGATTGAGATTAAGAAGATTGAGAATTTGAACAGCAGACAAGTTACCTTCTCCAAGAGGAGAAATGGTTTGTTGAAGAAGGCCAAAGAGTTGTCTGTTCTCTGTGATGCAGAGGTTGCTGTCATCATATTCTCCAGCACTGGCAAGCTTTATGAGTTCTCAAACACAAGGTGCATGCTTTATACCCCTTCGGAGCCTTTTGTTGAAATTTGAAACCTTTTCTCTCACAAGCTTGTGTTTTTCTATAGGATTTTGTGGGTTTTGGGATATTGGGGTGGTTTTGTTGTAGAAAGTTAGTTTCTTTTTTTTTATGTTTTGCATGTAAGTTTTTTTTTTTTTTTGGGTCGTGATGCTTGATAGCCCTGTGTCCACGGGAAGGAAATCTTGTGGACCACGTAAACATATTTACTGTTCTTTATTTTGGAGCACTGTTTAGCTGTTTTATAAAGGGGAGCAATGGTTTTGTTTGAAAGGAAGAAAAAAAATGTGTAGAGTTTTGTCATGCAAATCTTTGAATTGGGATTTTTGAAGGGATATGTCAGAGTGTAATTTTGGTGAATTGCATTTTGTGGATAAAAGAGCCCTGGATGTGAATGGTGAGATTGAAAAAGATCTTATTAGAGGAAATTAACCCTGCTGTACTAGAGAAAGAGATTGTTTGGGGGTAAAGATAGAATTATACTCTACATGCATTTTGTGCGTATGAAAACAATGAAACTAATATTGAAAGTGAATTGTGTATATGTATCTGGTTTGATGAGTTGAAAAATTTCATCTTGTGCTATTCTAGATTCTTACTGCCAAAAAAATCTATAGTAGTAGTAACCATCACATTAGGGTTTATGCTTTTTCTGGTGAAAACTTAGATATTGAATTTCTGTTGCTTTCTTTTCTTGTCCCAGATTCTGCCTTCTTAATCAGTTATTGAGAATTAACCGTGTTTAGACTAACCTATTTTGAGAGCTTCCTAAGAGTATTTAAAAATAAGTAATTATTTCTCCAAAATTAGCTGAACCAAATAAGGAAAAAATAAAACCTATCTTTTAGTTTTTCTTTTTAAACTTTGCTGTCATTTTTAAAATGCAAAGACAAGATTGCGCTAGAAGATTAGATTCCATCAAATTTAATGTTAATTTGCAAGTCAAAGCTGATTCTGAATCTTTTAGTGACTTGCAAATGCTCTTACCCTTCTTGTAACTGTTAATATTGAGGCTTTTCTTTACTTACGATCAAATGAATCTTATTTCATTTATGAAGCATGGAGCATACCCTTTCGAGGTACAGCAAAGGCACAGAATCAGATTCTGCAGAGCAACCTATTGATGTGCCCCCAACAGATGTATATAAACTGTCCCTCTATTATCTTAAAGCATCACCCTTTCTTTAATAAACCCCCAACCCTTTTTAAGTTCATTTTTTTCTTTAAATAGTTTGAAGTGTTATTATTCTTTTAAATAGGTTATAGCTGTGGAGCTTGATACTAACCTTTTGAAGGAGGAAATAACAAAGCTTCAATCAGCATACTTGTAAGTTTTTCTGACAATTTATATCAGTAATGCTGCTGCAAATAATGGAAACAAATATTACTGTATTAGTGAACTACCTTAATGAATGACCAATAAAAGAACTATCTCAATGAATTTTACATATTTCCTATTTATCTTGTGTGCTTATTTTTCATCACAATCCGAGTCCAGATTTTGTTCTGATGACATTCTCAAATTGTGTAGAAGGATGATGGGTAAGGAGCTTGATGGATTGAGCCTTAAAGAACTGCAACACCTAGAAAGTCAACTAAGTGAAGGGATGCAAGCTGTCAAAGACAAGAAGGTACTCAGATCAAATACTAACAGTGGTGTAATTGGTTGTATTAATTTGAGATGCCATTTCCTTAATCCTTACAAGATTTTCTATTCCTTTCCTGTTAATATGATCAGACTCAGACATTATTGTATAGCAAATTCAAGCATTTCGATATGAAAAAAAAAACCTTTTCTGAAAGAAAAACAAAAAAGAACTTTGACTTGACTGAACTCATATTAATTTGAACAACTGCATAGCAACAGTTTGATCCTTTTAAGTGCAATTGACCAGAGTGATGTATTTCCTTATAATGTGTAGTACTATAGTGGAATAGCAGAGTGGGACGGCATTGGGCTGTTATGGGATTCAAATAACAGCCATAGTGGCAGTTTTTTGCTTGTTATAGCTGCCCTACTCCCTACCACGATATAGGCTTCTAAACCCATTTTAACCCTTGAAACAATGTTGACTTCATTACTTGTTCTTATTGCTCCTGGATTGATGGTGACTCTGTGTGTCAACTTGTTTATCATGAATTTCTTAAATTTTATTCTTCCTGTTTTTGAGTATAAATTGTTTACTTTGTATTATAACATTTAAAATAGCAGTCATCCTGCTTCCTACTATCCAACTATAGCATTTTCAGAGTTGGCCGGTACTTGCTGCTATCCAAGATTGATAATTAGATTGTAAATAGGTTGATTATTTTTCATTTCTCTCATCTGTATCAATTACTAAATTCAACCACTTCAGTTCAAGACTAGCTAATAAATGCATATGCTGTCATTAACCTTATTCCCTCACTGTATGATGTTTCAGGAACAAGTACTTGTGGAACAGCTTAGGAAGTCCAGGATACAGGTACGTACATGGTTCCACTTGCAATTTTCAGCTTACAATAAATGTAAAAGTTAATTGAAAAAAAAAATACATAGATAGTAAGATGATGCTTGTTGTGTCTGTTTTGGTCTGATGTTTGGTTTTCTTTGGTCTATCATATTGAGGTTGGTTCATAGTATGACAGATAGTCAACTATGTCTGATACATGATGACTGTTTTACCTTGTAACATGTTGACACATGTGTAGGGGATTGGATTTCTGTGGCCAGGTTGATCATATTCTGGGGGGATCGGTTGCTTCATATTGTACCTAAGTGGGAAACTTTCTTATAGGGAAGTCTTATGACTGTGGGCTAAAACTTATCTATTTGTAATTCTGCTCGGTCGTGGCTTTTGGTTGGGACATTCCTTATGTTCCAGCCGGATGGTATTTTAATAAATTGTTTGCTTATAAAAAAAACAAAATACATAGATAGTTTTGGCATTAAAGCTATTTTGAAATATACCTGTGTCATAAATGTATGACTGGACAGTTGAAGTTTGCATGGTAATTGTATTCCTACCAAAGCCTATGTTCTATTAATAATTTTAATGTCTTCACTCTTCGGTCATTATTTCTTCATGGTTGCAAAAAATTATGGGTTATTCTTTAATGGAAGAGAATTTCAAATGCACTTTTCTTTTTAGAATTTATCATTTAATAAGATTTCCAAACGTATCTGCAGGAGCAAAAAGCCATGCTGGAAAACGAAGTTCTGCGCAAACAGGTGAGAACCAAACAGAACTCAAAAAGTCAAAACCATGGATTATGTCAAATTAACTTTTGATATCCAGAAACAGTCTATCTTCTTGCTCATCTTTAATCTTCAATTGTAAACAGCTTGAGGAAATACAAAATAAAACAAAGTCACAGTTCCTTGAATTCAGCTCTTTGGATAGGACATTTTCCAAGAATGGTTCAAAATCCCTTTTCAATTGTGCTTCAGAGGAAAATGACCTTTCAGATACTTCCTTGCAGTTAGGGTATGTCATCATAACTCCCCTTTTCATTGAAATATATGCTTTCAACTGCTATGTTAATTTCATTTATATTGGCCTGATGCTTAGAATCATCAATGTTTCCAGCCACTACAAAATGCAATAATAAATAGATAGTATTAGTGCTTTTGTGTTGGTGTTGATTTTAACATTTTAAATTAAGTATCTTAGAACCATGACCTAAGAAATGATTGTGATCTTTTACAAGGTGTAAAAGTTGAATATTACTCAAGAGTTTTGAGCATGTGCCAGAAGGGGGTCTGTCCAATATCATTTAAAGCATTCTTGCTTATAAATTTTCTTGTTTTAGGTTGTCAACAGATTATGGTCGCCAGAGGAAAGCATTGAAGATGGAACCTTGCAACGACTCAGGGAGTCAAGTGGCTTCACAGTGACATTTTAGTACTGAAAGCTTACCTTTAGAACATGGGAAACATGGCCTAGTTCTTTATCTGGTCACATTAAGTTTAGCTTATAGAAATAGTTTTAGGCTAAATTTAATAAATTTATATTTAGTTCACAAATTTTTGGCTTTCACCAGCGTTTGATTGCTAAATTAGGTGTAAATTTACATGCTAAATGACTCACCCTATTGAAATACTTTAGCCATTTAGTTCAACCAAACGGTTTTCAGGTTTTTAAGATGGTTGATTAGATAAAAAGGTTTAAGGTCTCCCTCCCTCTTTCTCTCTCAATATTCTCTCACAATATATATAATAATGATGTATTTGACAAATCAAATATCATCATTTAATAATAATGAATCTTTGGAAAGATTTTTGTAAAGTGAAAGATTTCATTAACTAGTCATTCACTTATTGGATTAAATAAATTAAAGCGTAAAGATTTAGATTTGAGTATCTACATTTAATGTCTCATTTTATATAGTTTTTTTTAAAATGAGTCAGAAATAAATATTGATTATTATATCATTATAAATTGTTGAAATTAAGATATAAATTATAGATTTTTTAAGTAGACATGTGATTTAATCATCTATATGTGGATAGTTGTATAGTTAAAATTGGCTTCTCCTTCTTTAAAATAGTAAGGTATCATCACATTATTTATCCAAAAAATTCATACTAAATTAATCCTTTAAAAACTAATATTTTCAATAAATTAATTCTGCAAACATAAAAGAAAATCATAAAATTAATCTTCTTGTCACTAAGTTGTCAGCATCTAAATATTTGAGGTCTCTATTGAGGCTTAAAGAAATTAATGGTTTAAATAACCTTTTTACTTTCTATAAATTTACGTGTTTTATTTTGGTCCTTGTAGTTTTTTTATTTGTTTGTTTACTATTTTTTTCATAGGCATTGAAACAATAAGGTGAATGGTTTGGATATCAAGTTAGAAACTAAATTAATTAGAAAATAATAATAGAAACAAAAATAGATAACAAAAATTAAGAAAACTAAAAATTAATATCATGTAAACACTTAACAATTCATGAGTTTTTAACATTAAATCTTAACCCTTCATGTATTGTTATATTGTTCATATTTAATCTTCATTCTCTTATATAATATCTTTCTTCTCTTAAAAATTATGCTCTTTCTCTCTATAATATATATTGAAGGCCATATAAATGAATAACTTAATTAAGTATTCATTGAGTAAATGTTTATCATATAAAAATATTTATATATAAGTTGTTTCCATAATAAAAAGGAAATAAAACAAAACTATTTTCATATAAGTTGTAAGATGTTTTCATAAATTATTGGGAGAACTTACTAAAATAGCTTGAAAAGAACTTACAGACTTGTTATAAGTTTAAATTATTCATAAGCGCTTCCAAATACTTAGGCAAGTGTTTTATGACATAAGTTTGAGTAAGTGTTTTATGACCACTTACTTTAAGCTAGAACTAATTTGAAATTAACTTATTGAAATAAATTAAAAATAATTTATACATATGTCATTAGCTATTTTTATAAGGTAGTACCTTTCATCCACAAAGACCTCTTTGATTTGATGGATTAGGGTCTTTTAATCTACTGGTCAAAGGATTGAGTCTTGATCCTTATGTATGAAAAAAAGAACTTGATTAACAAGGAATAATCCACCTATGAGTTCTTCTAATTTCTTGAAGGAGTTTTAGTGTTAGTGAATAACAGAAATACTCCTTACTACATGTATATATACAAGGGTGATCTGATTCAAATTCAATCCTTTAAATATAGTACCAATCTAAGCCTATAAATAGGTTAATAATTATTGTGTAATAAAGTTTAATAATTATTTAATGGTGGATGAAAAATGTAACACCTGTAATTTTTTAATGATGGAACTTTAGCAACTTAAGCAATTTGTTTGTTCACAATTTTTTATTATAAATCCTATTATGTTGGTTTTTACTTTATACATTTTTTTACAAAATGCTTTAATGAAAATTAAACAAATTAAAAAATTCCATTATATAAGTCTCATAAAATATTCCACATCTTTAATTCCCATGTTTATCACTATTGTATTGTTTCTTTTATCGGTGTTGATACTGTTTTCTTAATTAAGCGGTTGCTTTGATAAAACAAATAAATTAATCAAACGGAAGCTTACACAAGATGTTAATCCGTTTTGACAGGCCAAGTCACAGAACTTTAACGTTTGAAAAAAACGGTTAGTATTTTTTCTTAAAAGATACATTTTTTAAAAAGGTAAATAATCATTTTTGTTTTTTAATGTGTAGAGCGGTGATAAATTTATCTCGAAAAATGAAAATTCAATTTTTTATTCCTGAAAGTGAAAAATGTGCGACAAGTTCATCCATCCGTTAACTTTTATTCATTAATCTTAATATAAGAGACTACATGACACATTCAGGAACGAATTGTTAGTACTTTACCCAAAATATATTTTAATATTCATTTTTTTTCCTTTTTTAATTATTACAAGTATAAAATTACAATAAACAATTAGGAAAATAAGCATAAATAAGAAGAAACATAATAATAAGCATAATATTGATGATCTTCTTCATGGTAGCCCCAACCCTTGCACCTTAAATTGAAGCCCATTGTAGTTCCCTCCACTATTTGCTAGTCATCCAACCATCATTGTTGAAGGCATTGCAAAAGATGCACTTAAAGATAAGTGGATGTGTATCACAATTATGCAGTCTGTAATAAATTTGTGTGTATTATGGAGTACTCAATCCATAATACACACAAATCCATAATACATACAAATGTATTATAGATTACTCAATCTATAATTATATTATGGTGGTGCAACACAAATGCTCAATGATAAATTTGGAGTAGCGTGAAGGTACATGGTTCATAGTGATGCATGTGGCGGTGGTGTGCAGTTAGATGAGGGCAAAATGGTGGGTTGTTTTGTGTAGTGTGGTGGAGGCCTTAGGTGGTTGTAGTGGTGATGTTTGGGTGTAACGATCGTGTTAGGTAGAGATGGAGTGCGGTTATCATGAAGGGTAAAAAGGAAATATTTGAAAATTTGGAGGTGTGCCAAGAAAATATGGTATGCACCAAGTAATTGCCAGTTACATTACTCAGCCACAACGTGACATTAGTCTTGAGGGATGCGCTACATACACAGGTAAATTTCTAATACACCGTGTATGAACAATGCATTTCCAAAACTACCATTCGTGTGTTTACGGCCTTCATACACGGATTCGTATGATTCACAAATACAGATTGACGCATCCGTAAGATTTTTACGGATTAGCCAATCCGTAATCTGTAAGAGTTTTTTTTTTTTTGCCCAATCCGTATTTTTTTTATATACGGATTGGATAATCCGTAAGCCCAATTCCTAAGTTTTTTTGGTATCGAACTTGTGACCTGAAGTTATTAATGTGATGCTCCAACCAACTGAGCTAATAGACTAATTATGTTAAAAAATAATTAATATTGATATATATATATACACACATATATATATCACTAAATTTATTTAATTTAAAATAATTTATTATGTTAAAATTATATGTGTATTAAATATACATTAAAAAATTTAGTGTTATATGTATCAACATTAATTTTTTTTAACATAATTGAGCTATTAATTTATAGTTTAATTTATTATGTTAAATTTTGTAATAACATTATATGTTAAAATTATATGTTTAATTAATGCATGCATATACATCTGTAACAAAATTATATGCTAAAATTTTATAACAATTTATAATTTTAACATAATAAATTATTTTAAATTAAAAAAATTTAGTGTTATATGTATCAATATTAATTAATTTTTAACATAATTGGTCTATTAGCTTAGTTGGTTGGAGTATCGTGTTAATAACTTGAAGGTCACAAGTTCGATACTTGAAAACATACAGATTGGATTTACGGATTACCCAATCTATATATATAAAAAAAAAACTCTTACAGATTACGAATTGGCTAATTCGTAAGAAGCTTACGGATTTGCCAATCCATATGTGTGAATTATACGGATTCGTGTATGAAGGCCGTAAAATATTTGAAGGGTAATTTTGGAAATACACTGTTCATACACGGTGTATTAGAAATTTATCTGGTGTATGTAGCGCATCCTTAGTCTTGATTTGTAATTGTGTAATTTGGGCTATTATCATTTGCTATAACATTGACTATTTGACTATTTGACTATTTTTGGGCTCCCCTGTGGTTATAACGTTAACTTTAGTTTGAGGAATCAAACAACTGAGCTAAAGTAAATAACCGAATGCGTTTTTTTAGAAAATAGAATGCGTAATAGCAATCTACATTGTAATATTGGAACAAAAAAAAATCAATGAACTTTATTTTTTTAAATAATGAACTTCTTTATGTTAGTAAGTATAATTAAGCATCTTATAGTTTCATAAAAAAAACATTATAATAATTTACTATTTAATTTTTTTTTTAAAACTCTCATCTTTCATTTATGTAAAAAAAAACTTTCATTAAATTCTTAACCTTTGTCCCCTAGCTCCTCTCTCACCTCTCATCATAATATAAATTTATTATGAATATCTGTGTATTATGGAAAGAAATATATATTTTATAAATATATATATATATATATATATATATATATATATATATATATATATATTTGTGAGAGTTAGATCTTGAAAAACTAACACTTGTCTCATTTTACTTTTGACATGTGATTTCTTCTGGTGTAGTTGATTTCTTTTTAGTCTTCTATTTATTTTTTAAATCGTAATTGACTCAAAAGATAATCATATTTACTTTCACGTAACTGACTCATGCTTTTCTTAAAAACTTGGTTTCATTTGTAATTATTGACTCACAATCTCCGTGACCGCAAACTACCCACAATTCTGAAGTCTCTTACTCTCAAATCTTTTTTTCTCCCACAATGGGTACCCTCGTTCTCTTCCAATACTCTTTGTTACAAATTATTTTTCCTTCATTCTCTATTCTCAAATCATCCGTGTTTGTTAATTTTTATTTCACATATTTTCTATTTTTTTTGGAAATTCAAATTGCGTTCAATATTAGCTTTACAGATGGATTCTATTTTATTATGCTTTTGTTATGGTTGATCAAGTGTGATCATGTGATCTTTTTCTGAAAGTTTTTCTCAGTATTTCATTTGAGTAATGCATGATTGGAGGAAGAACATTAACATGCAGGTAAGAATCTATTATTTTGTGCTTCAATCCATATTATTTCTTTTTTTTTTGTCCTTTCTTCCTCTTAATTCAAATTTGTGATTCATCTTCTTTTCTTTTCATCTTTGTTGTTTAATAGTGTGTTTAGATGTCTGATTAGTCAACCTTAACGTGCATCACACCAAAGCTAAGAGCTGGAACTGGATACACATTCTTTTTTTTATTTCCTTATTCTGCAACTTTTTTTTTCCATCTTTTTTCTTTTTCTTAGTATTCCGTTTTATAAATTTCTAATTAAAAGTTAAAATTTTCCATTTTAAAAATTTTAAAACCTATAACGCCAATTTTAAATTTGTTCTTTAAATGCCAACAGTTATTTATTCCACTTTCCTATTTTTTATTCAGTTTCCTCCTCTTCTTTTATTTAATCTTCAATCTGTGTTAATCTCTATTTTAATCTGATTAACAATTTTTTAAAAGTGTCCATCGTTTTGAATTTTTAAATCTACCATTAAGATAAACCAATTTTTTTTAAGAATAATTGTAATACGATTTGAGCTTTGTTGATTAAAACTCAATTTTTTTTATTATTTTAAAACTCATTTTGATTTTTTTAAAAATGAAACTCATTTTAATTTTAGATATTTTAATTTTATTAATTTTAAAACTCATTTTGATCTTAAACTCACCCTTCTATTTATGAATAAAAAAAATTGCTCATTTTAAAACTGCTCCTTAATTGTAGGCAATTACTTTTCCCACTTTTACATTTTTATCTGACTTTTGTCTTTCAAAGATAAGTAGATTTCAACTCAGGAAGAAAAAAAAATAAACATTGACATTGACATTTATCTTTTATTTTAATAAAAACACCCACACTTTTGTTTTGATGCTATTTTAATGTTATTTAAAAACTTATTGTTTATTTGAAATTGTCATGTTGTGCTTCTATTAGTTTGTTATATGTTGAATTTTATCTCTTTTTATCAATTCAAAATTTATCTTTATATCATTTAATGTCAAGTGGTACTGTAGATTGTTGGACGATGAACGATAAAGATAAAGTGGACGATAATGTTGGTTGTCTGGTCTAGTACCCTTGTCTTCTATATTGGTCATCCAATTTCTTGTAATCTGGTGGAGTGTCTAGTCTAGTGGTTCATAAACATAGATTGTATTGTAACTGTAATTCTTTTCTGTTGTAACCATTTTTTCGTAGATAATTAGTTGTTGTCTCATTTATAAGGAGTTCTGTATTCTAGGTTCAAAGAGCTAGAGATGCTTTGAATCCTTTCAATGTAAATTATGTTATTCACAATAAGCTTAACAATTTTGCACGATATGTCTCTTCTCCTTGAGGAATTCCATTAAGAACAAAGAAAATTGTATAATTGGATAGTTACATCATAACTCCGGACTAGGGTGACTAGCTGCTCATGGTCGGCAAAACTAGAAAGCCTATAAGAAATTGACTTAGACATACCAATAAGGTAGGAAAAATGATCACAATCCACCTTCACGGTCTTTCCCACGCTCCGTAGCTCTCAAAAACCCTCAAGGCTCTCTCAAAATTTGTTAAATATGATAAAAGGTGAAAAAAGTATAATATTTTTTACAAATTTCATAGCCCTATTTATAGCTTCCTAAAAGATATCAGTCCAAAAAGACACATTACGACCATGGTAAAATCCACCATGATCGTGGTTGGAAAATAGTGATGCTGAAGCTTTGGAGCATTGTGGATTGACTATGGCCTTTATGGTTTACAACAATTGCGGTGGAATTTACCACGACTATTATCGGATGGTTGGCGATGTTCTTGAGGGAAGTTAGGCTCTTATCATGGTCGTGTTGCATCCACCTCTTCTGAGTAGGATCCACCATCTGGGATCGAAAGTTCTTCCTCCACCTAAGTAGAAGCGACTTCACCCCAAGGTATCAAGCCTTCATCCTCTGCAACAAAGTGCAAGACTGTCTATAAGATTCTTTCTGGGGCCTGTAGAGAAAATGTCAGCTATGATAAGGACATCATTGGGTGGTTTCGCAAGATCAATGCACAACATATTGATCCATCCTTTGATGATTTCTTGACTCCATTTCTCTGTCCAAAGCACGTCCAATTGTTCAGTCCTATGGCTAAGTTCTTCCCCTAAGACTATGGCCATCAAGCTCTCCCCCTGACTAAGGATTGGTGGATATAGGGGGAGTTGGGAAGAAGATCAAGTCAAGGATGAAGCCCTTTGCTTAAGAGAAATTTAGCTTTTTACATGCCTCTAAATTGAAGGCATTTGTAATTTGTTAAGTTGTTCAAGAGGGTTATCTTGTGATCCTTGCATTGCATAGGCATAATCACACGCATGCATACATGATTTAAGAAAAGCATATAAGGTTACATGTTTGCATTTAGAAAGAAGTTTCTCATGGCTTAAGTTTTTGAAAAAAAAAAACATTTGTGCACTGCTTTAATTGATTACACAACACAAACACAAAATCATGCTGGACTGCCTTAATCGATTACCACCTAATCGTAATTGATTACACAGACTTATTTAAAAATCATGCTGGATTGCCTTAATCGATTACCACTTAATCATAATCGATTACACATGCTTATTTAAAAAATGACATTGACTGCCTTAATCGATTACAGGTCATTTTAATTGATTACATTGTTCTTAACATTTTTCCAGATTGTCTCAAGAACATTTTAATTGATTATTTGACATATTAATCAATTACATTTGTTAAAATAATCGATTACCATAATGTTTTAATCGATTACATGCAGTTAAATCTATTTCCTATATAAAGCTATTGAGTCTGTGCTTCTGAAACAATTCAAGAGATCTGAGTTTATGAATTTCCCAATAATCCCAAAGCTTTCAAGGGTCAAGAAAAAGATTTTCCAAGTGTCATACATCTTGTTTCAAATCATAAGAACACATACTTCATTGATGATGTTACTTTAAACAAGATTCAACAAGAATTTTCAAGAGAGCTGGTTTTCATCATTTGCATTCATACAACCTGAATTTGATTGGTAAAATTCATTCACTCATCTTCTGAGGATCATAAGGTTGTATCTATCTTGAACTCTTACACTGATTTGATTTGTATCTTTTAATTTTTGTAAGTACTAAGATCAAAGAGTTTTCTTTAGAGTTGTTTTAGAGTAGTGTTCTCTAGAGGGAAAGAACAAAGTAGTGTTCTCTGGTTCTTTGTGATTAGAAGTCTAATAAGGTGTTAGATTTCATGTTCTTTATCTAGGTTTGATAAAGGTAATCACTTGTAATAGATTGTAAAAAACATATTTTGATTTAGTAGAACTCTAATCAGTTTTGGTTAGAAGACACTGAATGTATCTCATTTGAGGGGTGAACCAGTATAGATTTGGTGTTATTCTTATTTCTAAATATTGTTATCTGAATCTAAATTGTCTTGTGGTTAATCTCTTTCAAGATCAACAGAAATAGTTTCTGAAATTGCTTAAGGTGAAGGGTGAGTCTTGATTGATTGAAAATTGAAGTTTTTACAAAGTTAAATTTGTGATATGATCTAAATTCCGTTGCTGGTTTTTCAAAGATTTTTTAAAGTCTAAGGTTTTAACCAATTCACCCCCCCTCTTGATTAATTGTTTGTGTTCATCCTTGTTTTTAATGATGATGTGTATAATGATGGGATGATAATGATGCAATGTGGACTAACTGATCAATGAAAAATCTACCCTCCAGTTATACACATCCGACGCACAACTTTTATCAAGTTCATGCCTGATCGAATAGCTCTGAGGTTGCCTCCCTTGGACCTAAGAAAGAAGAAAGGAAAAGTTACTCCTCACAAAAAGCCTATGCCTCATCAAGGCTCGAAAGACAATGTTGCCTTGTGTCCAATACCTTAGGATTAGAGTAGGTACTTTACAAGGGATGCTCTTACAAAGACTATTGTGTTAAAGCTAGGCATTGAGTTTGATCAGAATGATGCCATGCTCTTTTACTTTAAAGACACGTATGAAAACTCTCACCTTGTGTCCCTTTCGAACTATGACAAGGAAGACAACTCCAATCACATGCACATGGTGCAGATCATGCGTCTAGCTAAGATATATCACTTCAACGATTGGCAGATGTGCTTACTAAGGCAAGAAGAAGATAATGAGTTTTATCAACGTCTAATCCATGATACTCCTCCTCTTTGCTCTTGGTTTGTCTTTGACTTGAATAAATATTCTGAAGTTGCAATGAGAAGAGCCATTGTCACTACTTGGGCAAGGTTTCCTGCACTCAAATAGCATCTATACTCTCCTTATCAAAATCCATGCTTCCTTGTCAAGGAATGGTAGCTGAACTTAAACTTAAAAAAGACAAGCTAAACTGCCACATGATGGAGATTCAAAAAGAGGCTAAAGCCAAACAATTGCAGGAGAAGCTTGAATATGAAGAGTTGTTCAACAATCTTCACGAACATCTTGGACCTCAAGTCGATGCCATTAAACCTCCGATGATTGAAGTTACTTCACAACCTCCACAAATTGTTGAACATGCCTTAACAACTATCAGCACTTCTAGTACTCCTTGTGGGATAACTCCTTTGACCACTTTTGCTTAAACTGGTGTGGCTGAAGAGAGGATTCAAGAACAATGTGGCTTCAACAAGCCAATCTGGAAGAGGCCATGGAAAGAAGGTTCCTTGCTAAACGCATGGAGACCAATTTTTTGATTAAAACACCTTGGACTCTTCATTCAAATCCTTCAATGATTCTATTCTTTTTAACATGAATTTACTGATGCAACAAAGGCTACCTCCATGCGTCCAACCACCTTTGCCACCACCAACCACTGTTGTGCAACCTCATCTTGAGGTTCCTGCGCCAATGGTTCCTGCATCAGAGGCTACTATATTTGCTGATCCTGTGCCTGTGCCTCCACCTTTGCCACCAAAGTCACCACCTCCCATCCCTCAACCTCTGTCCACTGAAGGTTAACAGTGATGGTCAAGTCATTTCCTTTTTCTCTTCAAACCCACATCTTTTGATAATGAAAAAGAGGGAGAAAAGAAGTTGTAGAAATTCTGCCATATATTTGCTTAATCATAAAGCAGATTGTACACCACCTTCTCCCATTTGTTGTAGTACATGCTCCTTCCCTTATGTAGCCAGTGACTTATGCGATGGTCACCATGGATAAAGTCAATTTCTTTCCAATAACAATGGAACCTATAATGTAGGCAATCTTGAACTCAAAATTTTTCCAGAATGTTTTGATCAGTTCAGGGTGGATGGACTAGAAGTTGTTGTAGAATCCTCTAATACCATAGAAGAGCATGGTCTCATTGAGTTTCAAACCAATACCATCCAAGTACTGAATATTGAAGAAATGCTCAACGTGGATAGTGGGTTCATTCTCAATGTTAATCGAAGTTGTGTTGATATTTGGAATGGGCTATTCATACACTAAGGCTTCGCTTCCACTGGTCATTTTTGAAAAGGTTGAATATTTTATGGGCTAGGTTTTGTGTTTAGGGTTCAGTGATCAAGAACTGAGAGAGAGAGAGAGTGTATGTCTGAATGCAAAGAGTTTTTCACTAAAGGGTTTGATGAGAGAGAATAATGGCGATTATTGTTCTTTTGAAGATGAATGGCTTTTGTGGGATTTTTGAAAAATAATTAAGAGGCTCGCTAATAAAGAAGTGACTCAACAACCACACTAAAAAATTTTCTTACCAAAACAATGTATTTCAACTTAATAACACAATGCTTATTATATGAGTACACCCACACATTGGACACATGTGATACATATACATTATGCAGATTTTATTATATTAGAGTTAATGAACGATGAGTCCTCTAGATGCTAAGTCAGATTGGATGACATATAAATATTAAACCATTCCTTTATAAAGTTCATTCCAAGTTGATTCCTGACCAGAATCAGCCTTTCCTCAGTAAGGATTTTGTATATATGTTAGCAAGCTGATCATCTATGGGTATTGTTCGAGTAGTATAATGCATATAATAAAATAGTCCCACATCATCTATATGATAGATTAGTTTCTATACTTATCACTATAAATATATTCCTTGGGTGCTCATATTAGACATACAATTATTCAATCTCAAGTTGGTATCTAGCACTATGTTTTGTGAACTTTCGCTTCTGCTAAAACCCTAAGCCCACTGCTTAGGTATGTCAAAACCCTAAAGCACACTACTTAGGTGTCCTTGACGTGTGTCTCTCTGGCTTGCTTTTTCCATCATTGTCGAAAACACTATTCATGTCATTGGAGTTACTGTTCCAATTGTCGGAGCTACTGTTCACTACGCTGGAAACACTGTTTATGCTGTTGGAAAACATTGTTCAGTTTGTCTGCTCCTTCTAGATCTGAAGTTTATTTATTTATTTATTTATGGCATTAATAATGGCAGCTTCATCTTTTGTTGTCGATTCCACTACACTTGTTTCCCATAATTACTCTTGTGGGAATAGTGGACGTGGTCGCAGATGTGGTTTCAGACCTGTAACGACCCGCCTCGTCGCTACTATATCACTAACTCTAATCGTGCAAATTCATATTTTAATAAAAACTCCATTAATTTGATTATGAAAATGAGAGTAAATTTTTTGCAATAATACAATCATCGTACATACGATACAATTTCAATAATTGAATACATATGTATACATATACTAAATCAGGACTCATCATTCACGTGTTTAGAACTTAATTTAGTTTTACATGTATATACATCTGAAATTACATGTCTAACAAAAAGCCAAAGAGCTAACTAAGAAAGAGTTGATTAACAAAACATAACTCTTTCTCCAAAAAGAAATCCAACGTCATCACGTCGGCTTGGCGGCTCCAACTAAAAAGATCTCTCTCCAAGGTCACCTACTACTGCTCATCTGCTCACACGAACGAAAGTTCGCGATCATCATAGGTACCAACCACACGGTACAACAAATGCAAGGGTGAGTTTATTATATAAATCCAACAAACATCATATAGCAGCAATTGGGAAGGAAACAACATTACCCACCACAATCATTAACAAAAATACATGATTCCAACACACACTCAACAAACCAATCATCCAATGCATTTCACAACTCAACCAATCATGCATAGAATGATGCATGCACCTGACTCATCTATGAGCATGCAATGTGGTACCATATCCCGAAAATAGCCTCTCATAGGAAAAATGATTCACCGCCTATCAGGGCCACCCTATCGTGCATTGGCCATTCCCCCACCCGGTGATCAACCAGCGTCGAAAGGGAATTCCAAACCTGATGACCCCTTAGTACCTACGTTCTCAACCCACTGAAAACCCACAGGTACGTGCGTGCCTTCATTCTATTTCCACACATACAAATGAAGTATGAAACATTGGCATCATCAATGCATGACCCGACTAGGAATAAATCCTTCCTCGCAAGGGTAACCCGTCATGCACCCCCATGTACATACGTAACACACCAATGTGGGCTCACCGATGCACTGACCGTGGCTAGGAACAAATCCATCCTCGCAAGGGTAACCAACTGGTCATTGCATCCCACGTGTACATACACAGCCTACAACCATGGACACCATCAATGTATGACCTGGCTAGGAACAAATCCTTCCTCGCAAGGGTAACCTGTCATACACCCCCCCATGGGTATCCATGTATATCCACACACAATGACATTGTTCACATCAACATTATCTCTCATCAATGTCATTATCAACCTCAGCATCATATCATCTCAATATCATCATCATGCATGTCAATATCATCTCATTTGAACATCATCAACTACCTCAATGGTATCTCAATTTCAATATCATCAACGACATCACAAGCAATCACATTTCACATCTATAGATAATACATATGCCTGAGATTCACATTCTCCAGGTCTTCAGACAACCTAAATTTCATACATTCACAATTCATCATATCACAAGACTGATATTTTTAGAAAAATTCTAAATTAAAGAGGAGGACTACAATATATAAAACACACTTTTATGCCCATTTAAAAATTCAATAAAGAATTAAATAGGAAAACATATTATAAAATTTTGGGCAGAGTCTCCTCTGTAATTAAGACTTTTCCTAAAAATCCAATCATAACAATATCATTAACCCAATAAACATATATCTCATTTGAACATTATTTCATTCAGACATCACCAATCACTTAAGCATCACCTCATCTAAATCATCACAAATCACATAAACATCACCAATCATTTCCATGGTATCTCAATTTCACTGTCATCTACAACATCAGTAATAAATACACCGCATCCCATTGGTTAAAAACATCATTTGCTTTGAAAATGAGCACACACAAGTATCATCACCCATTAATCATAAAAGCTTCGCATCCCATTAGTTAAAAACTTAGTTTTATTTGAAAACCAGCACACAGCAGGGACATATAGATATCCTCATAGTTGGACTCCCTAGCCCCCAACTATGGTACCAAAACTATAACTAAATAATAAACTCCCCTTACGTATCTATATTTCTCTGTTAGCTCCTTGAAACGTCATGTTGGGATCTTTCAAGTTCACGTGCTTTGGCTCAAACGTAGAGCTCTATATACCAAATTGAAGATAATTTAGTATAGATTTCAAAAACAAGGCTAACGTTAGCATTCAGGGTCAAATACCCACTCAAATTTAAAAAGAGGCTAAAATGGTGTTTTGAGAGTCCACATTAAAAGACATCATTTTGAAATTCCGATCACACCAATGTGATCAGGGTTCAACAAGGATCACAAAAATGATATCAATTTCATAAAAGGAGACTTTTACAACATCTCATTTTCAAAGGGTTTTTCAAAGGAAGTGTAAAACTCCCAACAACGGTACCCAAAACACAAGAGACACTAAGAGAAGCTTAAACTAGCTAGAAGAAGACAAAAGAAACCAAGATTACCTCAAGGAAACCAAGAAAGGAGGATTGGGAGCTCCGTTCTCTACCAAACCTTTGAGAAGAGTTTCGAAGATTCTGCTCTGATTAAAGGGTTCCTCTCCGTGCGGTGGTCTCGTGGCAAGCAACGGAGGCCCGTGGTTGTCTCCGGTAACTGTGGGTGGTGAAGGATGATGAGGGAAAGCTTGGGAGCTGTTTGGCGGAGGAAGAACCTCCATTTTCGTGACTTGAAAGCTTAAATACGTATTCAGCACCACCTCCACTCGCCCAGGCGAGCAAAAGTGCTTGCTAAATTCGCTTGGGCGAGCTGACCAGATTCTAGAATTTTCTGCTTCAGTGAAAAATTAATTTTTCACGTTTTAGACATTATTATAATAATCCCAACTGTAAAAAGTTACATATGTGGGTTAGGAACCTTGATTTAAAATTTCAAGATGATCCAACGGTTAACCAATCCAGAATAATTATTTCACTGAAATAGGTTTTTGGGTCAAACTCGGAATCACTCAATTACAACGCAGCTCGAACAAACTCTACATACTTGACATTTACACCAAGCAATGGCACATGGATAATTCACATAACATTTCAACTAATCCTAATTAATAAATTAATCAAATCATACAAGGAATACATCACACATATATTTTAAGTTACCAAAATTTCAGGGTGTTACAAGACCTCGTTGTAATAATTGTCAACAACTTGGTCATTATAAGGATCGTTGTTACATGAAATATCCTCACTTGTGACCCTCTCATGCTGCAAATGTAGCTTAGTTAGATACTACTTCATTTGGATTAGACTTTCTCTCTCCTGCAGACTATGCCGTACTCTAGACTCTTCTCAGAAAGGCTTCTCCTCTGCCTCAACCTCAGCCTCATCCTCAGCTTTCTGCTCTAGATACTGGTAATCCTGTTGCTCGTGTTTCTCATTCTACATCACTTGGTTCTTGTATAATTGACTCAGGTGCTACTGATCACCTCTGTGGTAATAAGGAACTCCTTACATTTCTTACTTATTCTGATCATTTACCTTCCTTTACCTTGCTGATGGCACTAAATCCCCTGTTCGTGGGATTGGACAAGATTGTCCAACCTCTTCTTTGACCTTGACATCTGTCTATTAGATTCTTAACATCCCTTATAACTAAATTTTTGTTAATAAATTGGTCCACTCCCTTACTTGCATCATTACCTTTTCTAACCATTATGTTTCTATGCAGGATCTGGGTACAGGGAAGATGATTGGTGTAATGACCCGGATTATAAGTGCTAATTTGGATGCTTGATGCGTGTGTATTATATTAATTAAAATTACATGTGTTATGTTGATTAATTGTTTTATTTATAACTTGCTATTTGAGTGCTTTTGTTTTGGTATACGTGTTTGATGGGTATTGGACATAAGTCAGCCCTGCTGTGCTGTGGTTGCTGGCTGAGCACGCTAAGAGGACGTACTGTGTCAGCTGCGTTTATAAGCAGCAGGCTGGCACAACAACAAGTTCACTCTTCCTTCTTCTACCTTTTCGTTTCCTCTGTTTTCTCTCTAAAAACTCACCCAGAAACCTCTCGTTTTCGACCCCCTTCTTTGTTATCTCCTATCTACGAGAGTCACCGTAGCCGCTGCGAAAATCCTGACGCTAAGAGGAACCTCGTGGTCGGAGCTAAAGCTTAGGACAAACACACCGTGAAGCTCATGGGCGAACTCCTGGTTAGGTAAGAGGAGTTTATCGTGTTTCTTAATAGCTTTAGGTACCACGGTTTGGGGGCCAGGGAGTCTAGCCGTGATGATAACTGCATGTCCCTGGTGTGTGCGATGTTTTTCCCAGAAAAGCTACATCTTTTATGAATGGGATTCGGTATGCCTTAAATTTGTTGAGTGTTTTTTTGTGTTGATGTTTGGTGTTCTTGTGGGGAGTAGATGTTTTAAGAACTCCCCGTGCATGTGGGTGAAGTTGGCATTTTGATGCTGAAGAGTTTCTAAGACACCTGTGGAAGTGTTCGTGAAGGTGATGAGTATCGGGATGGGTTGGCCGGGTTACACGTAGACATAAATCCCTTGTTTGATATCAGCTACCAAGATGGGTAGGCCGAGTTAGATATACGTTTCAAACCTTCGTGCTTTGATGTCAGCTACCGAGATGGGTAGGCCCAGTTGAGCGGGTTACGTGGCATGCATGCATACAGGACGTAACTTAGTCCTTGTTGGCGGATGTCAGTAGACCGGGTTCCCTACCTGGGGTCGTTCCCTTAGAGTCATTAAGACTCGTTTCCCTTTTTATGAGGTATACCGGGTTCCTTACCCGGGTGATACGTTAGAGCTGTTAAGCTCAAGTTACTTCCCCATAGAGAGAGCTACCGGGTTGCTAACTCGGATGAACTCGTGTTCTCTTGGGAAAAGAGCCACCAGATTCCCCTACTCGGTTGAGCTTGTGTTCCTTTTTTCTAAAATGACCGGGTTACATACACGTGTCACCTCTAGAAGCTCATCCTTCCTTTTTCTTAGAGAGAGATCGAGTTCCTTACCCGGGGTGGGCTGTTTCCTTTAGAATTACCAAGTCCAAACCCCTTTTTCCTTGAGAACTACCAGGTTCCCTACTCGGCAGAGCTTGTATGCTCTTGGGAAATGAGCTACCGGGTTCCCTTACACCCTTGTGTGGGTTAGTGAAATACAAACCCGGGGTCTTACAAGCGCTATCTGTTGTAATCGATTATAGCGCTTATGCAATCAATTACATAGTTTTGAACCCGTCCTTAGAACTTTATAAGAAACATAAGGACCTCTTGACTGCCTTTGGCAAATCCTTAGTAAAACCCAACCGACCTCGATCGAGTTCTTCCGACCTCGTCCATTTTTGCTACCCTTGTCTTCTCTTACCCAAACTTTACCCCTTTGACCGACCCCTACCGACCTTGCCCGAGTTCTACCGGCCTTGACCGACCTTGTCCGCCTTCGTCCGACCTTGTTCGGATTCTTACCTTGAGATAGTTTGTCTAAGTGCCAACCCGAACACCTCGTACTTCACACCGATTCACTTGTTTGTACGTGTTTGTGAATGATGTATATGATTATGTTGGTGGCATTCGAACTCGGCCTATGTGATGGTCCGAGATGAGGAATACATTTGGAATACACATAAATACCCACGGGGATGTATGGCGTTATCCTAGCCAGGTTGGGTTGAGCCTGGTTTTGGGTCATACATTGATGGTGTTGTGGTGATATTCTATGTATAGTCGTGAGATGCCGGGGCTGGGTAAACCTTGCAAGGACCACAGTCAATGCATCTGTGAGATGCCAGGACTGGGTGGTGGTAAACCTTGTGAGGACCACGGTCAGTGCATCGTTGGGCCCTTGTGTGGGCGGTATGTTACATAGGGGGTGTATAACGGATTACCCTTGCGAGGAAGGATTGTGTTCCTAGCCGGGTCATACATTGATGGTGCTTACGTAACATACGACATTTGCATGGCGGAAATAGGATGATTGACTGCATAGTACGAGAAGTACTAGGGGGATAGGGAGATCCTTATGACACCCATTTTGGTTGATCACCATGGGGGGTGAGTCTGTTGCACAACAGAGTGACCCTGACGAGTTGCAGTAGTCATTTGTAGCATGGATTTGGCCTATCTCCGGGATGGTACCACATTGCATAATGAGAATTGTGTCAAGAGCATGCATCATGCTAGATTTTATGAGTTGATTAATGAAATAGTTGTGGATGTCCGTATATGTTAGTGTTTGATGTAACATCCCAAAATTTTGAAAATTTCAGCCAATTCTTAGGAAAAATATTAATGAGAGAATTTTATAAATAACCTGGGAGGCCTGAAAAATGATCAGAACACCTTTAGGGTGATACATTCAGAGATATCTTGAGTATTTCTAGAAATGACGATTTTACCCCTAGGGTGAAGGGTAAAATTACCAAAATGCCCCTAGGTCAAAACTGCCCAAGATGACCTTAGAAATTAATAGGAATCTGAGTATGGGATAAAATATTTTTAGATAACAAATTATCAGCAAGATTGAGGGCAGAGAACCCTAAAATAGAATTTCTACGAATTTTGGAAGATAGGCTGAAAAGAGCTTAATCTGGACTACTCCAGATATCAGAAAATTATAAAAAAGAGTATGGATATAGTCCAGGGAGTTTTCTTTTAATTATGGGAGGAATAGGTTTCCTAAATAAATTAGTTTAGTAATTTTAATAATTAAAGTCAAATTGGACCAATAAGAACTTAGAATTTTGTTATTACAAGGAAAAATTGTTGATTTGATTATTTAAGATCAAGCCTTGGCCATGTGATACACAATCAAAGGGGAAAAGCCTTAGGAACATTCAAGAATGGACACATGGGAAGTTAAGAAGTCTAGCCATTTCCATTGGTCCATGTGTAAAGAAAGTAATTAATGCTTAAAAAGATATTTGAAAGCAAATTTTATGTTGTCTCCTTTGGCGAAATACATGGATAGTTAGGGACATTATTTCCACGATCCCAACGGTCAAAACTTAGATATGTAAGATAGGAATATACCCTTAAAATTTCAAAGAGATCCAACGGTTAACGAATCCAAACTCGCTATCTTACTAAAACAGGTTTGAGGAAAAAAGAGAAGTACGAAATTCTCTAAAAACATAGCATTCCATATGAGAAAAGAAAATAAGCAAGGATTGCTCTCCAAGCCATGAAATCCAACATGCAACAAGGGAGAGAAGTGAAGAATCTTCAAGACTTGGACACTTGGATGGACAATATTTACTAGCCAATAAAAAGGAAGCAAGTAGAAAGTTAGTCATTAATGCTAATTGACTTATTACAAGCAAAGCCATACATAGAAAAGGAAAACCAAATGGAATGCTCTACATATTTGGAATTGAACGTGCAAAACAAGCTTAAGACAAGGAAGTGGTAGAAAATTCAAAGAAACAAAGCACTAGCCAATAAGAATCAAACTAGTGGAATATAGCCATAAATGCTTAAGATATTTTTGGAAGCCAAATTTCTCACAAAAGCAAGATACCACACGGTTGGAAGAAAAACCAAATGAAAGGCCTTACCAAGTGGGAGTGCACGTGAAGAATAAGCAAGAAGCAAGGAGGTTGTAGAAAATTCAAGAGGCTAGACACTTGGAAGCAAATGATTTACTAGCCAATAACAATTAACCAAATGGAAAGTAGTCATTAATGATGCAAGATTTTTAGCAAAGGCATCTTAGCTTAGGATATGAACGTACAACAATGCCTAAAAAACATCTTAGGATAGCAATTTTATAAAAAGAATGTGAGGGGACTGTGGAATAGGCTTAGAAGCAAGAAGTAACCGTGCAAAAAAAAATTCCTCTTTGTAGCCTACATCCCTTTCACCTTAGCACTTTAAAACAAAACCAAGTTCACTAGTCTTAAGAAGATCCCATGTGAAGAGGAAATAGGAGCTGTCCAAAGATTGGAAAATAAAGCTTTCACCCATTGGAGTATCAAGTGAAGCTCAAGGATTAAGGAGACAAAATTGTCTAGCTTAAAAGGAAATAATCAAGGTATGGGGAAGTTTATGTTATGCCTAGTTTGAATACTACCTACATAAAGATTTTCATTTGATTTCATAAGGAATTAAACTTTGCATGTGAAGTGTTTGGTGGAATATTTCTAAGAACCAAAAATGAAGATTTTTACTTGAGTTCATGAAGAATTAGGATTTGTAGACTAGATGTTTGATAAAATGCCTCAAAGAACTAAAGATTGCTAAATGAATGGTTAATTGATTTAGTAACTTGTTTTTTTGAATTATAGATAATTGTTGAATAGATAACTTGAATCTAACCTAATTAATGGAAGCTAAAATGATCTATAACCACATGGAAATAATTACTTGGAAGTATAGTGTTTAATAGAATACTTAGTTACAAATATATGTTGGATTAAAAGTATCTTATGATTTCTTGAATTTATATAATTAATTGATGCTGAAATTATGTTGATTTGAATTTATATATATATATTTGCTTTTAATGGTAGTACGTAAATAATCTCTAATGTTAGATGTTTATTCTGAGTAGTAAAGTGATATAGTCTGTTAAACTAAATCCCTTGAGTTTGTTGGTTATGACATTAGAATTATGATTAGTATGTGGAATTATTTGAGATGTGAGGAACTAAGATTTATTCTAAGAAATATATGAAGTGAACTGTGGCTGAATGTATGTTATTTTGTCTGGCAGGGACATAAGACCGCGTTATGTTATTTTGTCTGGCGGGGACATAAGACCGCGTAATGTTATTTTGTCTGGCGGGGACATAAGACCGCGTTATGTTATTTTGTCTGGCGGGGACATAAGACCGCGTTATTTTATTCTGTCTGGCGAGGACATAAGACCGTGTTATTTTATATTTTGCCTGGCAGAGGCAAAAGACTGTGGTGTTATATATCTGTGTGGTGTATGGCTGATCTAAACTGTGTACCGTGATGAGGTGATTTGATTAAGAGATGGATCATGCTTGTTTCTTATTTTTAAATAATATTACAACCATGTGAATATATATTTCTTTATGTATGATTCGTTCAAACTATGTGTGTCATGAACTTACCCTATTTTTGTGTCTGTGGGTGACACCTGTGATGACCCCAATCTATTTGGGCGAGCAGTGAAACAGGAAAGCATAAACTATAGGTGTTATTGAAGAAGGATGATGAAGAAGTTTTGATGGACTGCATGCTGTGATTTGTGATTTTCTGTGGCATGTATTTGTGTTAGATAGTATGTATATTATTGTGGATACTGTATTTGGGACTGTATCATGGACTATATTTATTTATTTATTTATTATTATAATTGTACCGTGGTGAGGATGAATCGTTTATGTTACAAATCAATCACAAACTTGAAGCAAAGAAGAAAAGAATTTTACGAAAAAAAATTTATAACTAAAATCATTCTAATACAAGGTGGACACGGAATCTCATTTAAAATAATCAAGCACGAGAGAGTAAAACGAGGCGTTACATTTGATGGATGCTTGGAATGTTTGTATTGACATGTTGATGACCGTGTTGCTTCTTGACCGGGTTGTGCTCCTTTCCTGTTGTATTTATTGTTATTTAATATGATGAACTCACATTTGCTTTGTTGTACCTTGTGGTTTGGTACCTGTGATGATCGCGAATCGGGTTTGTGTGAGTAGATGGGCAGCATTAGGTGCTTTTGGGAGAAGACCGGATTGTTTGGAACCTCCGTGTTATGCCGGGATGTCAATGGACATAATCCCGGGCAGGAGTTGCATTTTACTAGATGCACCCCTTGTTTTAATGGATGCACCCATTGTTTTGCTAATCACACCCTTGACTTCTATTTCTCTTTTACTTCTCTTTTCATTTGAAAAACACTTGATGTATATTCTTTTTGAGACATAATCTTTGTACCTGTAATTAAATTATGTGCTGCAAGTGCGTACATATATTTGAAATGTTTTACGAGTACCTTGATCTACGTGTATATTCTACGATGATGGTCGTTATATGCTCGCAAAAAATTTATCACCATTTTCACAAGTAACCAAAGGGGTGTTCTTTTTATTAAAATGAATTTATATCATGGTTATGAGTTAGTAATACAGTAGCGACGTGGCGGGTCGTTACAATTGGAGTGGGTCGTGAGTCACAGGGTCGTTACTATCTAGTTATGCCTCATCCTTCAGTGGCATGCTCTCTCACAGAATATTCACAACTTATCCATAGTCGTCTCGATCATCCGAGTCTTTCCAAATTGAAGATGATAGTTCCTCTTTTATCCGGTATTCAATCTTTAGATTGTCTGTTGTGTCAGCAAGGGAAGCACACGCGTTCCTCCTTTGCTAGTCGAGTCAATAAACAAGCTGATGCTCCCTTTTCTCTTATTCATGCAGATATTTGGGGTCCAAGTCATACTTTGTTTGTTTTAGGTTTTCGGTATTTTGTTACTTTTATTGATGATTATTCCCGGTTTACCTAGATTTATTTAATGAAAAATCGTTCTTAGTTATTCTCTATTTATAAAAGGTTTTCTGCTGAGGTTCATACTCAATTTGGTTCTTCTATTTGTATTTTACGTAGTGATAATGCTAAGGAATATGTTTCTCTTGACTTTTCTAATTTCTTGGCCTCACAAGATACTTTACATCAGACTGCTTGTCCTCACACCCCACAATAAAATGGGGTGACGTAAAAACATACATCTTATTGAAATTGCCCAGACTCTTCGTATTCACATGCGTGTTCCTCTTCACTTCTGGGCAGATGCAACACTCATCTCTTGTTTTCTCATTAACCGCATGCCTTCCTCTATGCTTAACAATGACATTCCCTATAACCTGTTGTTTCCAGATACTCCTCTTTATCCTCTATCCCCACATGTCTTTCGTTGTACTTGTTTTGTTCATGATCTCACTTCTGGTAAGGACAAGTTAACATCCAAAGCCTTTAGGTGTATTTTTCTTGGTTATTCTCATCTTCAAAAGGGTTATCGTTGTTATTCTCCTGATCTTAAGCGTTATATTGTTTCTGCTGATGTCACTTTTCTTGATCAACAACCATTTCATTCTATCCAATCTCAGCTATCACAGGTTGATCAGGTTCTTCCTGTTCCTTTTCTTGACTTGTCTTCACCAACTGCAGGTGACTCTATCCCCGAGGGACAACCTCTTGCCTTCATCCCTAAGGATCGCCCTGCAAACTTGCCCCTGGATGATTCATCACCTTCTCCTGTCTACTCTTCCCCTTTGGCTCCCTCATCAGAAGCTATTCCCATTACCCAAAGAAAAGGTATACGTACTACTTGTAACCCTTATCCTCTTTATACCTTTTTGAGCTATGATTGTCTTTCTATTCCTCATTTCACCTTTGTTTCTAGCCTTTCTTCTGTTTCTATTCCTAAGACCACAGGTGAAGCTCTTTCCCATCCAGGGTGGCATCAAGCGATGCTTGATGAGATGACTGCTCTCCATTCGAATGGCACTTTGGATCTTGTTTCTGCTCCTCCAGGGAAGTCCATAGTTGGTTGTCGGTGGATTTTTACTGTCAAGGTTAGACCTGATGTCCATATTGACCATCTCAAGGCATGCTTAGTCGCCAAGGGTTTTACTCAGATTTTTGGCCTTGACTATAGTGACACATTTTCTCTTGTCGCTAAGATGGCGTTTGTCCACATGTTTCTTGCCTTCACAGCTATTCGTCACTGGCCACTCTTTCAACTGGACTTTAAAAATGCTTTTCTTCATGGTGATTTATAGGAAGAGGTATACATGGAACAATCGCTTGGCTTTGTTGCTCAGGGGGAGTCTGGGATGGTGTGTAGACTTTGCTAGTCCTTATATGGCCTCAAGCAGTCGCCTTGGGCATGGTGCATCCATTTCAATTCTGTTGTTAAGGCTTTTGGCTTAATCTGTAGTGAGGTTGATCAGTTCTGTGTTTTATAGGCACACATCTCCTGATAAGTACATCTATTTGTTAGTCTATGTTGATGACATCGTTATCACCGAAAGTGATCAAGCTGAGATTGACTAATTAAAATGATATTTGTTCAGTCAATTTCAGACAAAGGATCTTTGAAAGCTTCATTACTTCTTTGTAAGCATCCACCACCACATTCAACTTTCCTTGCTTGTGTTTAATTACATAAGGAAATTGCTCAATGAACTCAACTGACTTAGCATGTCTCTTGTTGAGTTTGCCTTGACTTTTCAAATATTTAAGAGATTCATGATCACTATGTATCACAAATTCCTTAGGTAAAAGATAATGTTGCCAAGTTTGCAAGACTCTCACAAGTGCATACAATTCTTTATCATAAGTGGAATAGTTCAAACATGCACCCTTCAATTTCTCACTAAAATAAGTAATAGGATGTTTATCTTGAATTAAAACCCCCCCAATGCCCACATTAGATGCATCACATTCCAATTCAAAGGAAGCATTAAAATTAGGCAATGCAAGAATAGGTGCATGAGATAACTTATCCTTCAATGTTTGGAAAGCAATTTCATGTTCTTGCTTCCAAGAAAAGCTAACGGTTTTCTTCATTAATTCATTCAAAGGAGAAGCAATGGTACTAAAATCTTTCACAAATCTCCTATAAAAGCTAGCCAAACCATGAAAGCTTCTCACATCCTTAGCACCTTTTGGAGTTGGCCACTCCATGATGGCTTTCACTTTCTCTTGATTTACTTGGACTCCTTGAGCACCTACTACAAAACCTAGAAACACAACTTGTGAAGTGCAAAGAACACTTATCAATTGCTCCATACAAGATTTCCTTCCTTAGCACCTCCAAGACACTTTGCACATGCATCAAATGATCATTTAGATTGGCACTATAAACAAGAATGTCATCAAAGTACACTACCACAAATTTGCCTATAAAGTGTCTAAGAACATTATTCATAAGTCTCATAAAGGTACTAGGTGCATTAGTCAAACCAAAAGGCATAACTAACCATTCATAAAGCCCAAATTTTGTTTTGAAAGCCGTTTTCCATTCATCCCCTTCCCTTATCCTTATTTGATGATAACCACTCTTAAGATCAATTTTAGAGAAAATAGTAGCACCATGCAATTCATCTAAAAGATCATTAAGTCTAGGGATGGATGTCTATACCTTATGGTGATGTTGTTGATTGCCCTACAATCCGTAGACATTCTCCAAGTTCCCTCCTTCTTAGGCACAAGAATAATAGGCATAGCACAAGGGCTCATGCTCTCACGAATCCATCCTTTTTCAAGTAGCTTCTCCACTTGTGTTTGTATCTCTTTTGCTTCCATTGCTGAAGTCTTATAAGCTGGCCTATTAGGGAGTGAACAATTGGAAATTAAATCAATTTGATGCTCTATGCCTCTCAAGGGAGGCAAGCCATTAGGAACTTCCTTTGGAAAAACATCTTGATATTCTTCCAAAAAGGATTGCATAGATTTGGGCAAATTTTCACCTTCCTTTTTAACATGTAAACAAAGAGAGTTAGGAAGCATATAATAAAGAGGTTGTTGTGCCAATAACATTCTCTTAATTTGCCTTTCACTCAAGAACAAGCTCTCTTTAATTTCATGAATTTTTTTGTTATCATTTTCTTCTACTTTTCTTTTCTTCTCACTAGTTTTTCTCTTTGGAAGCTCACTTTCTTTGCCTTTTTTTGTGCAGAATTTTTGTCAAGTGCAGTATTTTTTTTAACTCCTCAATTCTCTTTTCTTTCATCTTTATTTGATCCTCACACTTGTCTAGGAGTCAAAGGCCTCAAATAATTTTCTTGCCTAGGTGCTCAAACTCAAAAGTGTTCTCCATGCCATTGTGTATCACTTTTCTATCATATTGCCATGGCCTTCCAAGAAGGATATGACCAGCCTCCAATGGAACAATATCACAAAGAACATTATCATGATAAGCATTAATAGAAAAAGGAATGAGCACTTGAGAATTTACCACCACTTCTCCACTTTCACTAAGCCATTGTAGCTTGTATGGCTTTGGATGCTTTGTGGTTGGCAAGTGTAATTTCTCCACAAGTCTTGTGCTAGCCACATTGGTGAAGCTCTCACTATCAATGATAAGTGAGCATACCTTGTCTTTAACCAAGCACCTTGTGTGAAAAATATTTTCTCTTTGAGTTTCTTCTTTTTCTAGGCAAAAATTGCTCAACATTCTCCTTACCATCAAGAGATCACCCTCTTCGGCCTCTACTAGTGTGAGTTCTTTTTCTTCTTCACTTGAAGAACTATTTGAGTCACTTGAAGACTCACTCCTTATGCCTCCATCCTCAAGCAAAATTATAGTCCTCTTGTTAGGACATTGAGAAGCAATGTGACCCTTGCCAAGACACTTAAAACACTTGATATTGCTTGATCTTCTTGGAGTTGGCTCCACAATATTTTTGCTTGAGCTTCCCACCTTTTCTTCTTTATTTTTCTCATGAGAAATGTCCTTTTTAGGCTTGTCCTTCCAGCTGGATTTTGCAGCCCCATTTGAGAATTTGGAAGCTTTTCTCCTCTTTAGTTGTTGCTCCACCCTTTGAGCTTTGTGGACTAGATCCTCAATTGTTGCATATGAATGTAGCTCCATCACATCTTGAATTTCTCTATTCAAGCCATGAAGGAACCTAGCCATTGTTGCTTCTTGGACCTCCACAATTTCAGCCCTTATCATCATCAATTACATTTCCTTATAGTATTCATCAACACTTTTGTAACCTTGGAAATGTCTTTGAAGCTTGTTATGGACTTCTCTTGCATAATAAGTTGGCACAATTCCATTCTCTTGCATAATAACCTTGGCACAAATTCAATTGCTAGAAGCCAATTTTCATCAAATTTGCATGTCATACAAGTTCACTTGATTTTGTTGTTCAAAGGAAATTTTGGAACTTGTAATTTTGTAACTTCGCTTCTAAATTCTGTTTTCTTGCACTTTTTCCAGCCACTAATCAATAATGTCTTTGGTTGTACCAATATGATATCACTTGATGTATTTTTCTTTTGCTTTTGATTGTTTCTTTCACAATTTTTTTTAGCTTTTGTTTTTCTTTTGAACAAGTTCAAAAATTCTTAAAGAAATTCAATCAATCACTAAAATATGATGTATAACAATTGTAAAATTTTGCTTTTAACAACTCAATTCAGTTTAGACATGATATTAGAATCAAAACAAGTAGTTATACAACACAAAAACACTACAAACAAAAGTTGACAAGAATCAAAGCTAGAAAATTAGAAAAATATCAAGAACACATGAAAAACATAAAGAGCATGAAATCACATGGAACTTGAAGAAAACACCAAGGTTTTGTGGTTGAACAAACAACAAGCCCACACCACCAAGAATCAAAGGAAAACAATAAGAAACAAGGAATTGAAATGGATTTTCATTTTTGGATTTGATGCAAAATTTTACCTTTGAAGAAATTCTAAAACTGAACTTGGAGAAGAATTCTACAAGGATTAGGCTCTAGATACCATATGATGTAAATGGTTAAACCCTTGGCCATTAAGTTTTCCTAAATCTACCTTGCAATAAAACCCACTCTTCAAGCAAACTTCAAGAACACACAAGTTTCCAGCACTTCTTGAAATTGGGGCTGTTTTAGAAGTTTATAATTGCAGAAATGGAAGATGGAAGAAAGGTTAGGGATGAAGGTGAAGACACCATGGAGAAGCTCTCCAATAAGTCTAGGAAGAATCAGCACAATAGCATTGGGAATCCATTGATAAGACTCAAGAAGTTCTTGAACAAGAACAAGAGAGAAACTCTCACAACAATTTTCAGAATAGTATTAATGAACCAAAGTTAGTTACATTCAGTTTTGGCACCTTATATAGGCCACAAAATTACAAGCTAAATGTCACTAAATGTAAGGAAAATGCAAATTGAAATGAAGCCTAAATGAAGCTTGAAGTGCAAGCTTTCCCAAAGTGACTTTTGGCTTCCTAAACATGTGCAGTTGCAGTTCAGACTGAAATAATCGATTAATTCACACTTGTAATCCATTAAAACAGAGCTATTTACCATTTTCAGGCTTATGTAATTGATTACATATGTCATGTAATCGATTAACGCAGACAAGCCTTGAAATAATCGATTACACATGCCATTTAATCGATTAAAGCAGTAAGATCTTGTTTGTGTTTGCAACTGAAATGCTGGTAATCGATTACAAGGCCAAAATAATCGATTAAAATAGTGAAAAACCTATTTACAAGTATTTTTATTTAATTTCTTCTAACAAGTGCTCGAATTTATTGAATTAAATTGGACTTGAGACACCAAAATCCAGCTCTTGTCATCCTTGAATTGGTGTGCATCTTCATGCTTGCTCAAGTTGACTTGAATGTGGTCTTGAAGTGCTTGAGTCCTAGATCTTGTCATTGATCCTTTAAAGCTCACTAAAGGAAGTGCTTCAAGCTCTCCTTCTAGACCTCTAGCTTGGAATGGACCTCCATCACCCCCTTATTCTTGAGGGAAACTTGTCCTCAAGTTTGCTTCCTCACTTGTACTTGGCAATTTAACATTCTCTTGAGGAAATTTATCCTTCCATTTGTGCTTATAGGCTTGTTTAGCATATTGTTCCATTTTCCTCTCCACATGGCCTTTTACTTGTTCATGCAATTTCCTAACATAAGAAGCTTTAGACAAAGCATCATGATTAATCATAGCAGAAGTGTTAGGTAATAGCAATAAATCAAGAGGAGTTAAAGGATTAAAGCCATAAACAATTTGAAAAGGAGATAAGGAAGTAGTTTTGTGAACCACTCTATTATAAGCAAGCTCAATGTGAGGTAGAAAATCCTCCCAAGTCCTCAAATTGCCCTTGATGTACCACTTAGCATGTCTCTTGTTGAGTTTCCCTTGACTTTTCAAATATTTAAGAGACTTATGATCACTATGGATCACAAATTCCTTAGGTAAAAGATAATGTTGTCAAGTTTGCAAAACTCTAACTAGTGCATACAACTCTTTATCATAAGGGGAATAATTCAAACATGCACCCTTCAATTTCTCACTAAAATAAGCAATAGGATGTTTATCTTGAATCAAAACCCCCCCAATGCCTACATTAGATGCATCACATTCCAATTCAAAAGAAGCATTAAAATTAGGCAATGCAAGAATAGGTTCATGATACAACTTATCTTTCCATGTTTGGAAAGCAACTTCATCCAAAAAAGCTTGCCTAGCTTTGTGGCCTTTTTCTCCTTCCTTTTCAAGATGTAAACAAAGAGAGTTAGCATTCATATAATAAAGAGGTTGTTATGCCAATAACACTCTCTTGATTTTCTTTTCACTCAAGAACAAGCTCTATTTGATCTCATGATTTTTTTTGCTCTCATTTTCTTTCTCTTTGCTTTTCTTCTCACTTGTTTTTCTCTTTGTTAGTTCACTATTCCCTTTTGTAGGTGCAGTATTTTTTTCCAGGTCTTGCATTCTCTTTCCATCAAGAGATCATCACCCTCTTTGGTCTCCACTAGTGTAAGTTCTTCTTCCTTTTCACTTGAAGAACTTGTTGAGTCACTTGAAGACTTACTCTTTATGTCTCCCTCCTCAAGCAAAATCATGGTTCTCTTGTTAGGACATTGAGAAGCAATGTAACCTTTACCAAGGCACTCTAAACACTTGATATTGCTTGATCTTGTTGAAGTAGGATCCCTAATTTTTTTGTTTGAGCTCTCCACCTTTTCTTCCTTATTTTTCACATGAGAAACCTCCCTTTTAGGATTGTTTTTCCAACTAGAAGTTGCAGCCCCATTGGTCTTGGAAAAGGAATCATTTCTCCTTTTTAGTTGTTGCTCCACCCTTTGAGCTTTGTGGACTTCTCTTTTATCATTATTTTCTCTCCTCTCCTTCCTCTCACTCTTATCATCATAATAATTTCTTCCATGAGAATAAGCATACTCACTCACCCTCTTATTGCCATGAGCCTTTTTATCCACACTACCATTTGGACTACTCATTCTTTGAGTCTTCCTTTTAAACTCCTCAAATCTTGCATCCATTTTAGTTTGGAAGTCTTCCATTTGTTTTGTCATGGCTTCCATCAACCTAGTGTTTCTAGGTGACAAAGCCTCATCTCCTATTGAGCTCATCCTTCAAAAGAAATGGTTAGCAAAAACACAAGTATATAAGGAAATTCTCACCACTCTCTAAGTGTTTGCCACTCACACTCGTGTTTGAACACTTTGTTCTGTTTCTTGCAAATAGGATGTACAACTAGGGTCCTGTTAATTTTAATATTGGATCAACTCTCTCTCTCAAGGTATTTATGTGAGAAAAATACCTCAAGAAATAGGATCACTATGCTCCAACAACACTCAATCAGTGGGGTGAGGTGTGTGCACAGTGTGAATGGAAAAGAGAAGAGAGAATGAGTAATGTGTAGCTTTTTTCTCTGAAATCAGCCCTTATTTATACTGAACTTACCTCCCAATCAGTTGAAGATGTTCTCCGATATTCTTGGCCAATATCTCCAACCACATTATACCAACCTCCTCATGGTTGTTATGATGTTAAGGGTCCACCATTTTTTCCTACTGTTATATTCAACAGTCCACGATTTGAATTCTTAATGGGCCTTGACATTGAGCCCAAATATTAAATCCATAACAGTTGCCCCCCAACTCTGTTGTCTAGCTTCCTAGGAAACCGGGATGTACTCGGTGATACTCCCTTCTAACAAGCTTTGATTTGTGAACGATATCCTTTATTCTATCCAAACTCGGATTTAAGTATCTCGATTTTCAGATTTTTATATGGCTTTGCCTAAGTTTCATTAGCAGAAGGTTTTAACCAGCTCATGTTTTACCCTTAAGCAATCATTTTGAGTTTTTAACCCTTACTTGGGCTTTACCCTCAAGATCTCTTACAACTTGAGACTTTAACCCGGGTGACATTTCGGAAGCAACCCGATTCAAAGGTTAAAATTTCGGAAGGTTAAAATTTCGGATGCATCCTCCGTCAACTTAGCCTTCCTCTTCTCATAAGTGAGTTTCTTCAAATTGTACCTCTTGTGTTCCGTCGAGGGCCACTTCTCCGATTTATTGGGGGAAGGATCAAAACGGATGGCAGCATGGACCTTCATGTACAGTGTCTTAATACCATAAGCTTTTATTCCCCGCTTGATATACAACTCAGCATCAAGTTCTTTATTTTCCTTATCAAACCCAACAAACCTCTTGCACTCTTCGATCCTAGCTGCTTTCTTGGGGACTTTACCTACCATCTCGGCTTTATTCACCAATATTCCTATATTAACTTCATTGTCACTTGAGGCCTTTTCCTACCATTTGATTGGTAAACCATTTCTATCCCAGAGGGTCGGATTGTACTTATATTAATTTGTGACTATCCATATCCTAGTCTCCCAAAGGGTCAGTATACCATTTATATACCATCCTGGCTTTTGTACGTGCCAAGAAACCTATTTATTGCCCCTCGGATTTGGTTAATCACAAATCCATATAAATAATATATGTATTAAAGTCATTTGACTTTGCTGTTTATATCTCATCATAGCACTTACTGCAAACACGCGCGTTTAATGCGCACACACATTAAATATTCTATCATGTCATACTGAGCGCTAATTATGAAATTTGAAATTGAAAAGACCATCTTACCCCCAGACGTGACTATTCATCCTCATCTGATGGTTATGCTTATACAACTATTCAATGGCATCAAATCGTTTCATACTACCTAACAGTTACCTTTATTTCCTGCTGGCGCTTACATATACCTTCTTGTCTCTGCCTCTATATTTTGTTGCTCCCCAAAACCCCTTCATGCTCTTTGAATCTCTCCGTCCCCTTGTTACGTCTCCTACACTTCCAAACACCTTCGCAAACTCAAGTATCCTTCATTACCATCAGACTTCTTACTTTTGTTTTATTTTGACTATAGCTTGTTTGTGTTGAGTCTGATGCCATCTTTGTTCGTCGTTTATGTTTTACTCTTTTTGACGGCAAATCACTCCGTTCTTTAGTCGTTTTCCTTTTCTTGTTGCCCATATTGTGATTCCTCATCTCTCACAATATTCCTTACTTCTACATTAGTTATGAATAATCCTGGGGAAGAACGTAGATTAGAGCGAACCATTCCCCCTAGGGTTGGGTATTGGCTATTTGGTTTACCCCTTTCTCAAGAAGAAAGGGAAAAAGCTTTGTTGTGTCCATATACTGGTGGAACTGACAACAAAAAGAAAAAGAAAGCACCTCTAAGCCAAATGCAGTCTTTTGAAACTGGAACCCCTTTATGCCTTCCCAAGGCTGGACCTGTCCCTGAACCTGTTTCTCTTTCTAGGTGTTTGGAACTACAAAACCCCAATTCTTTGCTAGCCCACGATGATGTCGTCCTTCCCTCAGACCCAATGGTAGAAACTAGGTTCGAACCTTGCTTCGACTGTGTTCATGAAAGTGCTCTACTTGTCAACTCTGGCTGTGACTCTATGGTTAATTCTGTTCTCGGATCCTGTCGTCATAACCCAGTTCTTGTTCCTATCCCGGTCATCACCAATTTCAATAATAAGAATATTGTTCTTGCTTCAGGTACGCCATTCTCACTGAATTTTATTTGTTTGACGTAGGTGTGTATGGATCCATCTTCTGAACAAGTTGCTGAGTCCCGGCCTTCCGACTCACAACCCGGTTCACTATCCTCTTCTACAATTTCTAAATTCCCCTGGATAACTCAGGAAGTGCTGCGAACGCTATCCGAACTTAATGCGGAAAACGTTGCGGCCCTCTCAGTCGGGAATCAAGAAAATTTTGTTGTACGTCCCCTGGATAAGGATGAACCTATCTGTTCTTTGAGGGATGAATATTCCCCTTCTTTTTTATTTTTCTACAAAGATGTAATAACCTGGATAGGAGTACGATTTCCCTTTTCCGAGTTTCAAATGAACGTTTTAAACCATCTTCATCTAGCCCCTTCACAACTTCATCCAAATAGTTAGGGCTTTATTCAAGCCTTCGAACATTTTTGTGCATTCCTAGACATTCCGAGTATAGTTCCTCTTTTCTTTTATTATTTCAATGTCCAAATTGCTAGAACAGGTAAAGAGCCTCCTAGTAAGAAAGGATGGACTTCCATCCAAGGCCGTAACGAACGAAAACTCTTTCGTGTTTATATCGATTCTTTTAAACACTTTAAGAACAAATACTTCAAGGTTGTCGCCGAACCCGGTCAATAACCATTTTTCCTTTCTTCAACTGATTCCCGGGATGTAGAGTCAAAATTTCCCCTCTATTGGTCCCGCATTCATCATGATTTTCCTCCAGCCTCATATCGTTTTGAGGAAATGGATTTACCAGACACGGATGCTTCAACTATTATGCGAATAACTGCCTATAAAGAAGCTCATGGCCTTCCTAGTGTGGCTGCCTTTGTCCGCGAATACCATGTCGGGCCTTCCATATTATCGAGTATGATCTTGTCTATTTTTGTATTTATTCTATATAATTGCATCCTAACCTTTGCTTGTATTTCACAGTTCTGGAAATGGAAAAACAAATTGCCGCTATTGTGCCGCCGGCTTCGATAAGTACATCCATACAACCTCGGACTGACGCATCTCAACAACCACTAAGACCACTTGCCCCCTCTTTCATTCAAGTCATAGAGAAGGAAAAAGGGTTCAATGTCTAGTGGTCTGGGACCATGAAAACGGAAGCTGTCTGATGTCCAAAAAGATAAGGCCCATATCCGCAACGATAAGGCCCTTACGCATAAAGATAAGGTTGTAACCAAAAAGGGTAAAGCTGTTGCCATCCCAAGGGCCTCGGACCCGAAAATCACTCCTCCCCCGGTGCCAGCGGATGAACCTGCTCCCAACCCGACTTCCACTGCTACCGGGCTATCACCTGGATCGCTTTGGGATAAGGGTTTATCTGATGATTTCTTCCACGCTATCCATGCACCCAAGCATTTCACGACTCCGGTCCCCTTCTCTGAATCTGATATTGAAGAACTTGGTGCCATAGAGCTTAGTATTCTAAAAGGCGTATCTCTGATTCAAAGTCTGGCGACCGTGAACAAGAGATTTGTGCGCGTTATTAATGAGCTGAATAACAGCCATGAGGAACTCGAAACATCCCGGGAGGAACTTAAAAGGACCCGGGATAAACTTCAAGCATCTTGGGAAGAGACAAATAAGACCCAGGAAGAGCTTCTGTTGTCCCAAAAAGATGCTGCGAAGCTTAAATCTAGTGTGGAATCTCTTCGTAAAAAGAACCAAGATAGTGATAAAAATATTCACCAATTAAATGCATTATTGGGAAAAATGCAAGAGACATTGCACCAGACTGAAGCTGAGTTGGCAGATTCGACAACAAAAGCTGAAAACATACGCGTGCAAGTATCGATAGTCGTGGAAGGATCATTCAACAACACTCTGGAGCAGATTCGTTGTTTTAATCCTGGGGTTGAGCTCAATGTGACCGGAATGCATTTCAAAGATTTTTTCAGTGATGGTAAGTTAATCTCGTCCCTTTCTCCTTGTGAGAACTCCATGGCGCCAGAAAAAGAAGATCCTGGCCACAAGGAAGGATACGGTGATGCTACCGAAGACCAAGCTCATTCCCGGTCAACTTAAATATCAAAGGGCCTGGATGCCGGTTTACAATGTAATTGAATTTTTATGTTTATGCTTTTTTAGACATTACCGGGTCGATCCCGGCTTCATATGTAATTGACACAATTTCTTTTATTCACGTATTCGCCTTTTTTACGATTAAATACGCATGAATCCGTACTAACCCAAATTCGTATCAAATTATTTGGCCAAAAGTAACTCTTTTTCACATGTTGATTAAATATTCGTTTGGTTTCAATGACCAAGTATTTTATAGTACAGATTATTTTGTTTGTAATACATCCTGAATTGACCCGGGTTTAATCCTGACAATGATTAACATGCTACATGTAGACATTTATTGTATCATTAAATATTATACATTTCAACTTAATCAGGGTTTAAATAGCGTGCCATTCATTGCCAAGATAACAATAATTACGATGCATCATACACGCACAGGTTGTTATTAGCTTGTATGTAACTTTTCACATAAATCTTCGATCTTATCATAAAGATGAGAATATGTATTCTTTATTCATAATTTCATAAAATGATTCTTGATCGAATTACAAAACAACTCATGATCTCGATGAAAGAGAACAATATGAATTCCGGGTTACAAACTTATCGTACCTTAGTTCATATTCTCAATAAAAAGAGAAACACATGAATTATGAATTACATTATTGAATAGGAAAACAAATGTTTACTATGTCATACTCATGGCTTATTTCTCCCATCAACAGAACATTGAATCCAGATTTAACTGTAATATTTTTCAGTTTATCGGCATTCCAAGTTCGTTTTATTGTTTTTCCATCAAGGGTTTTCTAAAGTATAAGCTCATTGTCCGAGTACGTGTGAAACCCGGTATGGTCCTTCCCAATTGGCAGCCAACTTTCCTTCTTGAGCGTTTTTGTTTCCAATATCTGCCCTTTGAAGAACTAGGTCGCCGGTTTCAAAATACCGTGGTTTGACCTTCTTATTATACTTTACAGCTAATAGTTGTTTTGCTGATAAATCCCGACAATGTGCATTAACCCGACAATGTCCATTATCTGTCACAATTTCACCCGGGATTCCAAACCTAGAAATAATGTTTCATTCAAAGAATCGTTGCACTCGAGCCGACATAAAGTTGGCGAGAGGTTCTACCTCGATCCATTTTGTGAAATAATCCACTGCCACTATCAACCATTTCAGTTGGCCTTCTGCTGGTTTAAATGGTCCTAACAGATCCATTCCCCACTTAAAAATGGGCCATGGGGTCGAGATAAACTGCAACTCGACAGTGGAGACCATAGCAACTTGGCATGCTTTTGACAACTTTTGCATGTTTTGACGTGCCTTGCAGAATCAGCTTCCATTGTCAACCAATAATATTCGGCTCGGAGAGCCTTTCTCGCTAAGGCCTTAGCTCCCATGTGTTGACCGTTGATTCCTTCATGTATCTCAGTCAACACATACTCGATTCGATTCGAGCTTAAACAAACCAGCATTGGGGTGTTCAATCCTTTGTGGTATAACTCATCCTCTAGAATTGTGTACATAGCTGCATCGCGTACCAATTTTCTGGCCTCCGTCACATCATCTGGCAATATACCCCTTTCCAAGTAATCAATCATGGGCCTTCTCGAATCTTCTCCTTCCATGATTATCATGACACACGTTGGTATGGAAATCTCCTATTGAATAACCATCCGATGGTTACCCGATCTTTTAGTACTTGCCAATTTGGACAGAATGTCGGCCCGTGAATTTTCTTCTTTGGGGATATGATCGTTGCGAAATCGGCAAGTGTACCGTTCGTTTCAAGTAATAAAGTGAGTAAGTCAAGTATCGTCTCCACATGGATTGAATGCAATCTTACGTAACTTAACATCTTAGAAATTGGAAGACAAAATAATAAGTTTGAGAAAGTTTGTTGAGTTGTATTTGAGTACTGTAATTTAAATAGCAAAAAATGAACAAGAATGTAAGTGAACGTAATTAGATTTTACTGCAGTAGTGAGAGATGATTGTAGTTAAGCGCAATCCTCTATGATTCCTTCCTACTATGTTTCGATTGATTATTAACTTGAACTAATCCTAATTACTCAGTTGATGTGTTCTCTTATGATTAGCTAAACCCTAATCCCTTAGTAATTTAACCCTTTGATGAAATTAAGAACCCTAATCCCTTAGTGATTCCTTCTTAAACCAAGCATTAAGCAAACACAACCTGAAAGTGCTGCAACCACACATCCCTATCCCTAGGCAATGTATAAATTGTTGTTTTACTCATTTCAGAAATTAGAATCCCAATATCCCTATTGTGAATCCCAACCCTAAGTGTCTTAACAGAATGACCAGTCCAAATTAAGAATTATGCAGTAAAGAATAGAATAAGACAAAGCAATTATGATAACTTCTTATTAAAACCAATCAATACATAGAGGAATTCTTCATAGGTTCATGGCTCAACCACAATACAAAAATTAGCCAAGCATACTCTAAATTGATACTACTTACATGGCTAACATACCAGAGAGAAAGGAAGGGTTACACAGAGTGTTGTTCTGCAATTCTTCAAGGCTCCCAATCTTCTTCAAAGGTCCTTCAATGGCTTCTTCCTTAGCAATTCTGTCCAAAACCCAGTCAAAGCTCCTTCTTTGTGACCCAGAGGCTCCCTTTTATGCCCCCCAAAATGTCCTAGGTCTAATTCCAGCAATAAAGAACTATTCCCTCCACTGAATCAATTCAAATCTTTTAATTTGGGAAACAGTGAGCTTTTCACGCGATTCGCGTGGGTTATTCGAGTTAAATGAACTGCTCTGGACTTCTGGCGCTGATAGCGTGGGTGTGCGTGAGTCATTCGAACTGAAGGCTTGATTTTTGATAGCATGGCGCGATTCGCGTGGATGTTCACGCTACCAGCGTGACTTGTTCGAGCTGAGAGTCTGTTGTTTCAGCATCTGATGCTGATCGTGTGGTGGTTGGCGCTACTTGCGTGGATTCTTCGAACTGAATAATTTATCTTGACACTTCCACGCTGATCGCGTGAGATCCCACGCGGATCGCGTGGTTCATTCGAGAGCACTGGCTTGCTCTTTTTGCTTCTTTTCCTCTCTTGTTCCTAGATGATAAAATAACTCAGAAATTAAATTAATATGTAATTAAATGATAATTCACCAATTCCTAATCTAATTCACTAAATATTAAACAATTTATTAATTAATTAGACCTAAAAACTATTATATGCTGGAAGCATATCAAATAATTCCCAGATTTATATATTGCTGTCCTCAGCGATAAACAGAGTTCTATTTGGAAAGCAAGTTCAACAATCAGGCATAATTTCACAATTAACATTCTTAGGATCACAATGCTAAGTATAGTCAATTTCAAAATCAAAGCTTCAATAACACTTTCAATTCCATCAACTGCAAAAGTTTCACTTGAGTCTTCCTTACCAAGATGTGTGTATTTCACTCATCACTCAAGTGTGTAAGGTTTATTATACTCACTCAATCCATCACAGTGATAGCACTACCATAAGCTTGATCATATTCTCGAGTTCCTGAAATTAAGAAACATGAATGCATGCACAACTGATCAAAAGGTCTTTATAAGGTTATAACTTGCCTTGGCTTAAAGGTAGGGATCTTTTGGATAATGACTAAAATTGAGATTGGATTTTTGTTAGAATTAGCCAATTCCACCTAGCAGTATACTATTCTTTATTCTTTGATTTTTCCTCTGCAGAACACTTGTGATAGAGGGAGTAAGGTAGTAGAGAAATACATTTAGATCCACCGGTTGGTATTTTAGACTTGTTACTTCCCACTGGATTCTTCACTAGATTTGGTTTTTGCCAGATCTGTTTTGTTGGCATTTTCACTTTTATACCAGAATTGCCTTCTTGGGTAACTTTGTCTTTCCTCTTACCTTTCCTTCCTTTCCCTGTTTCCCCCCTATTCCATGGTTTTGATTCTAATTCTTTCTTTTTCCAATCTCAAGTAGGGTGGTCAAGGATTAAGTTTCAAAATTCAGGTGTATGAATAAAAAGGTTTAGGCTCAAAAGAGGTGACAATGGAAAATTGAAGGTGAGTCAATTTGGCCCTGGCTTAAAAGAAGAAACTGCCTTAATCATATCAGAATATACATGCATCCAGAGAAACAAATCAAGTTCTAGAGTACTTACCAAGGTGAGGCCTCTCTGAAAAAAATTTGTACTGTATGGCTCAATCCTCACGGGTTATGGACTCAAGTTAGCCTCTGTCAACTTCATATCAAGAGTCATTTCAACTTTAACATGAATATCAATATACAAATAATCGTAATTCAATCATGCTTCATGCAAGTCATGCCATATTTCATCTCACGCAAGCTTCCTAACAGAAAATTCTAATTCATCATTGACTTCACAATTTTTCGTCTGAGATATATAAAATAAGCTTCAAACACGTTATTCAAAAATTTTAAATCCTTATAATTTAGAAGAATATATAAATTTCTGTTAGACGCCTTTGTTACTTGAATGTGATTCGTCAAATAAATACTGTGTATGTGTCCATTCCTAGATTTAGAAAATTGCTGTCCCCAACAACAACTAACAAGGATCGTGTGCTCACTCACAAAATTATTATTTGAAGAATCGCAACTAAAATGAAATATTGACATCCACAGCAAATTATTGATGCATCAAAATCACAAGGAAATCAAAAATGGTCCTGTAATCACTCCTCGCCCTCTGGTATAATGTCTTCAGCAGCCTGAGATGGACCAGGGTGGTCCGCTGCTGGCTCTGCAGGGCTGGATGGAACGGGAGGAGTCTAAGCTGCTGGTGGTGGTGTGGAAGCCATAGGTGGCTGGGAAGAAGATGGAGCAGCTGGAGTGAAGTGGTACTGGTACGCAGAGAAGTCGATGCTCTGCTCTCTGCATAGGTCCTCCATCAGCCTAACCTGGTACTCTAATAAGCGAGTCTGATGCTCCATCATCGCTTCATCGAAGGCTGATGCTGGAAGTCATCCTCTGGAATGAATAGCAGCTGTGTGGATTGCTGAGACATCGGAGTCAGTGGTGGATCTTGCTGGGCAGGTGCATCTGGGACTGGGGTTGGAGGAGACTGTGGTACTGGTGCTCCACGAGGACTGGGAGCTGCTAGTTCCTCGGGAGAGAGCTTCGAAGCTCGAATAAGCTGCTCCTCCGCCACGCTCTCCATCGCATCTGTGTATGTCTTGCTGGTCATGATGGAGGCGGTCCTCAGGTCCATGGGCTTGTCGTCTGGGATCTGAACCCCAGCACGACAACAAAGATGAAGAATGAGAGAGAGATGAGCGAGCCAGGACTTACTACTGGCATCCTGAATAATGTGGAGAATCCTTTTAGAAAGGATATAGGAGATGTTAAGGTTCTCCTATCCACGTAATACATACAAAAGCGTTGCTCGCTCGAGATTCACATCAGTCATATTCGTAGAAGGAATGACTGTGTGGTTAATAAACTAGTGCCAGAAAGCTGCATCTCCAATGAGATCATGCTTCCTCAGCTTTTCTGGCATGTAATCGAGACCTGGCTTGGTCTTCCAAGCCGTGTATCGTCCTGTGATCCCACAACGGATTTGGTCAGCTCGCTGGGGCATCTCCTCCCTGTACAGCTTTGTGAAGATGTCTGGCTGCATGCTGAGGAAGAGGTAACTGAACTCGCAGCGGGAGAATGGGGAATAGGCGGTGTCCAGGAATTTCTCTATGGTCTCATCATCAAATGGGACCTGGACACCCCTAACCCAGCTCACCTTCCTTTCCGCCACCGTCGCTGGGTCGACGTTGGCCAAAAACTCCTTCAGGATAGAGCTGGAGCTTGGCTCGGCAAAACTCACTAGGCGCTCCCATCGCCGTCTTGTGATGACTTCTCTGACCGGAGAGTCCTCTGGGAGTGCTTCCCACATGATCCGCTTCTCCGGAATGACTTTCTTGGGTAAATACCAAGAGTCAAACCGCTCCTGGCACTCGGCGGATCAGAAGCGAGCCTCGTCAAATGAAGCAACCTGAGCCCTCTTGCTACTTGAGGACTCATGCGCCTTCCTCTTCCTCTTTGCTATCTGTTTGTCCCGAAAATCAGAAAATATCCAAGATACACTTATAAGAATAACCTAGAGTTGTTAATTCCCAGATTTATTTTCAGCATGTCACTGATGTATCGCATTTTTATCCTTACATTTTACTCAGAGCAAGCAATTATGGACAAGGATTTAATTGACTAGTAGTGCAGAGATGCAAGACCTAATCCATAATTCAAATTCAACTCAAATTGATCAAGGAAAGCACTGCCTAGCATGACTATGCATCATACAATGATGTCTCAACTAATGGCAATTGAAATTACTGGCCACAATCATGTAAGATTAATCTGATATCATTCCAGCTGCAAGTGCAATCTCAGATTAAGAGGCTCAATTTCAAACAACAGTGTAATGCAAAGCAATATGTCTAATTAGAATTCGGACCTTCATATCTTGGCAAATCAATTCGACATGCATACTAAGGGTTCATTTCTTCAAGTCAATATTTATTGAACCTAGGGTCAATTCAATCAGATTTAGGATAACCAATTTGCATTCGACTCCAATGTAAATCTTCCTAACCAATGTCAACTTAAACACTACAAGCAATCAAATATCATGTCTAGCAATGCCGAATCAAAGGAAACCTCAGATAATGACCACTCAGAATATCCAAGGTAGTATAACATTCATGTAAGCAATAACCAGTGTTTGAAAAAGAAATAGCATTTACCAAGCACATGTAAATGTATGCACAGTCAAATGGCTAAAATTTCT
>CM023960.1:15185931-15196319 GCA_013407115.1 Glycine latifolia
TTCACATCCATTTGAAACAATTTAAAATTCAACATACATGCATATGCAAGCAGTAACCTTATGGCCTCTAATCTAGCAACTGGAGCATAAGTTTCATCATAATCAATGCCTTCCTCTTGGTTGTAACCCTTTGCAACCAATCTAGCTTTGTTTCTTATTATGATGCTACTTTCATCCAGCTTGTTCCTAAAAACCCACTTAGTGCTAATAGGTGTGTGAGTGGAAGGTCTAAGGACAAGTTCCCAAACATTATTCCTTTTAAATTGATTTAACCCATCATGCATAGCAATTAACCAATGTTCATCTAATAAGGCTTGTTCAATATTATTTGGTTCAATTTGAGATACAAAAGCCATAGTACAACAAAGATTTCTTAGAGAAGATCTAGTAGACACCCCCTTTGATACTTCACCAATTATGTTGTCTAATGATAAATCTCTTGTGATCCTCCAATCTTTGTGTTTAGGTGTGGCTGCTTCTTGATTGGACTCTAGTTGTGCTTCATCTTCTTCTTGTTTACTAACTTCAATAGGCTGTTGTTTTTCCTCTTTAGTTTCTGCATCATTATCACTTAAAACTTCTTCTAAAGAAGGGTTAGTCTCATCACATACAATATGTACTGATTCTTCAACACACAAGGTTTTCTTGTTAAAGATTCTATAAGCCTTACTTTGCAAGGAATATCCTAGAAAGATGGCTTCATCAGCTTTTGAATCAAACTTGCCAAGATTATCTTTTCCATTATTTAAAACAAAGCACTTACAGCCAAAAACTTTAAAGTGAGAAATGTTTGGTTTCCTTCCTTTATAGATGTCATAAAGGGTTTTCTTCAAAATAGGCCTTATGAGAATCCTATTCAAGGTGTAGCAAACAGTGCTCACTGCATCAGCCCAAAAATGCTTAGGTAATTTTGTTTCCTTTAGAAGAGTCCTTGCTCCTTCTTCAAGTGATCTGTTTTTCCTCTCCACAATACCATTTTGTTGAGGTGTTCGTAGAGCTGAAAAGTTGTGATTAATTCCAAAATCTTCACAAAACTTTTCAAAATGTTCATTTTGGAATTCACCACCATGGTTACTTCTAATTGAAACAATATTACAGCCCTTTTCATTTTGAATTAATTTGGCTAGTTTCTTAAAAGCTGTGAATGCTTGGCTTTTAGATCTAATAAACAATGTCCAAGTGTATCTAGAATAGTCATCTACAATAACAAGACCACAATAATTTCCTCTTATACTCATAGTTCTTGAAGGACCAAATAAGTTCATGTGAAGCAATTCAAGAGGTCTAGAAGTAGAAATCATGTTTTTACTTTGGAAATAATTTTTAGTTTGCTTTCCTCTTTGACATGCTTCACATATTTTATCCTTCTCAAACTTAAGTTTAGGTAGACCAATTACTAAGTCCTTTCTTACTAACTTGTTGAGATGATGCATGTTAATATGAGATGTTCTTTTATGCCATAACTATGTCTCATTTACTTTACTCATTAAGCAATCAGTTTTGTGTATGAATGCATGGTCAATGGATAGAACATAGATGTTACCCTTCATTTTGCCAATATGTGCAACTTTCCCAGTTTTGCCTTCATGTATCAAGCAAGTCTCATTGTTGAAGGTGACTTTGAAACCCCTATCACATAATTGACTAATGCTCAGTAGATTGTGCTTTAGCCCTTCAACATATAGTACATCCTTGATCTTAGTGGTTAAGTTGTCTCCTATGTTGCCTTGCCCAATAATTCTGCCTTTATTATTATCCCCATAGGTAACATATCCTCCTTCTTTAAGTACTACATCCATGAGCATGGATATGTCACCTATCATGTGTCTAAAGCATCCACTATCTAGGTACCATGTTGAAGATTTTGCTCTAAGACACATCTACACAATTCAAATTAAGAAGAGAAATAGGGTTCCCAATTTAAGTTGGGTCCAAAGGGGTTAGTTGCTTTCTTTCTTTTCTCAACCCATATGCATTCTCCATTTGGAACATAAAACCTTCTAGCAAAACACTTATATGAAGTATGACCTTTTAACATACAATAATTGCAAGTAGGAGATTTAGATGAATTAGCATGAGAAAATCTATGATAGGCATTTGGTTGATTGTGCTGCTTATGGTACTTATGTTTTGGAGGTACAAACACGGTTTTACCTTGAGTCTTAGTTCCATGTTTATATCCCAAACCATAAGTATCACCAGCATAATTTTGAACACTTAGCATTTCTTCTAAGTTACATTTGCCTTTGTAATATTTCCTTAGCAAATCAACCAAATCACTGTTTTCAGTTAGTAACATCATATTTTCTTTTTCTTTACTCAGCTTGTACTCATCAAATTCTTTCTGCAATTCATTGTATTTATCAACCTTAGAGATGACTAAGGAACATGTACATCCATTTTCCTTGTAACTTGAAGGAAGCTTGTCATGTTCCTCATTCAATTTACAAAGACCATGAAACTTTAGAAGCAAATGGATCAAACCAGATTTTATCTCGTAACTAACCTCAGCCTCAGGATATTAAATACACCAAGGCTGATAAACAACATCAGGTGTAGCCAATTCCTTAAGAGTCAGGTTATTATCAGCCATTGTATCAACAAAAAATTCAGAATCCAAATGTTCAGAATTAGAAACAAAAGACTCAGAAACAGAAGAATCAGAATACACTATACTACTATCTAGAACTACACTATCATGCACTACACTTTTGTTATTTATGCTCAGTCTGTGAAATGTCATATCTACATCAGGATCATATGAATTCAAGTCACTTGATTTGGACCTAGTCATGCACAGTTCAAGTCATCAGTGCAGAAATGACAAAAATAACAGAAATAACAGACAACTACTCTATCAAGACACTATTCACAATATCTGCTGAAATGAAATAGAAAATGGAAAATTGCCCCAACCAATTTTTAAAAAATTCAAAAACACCACAGTAAATGTCTAGAAACCATGCTTGATTTTTGTCATTTTTTTGGTGATTTTTAAAAATCAGGAAAACACAAAATAAATTCAACGGTGACTTAAATCATCGAATTTGGCAATTTTAGCTCATTCTGAGATAGTTTGCTGTGAAATGATCAGAATGTTCCTACGCTAAAACTCCTACTTAGAGGCCGAATTTGCAAATTTTGACCCACACCAAACCCCAAAGGGATTACTTTTGCTTAGAATAAAGGATAAACTTTGGAAACCAAGTTGTGCAGCCAAACACCACAAGACAGATCACTTTGGGAACACACAACACAACTACACTACACCACTCATCTCTCTACTACTGCTCTGTTTTTTTCCTCTGCTTTTTTTTTTATGTTTTTGCAACACTACTTCATACACACTTCATAACAAACAACAACAACAATGCAAATATGTAGCAAAGTGCAATTGTGAAGCAAAATGCAAATTTTTTATACTAATGTCAATTTATACCTATGTTATTATCTAATTATGAGTGAATTAAAGTTAGCACGCGATGAACCATATCCCCGACAACAACGCCAGTATTGATAACTGATATCGCATCGCTTCAAAACAAATAAATTATGCTAATTCTGTATCACAGGATTAACCTAGGTCGACTCAAGGATACGATCAATTTGGTTCCAGCTTCAATTCACTAATAAATAGTAGGGGGATTTTTATCGAACATTTTGTAGGCAATGAATAAAAATAGTGAAAACAAAAAGCACAATTGAAGAAAAATGTAGAAACTGACATAATTGATAAGAGATATTGTAAAACAAATTAAAGAATATCAATCCAATTCACCAAACCAAGCAATGCGAATTATCATAGTTCTCAAACAATGATCTTGTTATGAAAGTTCATTCAATTTCATTAGAAGCAATTCAATCGAATTAACCCCTAAATTAATTGAAACCACAAACTTAATTGAAATATCATCCAAACAATATGTGATTAAAATTTGAAATTAGGAAATAAATCCATATCCTAATCCGATTTCAATCCTAAACACATTCATAATCATGAAAATCGAATAGATGATTAAAGAAGAAAATAAACATTCACACAGAAATTGAAATACCAAACCAGAACTCAAATTCTCCTTGCTTGGACTGGATCCTTGGATTGATTGATTGTTTAGCCTTCCATGATCATCATTAGTGGAAGAGCCACAAGATTAGTGCAAGAAAATGGAAGAACAAAAATGAAATGGCGAAGAAAACTAAAGAACAATGAAGAACAGTTAAGAGAAAAAGAGAGAAAATATTTTAATTCTAAAATCTTCTAAAAGAAACTACAAATTATGTTTGTGCTAAAATGAAGTGTCTCCTCTAACCAAATTAATTGCACTAATATATAGTGACTGAGTTAGTAGGAAAGGATGGGCCATGATTAGGCTCATCTAATCTAACTAATTACTAATTATACCCATTCACAGCCCAAAACTCAAGTGCAGATGTTTTGACTTCCAAGCCTAAAATAACCCTCAAAATGATAGAATTGGCCTCTACTTATCTTTGACAACATTGTAGATCATTTCCTTATCTTTCCAAGGACTACTCATATGCACCATTTGGAGTTTTGTAGAACTCTCTAGGTCCTGCACAAGTAAGATAGGTTAAGTATGCAAAAAATCTAAAAATAAGCAACAATTATCAATTAAGTCCACTTGTTTTCCTAAGACAAAAACTGAGTTAGAGTAAGAAAATGAAAGTCCAAGAGAAGTCACATAAGCTAAGAAGAATAGAAAAATATTAAACTAAAAACACTCAATCAATGCTCCGTCCACGTAAAGGTTCCACCAGTCTGGGGTGGTTTGGTCATTGCCAGTGAATTCAACAAGGAAGTTTCCCATGGATTGTATTTTCATGGGATCGTGACGTTCGTAGTGGAGGTCGAACTCTAACAGTTATACAGACCATGCCACCATCCTCTCTGCCAGTTCAAGCTTTCACAACACCTGTTTGATGGGGTAGTTCATTTTGACTATCACTTTATGACTTTGAAAGTATGGCCAGAGGCTTCTAGCTAAGGTGACAAGTGTCAATGCTATCTTTTCTATCATCTTATATCACTTCTTGGCATTGTGGAGGATACGACTGGTGAAGTAGATGGGAAGCTAGTGTTTCCCTTCCTCTTTAAGGAAGGTTGAGCTTACGCCTTCGTCATCTACAAAGAGATAAAGGAGCAATGGCACTCCTAGTCTGGGTCGACTCAAAACATGTGGTGTGGCGATGGTTTTCTTGAAGTCCAAGAAAGCTTGATCGCAGATGTCGTCCCATAGAAAAGGTTTTGTCTTCTTGAGCAGTTTGTAAAAAGGCTTCGCTTTTTCGATGAGATTCAAGATGAACCTGGACAAAGATGTCAACCTTCCGTTCAGCTTTTGAACCTTTGTGACATTGGTAGGGTTGTGCATCTCCAGTATTGATGTGCATTTGTCAGGATTGGCTTCAATTCCTCAGTGTGTGATCATGAAACCAAGGTTGGGAACTTCATTTTCAAGTGAGGTGTGAAGACGATGACTTCGAGCTTGTTTAGTGTTTTTCTACCAATCAAAGCAAAATAAGAGGTGTCGGCATCGACAATTAGATACCTGATAGTGAATTTCCTTGAGAGTGGGCCTTGACCAAAAGTGGTCATGAGGTCCACATAGCCTTTGGTCTATACCATTTCCCCTACAAAGTCGAGGAAAGATCCAGAGTGAGGGTAGACTGTGTCTGGTGAGACTTCGAGTCTTTGGAAAGTCTTTTAATACAAAATATCAATGGAACTGTCCTAATCAATAAGGACCTTGGACACCATGAAGTTGGTGATCACTGTGGAGACCACCATAAGGTCGTCCTGATTAACCGGGTTGATTCCTTTGAAATCTCTGTCTATGAAGGTAATAGGAGGGAGACTCCATGGTGGTGGAACATCAACGCAATTAATGTAGATGTCCTGCATAACATGAAGGTGCCCTTTTTGGGACTGGCTAGATAGTCCTCCGTGGGAAAATCTGTTCCCAATGGTGTTGGATGGGCTCGTTTTCCCATTCTTGTGGGGGTTGGAGTTCATGTCTAGGCTAGATTTGCCTCTGCCTCCCTCTATTTTTTGCTCTGTCTCTTCTCTTGTCTGCATCCTGGTTCCTGGGTTGGTCTTCGCGATGTCCTCCGGATTTGGTTTCGCCTGAGTGATTATTAGGTCTTTTCACAAATAGGGATAAATACCCAGCCTGTATAAAATCCTCAATTTAGTCTTTCAGACCCTAGCAATCTTCAGTGTTGTGGCCGTTGTTGCGATGATATATGTAGTACTTTGTTTTTCCCATTCTCGACTTAAGAGGAAGTGGTTGCGGTAGCTTGACAAGTGTCCTTATGTTGAAGGCTTCCTCCATGATGGTAATGCGGTTGTCTATCAGGGGTGTGTAGCGTCCATACCAAGGTCCCCTTAGGAGAGGCTGGCGCTTGTCCGACTTGTGCAGGTCAGTCTTGGTTACTCCTTCCTGCTTGTCGTGCTTTTGTTCGGCTTGAAGAAGAATTTTCAACCTGGACAACAAATGTTGTTATTCAATTCTAGACTGAGACTGTTTCCAAGTAAGAAAAATCCAAGTGGTCTAGACCATTCATTATTAATGAAGTCAAGCCATATTGAGTTGTGGTGCTGGAGGATCCAACTACAAAAATAACTTGGCCAGTGAATGGCAGCAAAATCAAGCATTACTTGGGTGGTGATGTTGAAAGGTTCACTACTTGATTCATCTGGAGGAAGCCTAGTCCACAATAATAAGGTCCAACTAATAAGACGTTAAAGAAGTGCTTCTGGAAGGCAACGTAGTGTTTTAAAATCTTTCTCAATTTAAATTACTTGAATTGTATATTTTACTTAATTGTTGAAGTTATGTGTGTTTTGATGTTGTAGGTCACAGGGATGAGCACTTAACATTGAGGAATTAAAGTATGTAAACAAGGAAATGTTGCCTAGTGCTATTCACTTAGGCGAAACAATTTTGCCCACGCGAAATATGTAAAATGAGGGTTTTAGCCTAGGCGAGTGCATTATATGCATTATTCCTTGCATAATTCATCTAAGTGTGTTCTTCTCACATAGGCGAGAAAAATTTCGAGCAAAAATTTGCAGTTGTTTAAATTCCAATTCAAGAAATTCGCCAAGACGTATTCTTCTCATTTAAGCGAGAAATATTTCAGGAAACAAATGCACTTGTTTTAATTTGAAACTTGCCGGTGTCGCGTATAAAAAAAATACAATAAAGAAGCGAAAATCTAATTTCTCCCCCATTCGCTCAAAACAAAAAGAGTGCAACCCTTCCTTTCCCACTCCCACAGGGCCACAGGAACCCTAACCCCATTTTCTAAAAACCATCATTTCTCTCTACAAATCACTCAGTTCTTCATCTCCTTCACTCACTCAAACACATTGTCATCCATTTCATCAGGTAAAATTTTCTTCTCTCTTCTCTTGCAATTTTCTTTTTCAAATTTTGAAACTCTAAGGGCACGAATATGTGACTAGTGAATGCTCTTTTGCTTTTATTTTCAATGTTGAAGTCTGTGTTGTGTTCTGTTGAAATTGGTTCACGATTGATGCCCTCATTTCAAATTTAACTCTTGATATACTTTTCTTAGTTACCAATGCACACCAAGTGTTTGATAAAATACCCCAGTGACTCTTTTGGTTTGAAAATGAGTGTACTAGGATTTTGTATATCATGAGTGTTATATATGGTTGTTGCATGCTAGTATCTGAACACCAATGATTTGGTTAATCCAGCTTGTTAAAATGTTAATGGAACTCTAGGTTTTCATGAGAAAGATGCTGGAAAATGTTATGAACTGAGCACAATACTAGCTTAGGGACAGGCCAATTTTTCTAGAGGTGGGGGGAAGTGTTGGTGCAGCAGCAACAACAATGGAAGTAGAAGTAGCAACAAGAGAGTTTGATGAAGAGATGGCAAAACTGACAGATAAGTTCATTGGAGGAGATTGATTGTCGTGTCTTCACATATTTATGTTTATTGTCTTTTATTGTTTTTAGTTCATTTCAACTATTGGATAGTGCATTTTGGATTGCAGTTTGGTACTTTGTTGAATGTTGCATTTTGCTTGGTAATATTTAGTTAGGTAAATTGGTGAATTTTTTTTTGGGTGAAAATTTTTTGTTGGAAAGTGGTTTTGTGTTTTGATTGGTGAATTTTTTGTGAGTCAAGTACATAGTGGTTCAACAGGAAAATTCTAATGATGGTTGTACTCAGGAATGAGTTATGTGTACATTCATTGCAAAAACAGGTAAGAAAAGCAAGAACATGAAAATGTTTTGAGATCTGGAATGCACTAGACCAAGCCATGTGAATAAGTTTTATCAACCTAAATAGATTGTTTTGATTGAATGAGAGTCATCATTGACTCAGCTTGGTTGGTTTTGTTTGATTCTTGTCAAAGTCATGATGTGTGTTAAGCATGGAAAGGATCAAGGCATTTTGTTCTTGTAGCCAACCAATGTTTATATCTCTTGCAACCAACTTTGAGCTTTGTATGATATTTTGCTTTCAATTTGTGAATGATAACCCTTGAGCCTTGAAAAGGAAAAACAATGAAACTCTCCCACACCTAATAGGTAAGAGAGCCTCTTCATGAAAATGAAGGGTTGTCTATTTTCAATTTTGGAAGAGAAATTGTGTTTGTCTAATACAATTTGTAAAGGTGGAAATTGGTATTTTCTGTTTCTGAATCGTTTCTAAAAAAAGAGGAAAATGATGAATAAAAGTTCTCTTTTGTGATTAAATGTTGATATCAAAGGAAAGGAGGACACAAGTGATCTAAAGAGGAAAAAAAGGGGTAAAGTAAGAGAAATGAAACAATAGAAACAATTCATCATAAAATGATGTGCTCTCTTGTTTATTAGGCTTTTACATTATGAAAAACCAAGTATTTTTTTGTTTAGCCTTGCCCCAATACAACCCTCTGAAAGACCTTAGTGATCCATGCTAAAGACATTATCATGACTTAGAATGAGATAAGTAACAAAACTTATTCTATGTGTAGTTCAATGCATGAGCTGAGAGAAATACTTACCTTGTATGCTTGAGAGTAATCACTTGATGTGAGGGTAGTGTTCCTGATTGAAAAACAATAGATTGTGATTGTATTTCCTTCTTGGATTTGTTTTGAATGCATATCATCTTAGTTTTGTTGTGAGCACCACACATGAGAATATCTTTGTTGAACTAAGATGTAATTGAGATGGACATTTGCATTGATCAATTATGATTTATGTTTGTACATAACCTTTTGTTTGAAGATTCACTCCACCATGTACATAGCATATATTTATATAAGATAGAATAGTAATAATTTTCTTAGATAAGTAGGACTTTTGCTTGAGGACAAGCAAGGTTCTAAGTTGGGGGAAGTTGATAAGTGTCATATTTTAGTTAGTATATGATTTGAATGTTGGCAATCTTGTGATTTCAAGAACTTTTCTTAGAAACTTCCTTTAATTTTGAGTTATTTGGTAGTTAAAATATATTTAAATGTTTTTTTTATAATTTGAAGGTTTATCCAACTCTTTCTCGTGCAATGTTTGTAGATTAAAATATTGGTATATGATCAAAGCAAGGTGGAAGAAGTGGAAAGCATTTTTGGAGCAATGAGGAGTTGAATCCTAAGCAATTGGAGTTTTAAAGTGCCCTGTTTCTTTGCCCAAGCGAGACCAAAGTCACCTGGCAAATGAAATCTGTGAAAATAAGGGATCTTCCAGTTGATTTTCTCGTCTAGGTGAGAATGACTTACTTGGACAAATGTACTCGTTGTCCAAGACTCGCCCAGACGTGAATCAGTAACATGGCGACCCAAGCTTTCTTCATTCGGAAGTCTTCTAGTCGCCTAGGCGAGACATTCTCGCTTGGACAAATATTCATTAAACCAACTTGTTTAAAAGCTTGAAAAGATGAAAATTGGGAAAGGGGGATTCAATTTTAAGAGTTTCTAGAGAGAGAAACTGAGAGAAAAATGTGGGGAATTGTTTGATGATATTGTCACTACTAACATAAACGGCTAGTTATGTCTGTAAGATTAGATATAATTTTCATACTCTAATGTACGATTCGTGTATATATATATATATATATATATATATATACACACACACACACGAATCGTTTCTATTTGTTGTTGGTGATTTCATTATGTTCTTTATGCTTGATTCTATCTTATCAATAATGTCATGAACCTAGATCTTGAGTTTGACTGAAAAGTAGTCTTAAGTGTCTATATATATATATATATATACACACACACACACACACGAATCGTTTCTATTTGTTGTTGGTGATTTCATTATGTTCTTTATGCTTGATTCTATCTTATCAATAATGTCATGAACCTAGATCTTGAGTTTGACTGAAAAGTAGTCTTAA
>CM023960.1:15202757-15271014 GCA_013407115.1 Glycine latifolia
TATGCATTGAATTGGATGTTACAGCTTTCCTCATGATAATATGTATGCTTGTTCTGTGCCTTGTGTATGGTTGCCTTTCGGATAGATCTTCTGGCCAGTTAGATAGATATGGACCTCCCTAGGAGTAGAGCCCAACTCCTAGTCGATTTTCTCACGTAAAGGGTGTATGATCCCTTAAGACCAAAGATAAGTGGTCCCGTCGTGGTTGAAGTCTATTCTCGGAGGTGTCATATGCGTGCATCCATGTATAAAGGGGTAGCTCTGGATGGGATGGCACGGGTGTGAGTTTCGGTCTCACAATGGGGACTGAGAGTCCTGATGCTAATGATGATGCATCTTTGGCGGGCGTAGTACCACAGATACACATTAGAGCTAGAGAATGTCTACGTGTTGTTGTGAGGGCCAGGAGGCCTAGTGTTGTGATGCCTTTGATGTTATGTTATCATGGAAGTGAGCCAGGGGGAGGAGAAGCCTCCAAGAACCTTGAGCTTACTGAGATTGTATCTCACCCCGTGTGTGGGGATTATATTTTGCAGGTGATGCATCTGGCAAAGATGATGGGTCCTAGGGCAGGAGGCCCCAGTAGGGGCAGCCACTGCATAGCTGCTTGGGCAATATTCTAAGAGCATTGTGGCTCACTGTTTATGTATATGATGTATTTTGTACCCCTGCGAGGGAAGATATGCATGCACATGTCTTTTGGATCTTATATGGATTGTGATGTATAGACGTTGTATATTTTGTATCCTCATGTGAGAATGTGATCTGTGAGATCATGGCACAGGGTGCCTATTCTTGTGTATAGCCACAGTGATTGTTTTGATGATGTATATATATAGATACATGTGGCTTCTGATTCTCCTGAGATATCTGTATGGATATTACTGTTTTACCTGTCGTTCTCTATGTTACTTGGATCGTAAAGGCTTGTTGTGGTGCCTTGGCATTCGTAATACGAATTGTGAATACTTACCATATATGATGAATCAAGAAATATGGTTTTGAAAACACTTCCGTTGTTTTGATTATTGATTTTAAATTAATTACTGTGCTAATCTGATTAAGTAATTGCTAATGCACTGGATGCATACGGAGTGTTACAACATTGTTGCACTTGAGGAGGGAAGCATTTATGCTGAGGTTGAGGGATTTCCTGGAGGGCCCCATGACACTTCAATGTTGTCACTTTATGCTGATCATGTCACAGGAAAAGTTTGGACAGGATGTTATATATAGGGTGAGCATGAAGAAGGATCAAAATATATGCTGAAGTTGGATGAGTCTTTTAGCTTTCAACATGTCGTTCAATTGAAGGCATTTGTAATTGCTTGATGTATGAGAGAATCATCCTATGATCCATTACATTGCATATACATCATTCATTTGTTTGCATTCATGATTTTACAAAAACACATGGTTTGTGAAAAAGGTCTAAGATTTCATGATTGCATCAAAGATAAGTGCTCATAGTTTCAAGTTTTTGGAAAAACTATTTTGGATTGTGTTAATCGATTACCACATATTGGTAATCTATTACTTGAGCCTTGAAGAACATTTTAATCGATTACAGGGATTGAGTAATCGATTACTCAATATAAACATAGAACATGACCTGACTGTGATAATAGATTACCACTTATCTGTAATTGATTACTTAGTTCATTTATGAAAAGAAAAATCCCTGTAGTTGTAACGACCCGACTCGTCGCTACTGTATCATACACTTAATCATGCTTTTAATCATGATTTATAATTGAAATCCCTTTAAGTTGATTATATATAAAAAAAATAGTAGTAAATTTTTCGCGTGAGCATAATTAATATCACAAATCAAAATACGAATATTCAATGATGTAATACATCGTAATACTTATATATTGAAGAACATAATTTGGTGATGATTACAAATGACCATGTCTGAAGTGTACAAAATTTTCAAAAGAAACAAAAGATTAAATAACTAAGATTGAGTTGTCACAGTACAACTCTTGTCTGGGATCTAGTCCAATGTCATCCCGACAACACAACACATCTATAAGCCGGGATCTAATCTAACATTACCCCAGCTACTTGGCAGCTCCATCAAAAGAAAGTATCTCCCATACTGCCTGCTACTGCCCATCTACTCACACGAACACGGTTCATGATCATCACAGGTACCAAAACCACATGGCACAAGAAAGCAAAGGTGAGTTCATCATGTAAAATAACAATCGATAACATCAGTTAAGAAAAGACAATTCGGTCATTGCAATATTACAACAATATCTAAGCATTTCATCACGCAATCAATTATGGACAACCCGTCCAAAAACATTTCACAATCCATCTTATAATGACTAGTCATGATGCATGCTCTTGACTTTTCTCTCAACATGCAATGTGGTACCATCCCGAAAATAGGTCATCTCAGTGATCCAAATGATAGCTGCAGCTACGTCGGGATCACTCTGCCGTGCACAGGACTTACCCCCCATGGTGATCAACCAAAATGGGTGTCATAAGGATCTCCCTACAGACGTGGCCCCCAGTACCTCTGTACTCTATAGTCAATCATCCTATTTCCGTCATGCAAATGAAGTATGTTACATGGGCTCCATCAATGTATGACCCGACCAGGGATACTCTCTTCCAGCTAGGATCTGTCATACACCCCCCATGTACATACATATGTCACATGGGCTCTATCAATGTATGGCCCGACTAGGAACATTCTCTTCCCGAATAGGATTTGTCATACACCCCCCATGTACATATACGTTGACCTATTTACGGGCCCACTAATGCACTGATCGTGGTCCTCATAAGGTTAACCACCCGGTCCTGGCATCTCACATCTATATATAGAATATCACCACGACACCATCAATGTATGGCTCGGCCCGGGATCAACTCGTCTTGACTAGGATACTGCCATACACCCCGTGGGTATTTATGTATATCCAACCGCATTCAGATCACCATGGGCACCATAAATGTATGGCCCAGTCCAGGAACAACTCGTCCTGGCTAGGATAATGTCATACACCCCCATGGTATCAATGCATCCAATATCTCAAGCCATCACATAGGCTGACCTCAACTATTACCAATGTACTCACATACGTCCCTTACACGTTTATTCACAAACACTACAAACAAGTGAATTGGTGTGAAGTATTAGGTGTCCGGGTTGACACCTGTCTATAACAACTTTGAGGTAAGAATCCGAACAAGGTCGGATGCCGGCGGAAAAGGTCGGTCAAGGTCTGTAAAGATCGGACAAGGTCGGTAAAGATCGGACAAGGTGGATCAAGGTCAGTGAAGATCAGACAAGGTTGATCAAGGTCGGTGAAGATCGGACAAGGTCGATCAAGGTTGAACAAGGGAAGGAAAAAATGGATAAGAGCAAACAAGGTCGGAAGAGGTCGGACAAGGTTGGTAAAGATCGATCAAGGGCGGTCTAGAGGATCCTTGGGTTTCTATAAAATACCAAGGACGAACTCAGCACTATGCAATCGATTACATAAGCGTTGTAATCGATTATAACAGATAGCGTTTGCAAGACTCGTGATTGTATTAATATCACCAACTTACACAAGGTTGTCCAGGTAAGGAGAGCCGAGTAAGGAAAACCCAGTGGCTTTACAAAGAAAAGGTACGAGCTCTACCGAGTAGGGAAACCTGGTAGCTTACAAAGAAAAAGCTTGAACTTAGCAATTCTAAGGAGAATAGCCCATCCCAGGCGAGGAACGTGGTAGCTCTAAGGAGATGATCTTAACAGCTCTAAAGAAATGACCCCGGGTAAAGAACCCAGTTGTTTTAGAAAAAGGGACATAAGCTCAACCGAGTAGAGGACCCGATGGCTCTTTTCCCGAGAAAGCACGAGCTCATCCAGATTAGGGAACCCGATGGCTCTTTTCCCGAGAAAGCACGAGCTCATTCGAATTAGGGAACCCGATAGCTCTTTTCCTGAGAAAGCATGAGCTCATCTGGATTAAGGAACCCGATGGCTTTCTCTCTCTCTCTCAAAGTAACTCGAGCTCGATAGCTCCAAAGTACAACCCCGGGTAAGGAACCGATATATCTAAGGAAAAGGAAGTGAGCCCTAGTAGCTCTAAGGAGGCAACCCCGGGTAAGGAACCCGGTATACAGACGTCCGCCAGCAAGGACTAAGTCACATCCTGCATGCACACCTGCATGCTACGTAAACCGCTCAGCTCGGCACACCCATCCCGGTAGTCGATGTAACAACCTAGATTACAAGTTGTTTAGTGAGGTTTGATGTGTGATTATGTTGCTTGATTACTTGATTTATTTGATAAGTGTTGTTTGTTACTGTTCTACCTTGGTATGCGTGTTTGATGTTGGATGTGTTAAGTCAACTTTGCTGGCTGTGATTGCTGCCCGTACATGTATGGTGGATATGTCCTGTCAGCTGTGTTTATAAGCAGCCATGTGCACAACGGAAGCGTATTCGTCTCTCTCTTCTTTGCGTTTTTCTCTGTTCTCTCTCTCAAACTCACCCAGAACCCTCTTGATGCCAACCCCTTTTTTGTTACCTTCAACCTACGAGAGCCAACGTAGCTGTTGCTGAGTCCTGATGTGAGGCTCGTGGACGAACTCCTGGTTAGGTAAGGGAAGTTTATCGTGTTTTATAATAGCTTTAGATGCCATGGTTTGGGGACCAGAGAGTCCAACTGTGATGATAACTGCATGTCCCTGGTGTGTGTGTGGTTTTCCAGAAAGGCTAAGTCTTTTATGAATAGGATGTGTTATGCCTTAAAGCGGTTGAATGTCGTTTGTGTTGATGTTTGATGTTCTGGGATGAAGAGTCGATGGTGCTCTTGTGGGGAGTAAAGGTTTTTTAAGAGCTCCCCGTGCATGTGTGTGAAGTTGGCATTTTTGATGCTGAAAGGCTTCTAAGACACATGCGGAAGTGTTCGTGAAGGTGATGAGTATCGGGATGGGTTGGCCGTGTTACATAGACATCAACCCCTTGTGTTTTGACGTCAGCTACCGGGATGGGTAGGCCGAGTTAAGAGGGTTATGTAGCATGCATGCATACGGGACGTCACTTAGTCTTTGTTGGCGCACATTTGTATACCGGGTTCTCTAATTGTCGTCTTTCTTCTAAAACGACCGGGTGCCTTACCCGGGATGGGCTATTCTCTTTAGAACTGCTAAGTCCAAGCCCCTTCCTTGAGAGCAGCCGGGTTCCTTACTTGGTAGAGCTTAGACCTTTTCTTTGTAAGCTACCAGGTTCCTTACTCGGTAGAGCTCTGAACTTTTCCTTGTGAGCTATCGGGCTTCCTTACCCGGATAACCTTTTATATGTTAGTGATAATACACATCCGGGATCTTACAAGCGCTATCAGTTATAATCAATTACAGCGCTTATGTAATCGATAGCATAGTGTTGAGTCCGTTCATGGAATTTTTATTGAAACCCAAGGATTCCCTTGACCGATTTGTACTGACCTTGACTGACCTAGTCCGCCTTCGTCCGACCTTGTTCGGATTCTTTCTTCAGAGTTGTTATAGCTGAATACCAACCTGGACACCTCGTACTTCACATGGTTCACTTGGTTGTATGTGTTTGTGAGTGACGTATGCAATTACGTTGGTAGCATTTGAGCTCGGCCTATGTGATGGCTTGAGAGGATGTATGCATTTGGATATACATGGGTGCTTGAATTGTTTGTATTGGTATGGTGATGATCGTGTTGGTTCTTGACCGGGTTGTATACCTCTATTGTTGTGTTTATTGTTGTTATTTAATATGATGAACTCACCTTTACTTTGTTGTACCTTGTGGTTTGGTACCTGTGATGATCGCGAACTGGGTTCGTGTGAGTAGATGGGCAGCCGTAGGTGCTTGGAAGAGGACCGTGTTGATGTGGAGCCGTCGGGTTTTGCTGGGATGTCAATGGACATGACCCCGGGCAAGAGTTGCATTTTTGCTAGATGCACCTCTTGTTTTTTATGGATGCACTCCTCTTATTTTGCTATTTACATCCCTGACTCTTTTTACTTCTCCTTTCATTTGTAAAATACTTGATGTACATATATTGGGACATGATTTTTTTTGTACTTATAATTAAACTATGTCTTATGAGTGCTTTCATTTACGTGTATTTTCTATGATGATGGTCGATATGTGCTAGCGAAAAATTTATCATCGTTTTCACAAGTAACAAAAGGGGTGTTTTTCTTTTTAACATGAATCTATATCATGGTTATGAGTTAGTAATTCAGTAGCGACGTGGCGGGTCATTACACAAGTGGTATCAGAGCAGGGTCTCTCTACCAGTATGGTGTGGTTCGAGGACGAACCTGGTGGAAGCTGATGGGCATGTAACATCTCGGGTGCTGACGAGGGCGGGGAGTGATCGCCGGTGCAATGAGGCACGGACAAGGAGCGGCTCCTGACAGGCTTCCAGCGGAAGGGGTACATGAATGAATCGAATACACACCCAAACGAGAGGGATCTAGAGGCTGTGCAGGTATGAGACTGTACAGTTGAGGATAACTTAAAGGAAATAATAGGTACTACCTATACCAACAAGGTGCAACCATTTTTCGGTAGCCCATAACTTAAGAACTCCACAGTTAAGCGTGCTTGACTTGGAGCAATTCTGGGATAGGTGACCTCCTAGGAAGTTTCTCAGGAAGTGTGTGAGTGAGGACAAAGCACGTTGAAAAGTCTTGTGTTGGTATGTGGGGACAGTCATTGATCCTACAAGTGGTCGGGTGTTACAAGTATCAGAGCAGGTTGGACCTTCCGGCCAGTGAGTTGTGAGTTTGCTATGTTTCTCTGTGCAGGACTGTGTTGATTGTTGAGTATTTGATTGTTGAAGTGACTAGCTATGCTGTGCTGGGTTATGTTGTTTGTGTTTGAGCCTTGTGTAGGGTGTTGTTTTTAGTATAGTCATGACATATTTGTATTTCTCACGCATGCTATACCATAAGTTCTAAGCATTGTTGGGGGTTATCAGACTGGCCATCTATATAATCTGGGACAATGCAAGGGGACATTACGACAAGCAGTTTGGGAATACAAATCATAGAGAGCCTGTATCGTATGATTAGTGTTTATTTGTGTATTCCTTTTGGGTTCTCACTTCTTGTTGTACGCAGAAAGTGATGGCCGGTACGAACAATCGAGTGATAGCTGATGTTTTCCAAGCCTTAGCCCAGGCATTGGGGAATCAGAATAGGGGAGAAGCCCCTGGAGCCATGGAATACCAGGGATGTGACCGTTTTTAGCGCAACAATCCTCCCTCATTCCATAGGGGGTACAACCCGGACGACGCTCAAACTTGGATTCGAGAGATTGAGAAGATCTTCCAGGTTATGGCGTGCCCCGAGGAACAAAAGGTCGCCTTCAGCACTTATACCTTGGCAGAAAAAGTCGAGTATTGGTGGGATAATACTCGTCAATGCATGGAGGCGGAAGGTCGGGTTGTAACCTGGGAGACCTTTAAGGAGGCGTTATTGGAAAAGTACTTCCTGGAGGACGTGAGGAACAAAAAGGAGATGGAGTTCCTTGAGCTAAAGCAAGGAAACCGGACTGTGGCCGAGTATGCGGCTAAGTTCGAGGAGTTGATGAGGTACTTACTCACTGCCAAGGACGGGATGGAGAAAGCTCTAAGTGTGTTAAGTTCTTGAACGGTTTGCGACCTGAGGTGAAGCAAGCCGTGAACTACCAGGGAGTCCGTCAGTTTCTGGCCCTAGTCAACATGTGCTGGATTTAGGACGAGGATTCCAGAGACAGGGAGGTCTACTACCGAAACACGGGCCCTGTGAAGGATAGGAAGATCGGGCACCAAAGTCGTGGGAAGCCCTACACTATCCCTCATAAGCAGAATGATCATTGCCCCAACCACCAGAGGACCACTACTGCGGGATTCCCGAGTGGTGGTAGTAGTGGACCAGTTGCCTTCCCAACCTGGAAAACGTGCTTCAAGTGTGGCATGCCCGGGCATTTCACTGCTGAGTGCGGACAAAGGGGCCTGATCTGTTTTAACTGTAAGGAGAAGGGTAATTTCCAAAGAGAGTGCCTACACCCCAAGAAGGAGTGGAATGGTGGAGGCCAGCGGAGGCAACCCGGACAACCGAGGACAACAGGAAGAGTCTTTACTCTTAGTGGTGCTGAAGCCTCGAATTCCCGGGATTTGATCCAAGGTGAGTGTTTCATAAACGAAGTTCCTTTACGTGTACTTTTTGATTCCGGCGCAACCCATTCTTTCGTATTCTGGTTGTGTGTAGAACAACTTAAACTTCCCGTGTCTTCTTTAAATAATGAACTTGTGGTTGAGACCCCGGCTAGTGGGTCTGTGTTGACTTCCGAGGTATGTTTGGACTGCCTTGTGGAAATTTCTGGTAGAAAATTCCGTGTTGATCTGGTTTGTTTGCCTTTTAGGCAGATTGACGTTATTTTGGGTATGGACTGGTTATCTTTCAACTAGGTTCTGTTAAACTGCTATGATAAGATGGTCATGTTTGGCAACCCGGATGTGAGAGAGGAAATAAAGTCCTTTTGATCTTTTGATGCATGTGTATTTCAAGTTGAATGAATTAGAGTCTTGTCAAAATTTGGATGTGCTAGTTCCATGTGGTGTTTGAGTGTAAACATAAACCCATACACATTAGAAGAGGTTGAGTGTTGCTCTTTGAGAGATTTCTATCACCTTGGTTCATTCTTAATTTTAACTTGACTACTTTTTCACTTTGCACTTTGTGATCATGTGTTCATAGATTGTTTGTTACCTTAATATCATTCTTCCATTTTTCATCTTTCTCACTTTTGTGCATTGTTAGGATCCATTGAAAATTTTGTGTGCCTTGTTCATACCTTTCTTTTAGTTTGTGGTTTACTTTAGTTTGAATTTTCCTTAGTCTTTTCTTTTAGTTTTGCCCAAGAGTGTAAAAGTTTAAGTGTGAGGTATTTTGATTGAGTGTTTTTAGTTTAATATTTTTCTATTCTTCTTAGCTTATTTTCGTATTTTATACTCACTTGACCTATATTCCTTGTGCAGGACCTGGAGAGGTCTATAGAACCCCCAATGCTGCATATGAGTAGTCCCTGGAAAGATAAGGAAAATATCTAATTTTGTCAAAGATAAGCCGAGGACAATTTTGTCATTTTGAGGGTCATTTTAGGCTTGGAAGTCAGAACCTCTGCACTTGAGTTTTGGGCTGTGAATTTGTGTAATTAGTAATTAGTTAGATTAGATGGGCCTAATCATGGCCCATCCTTTCCTACTGATTCAGTCACTATAAATTAGTGCAATTAGTTAATGGATAAAAGACACACTTCATTTGAACACAAACAAAATTTGTAGTTTCTTTTAGAAGTTTTCAGAATTAAAAAGTTCTTTTTCTTTTTTTTTTCTCTCAATTGTTCTTCATTGTTTTTTATTTTTCTTCTCCCTTTTATCTCTGTTCTTCTATTTTTCTCATATAAATTTCGTGGCTCTTCCATTGATGATGATCATGGAAGGCTAAACAATCAATCAATCCAAGGATCCAGTCCAAGCAAGGAGAATTTGAGTTCTGGTTTGGTATTTTAATTTCTATGTGAATGTTCATCTTCTTCTTCAATCCTCTTTTCAATTTTCATGATTATGAACATGTTTAGGATTGAAAATGAATTAGGTTATAGATTTATTTCTTAATTTTGAATTGTAATCATAGATTGTTTGGATGATATTTCAATCCGATTTGTGATTTCAATTGATTTAGGAGTTAATTCAATTGAATTGCTTCAAATGATATTGAATGAACCTTGATTATATGATCATTATATGATAACTATGATAATTTGTATTGTTTTGTTTGGTGAATTGGATTGATATTCTTGAATCTATTTTACAACACCTTTTATCAATTCTGTTAGTTTATGCATTTTTCTTTAATTCTTGTTTATGTTCCTACAATTTTTATTCATTGCATACAAACTGTTCGATTAAAATCTCCCTATTGTTTATTAGTGAATTGAAGTTGAAACCAAATTGATTGTGTCTCTGAGTTGATCTAGGTTAATCCTGTGCTACATAATTAGCGTAGTTTAATTGTTTTGTAACTATTCGACAGTCGTTATTAGCTATCATTGTCATATGTATTTGTGTTGGTATCATTTGTAGCATACCTCGCATTACTTCCCGAATCATTAAATTCATCTATTATCTCACCATGCCTTGTCCAACATGTATAACTCCGACCAATTTCATTACACACTAAATGATCTTTCAAGTCATGCACACTAACTCTTATTCCATAACAACACTTTAAACAAGGGCATATGATTTTACTTGGGTCTTCTGCATGATCAACAACAAACCTAATGAACTCATCCATTCTATCCTCATATTCTTTTTGATAAGCAGTTGGCAGTCATCCATTCTCGATCCATACTTAACTAATCTAACAAAATAATTATTCACATTAGCCACTAGCTCTTTAACACACATATGTCTGGAAGGGTGCAACCCACCCATGAAAATATAGGCAACGTCAGTTATGAAAATAATCTTACAAACATTTATTTCCCTAATTAAGCTTCTTTCGTAACTCATGACCTTTTTCTCTTCAAGCGCTTACTTAAGACAAAATAACATATAATGATTGCCATCAAAGTAATACAATTCAACATCTTCATATATATGATCAACATTGCTAAGATCCTTTTCTTTCTTTCATACGTTTCCATCTATTCTGCCATGATGAAAGTTTAACATTTCATTGCTTATTAAAATTATTTCATCGCACATAAAACTTAAAAAATACAATAAAAATGCATATTAGATAATCCTTACAAAATAATATACATAGTCTAACACATGGCTAATCATCATATCTCACTTGGATTTTGATAAATAAAAATACCTATAAAATCATACTTTAGGAGATAGCAAGTATCTTCAAGAAGTTTCAATGAATCACAATTTATCAATCAAATTAAATATCAAGAGAAACCACAAGAGATAATGATAAACTCTCCAGCCGACAATAGGAGGAAAGAAGCCAACAAATTAGTTTGAGAAACCAAATTATACCTATCAATAAAAAATTAACTAATAAGAAAGTAAACAAATTAAGTAAGATATTTATATAAGGCAAGAAAACAACCTATTGTAAATTTCACTTTATATAATTCAACAAAATAACCTCTCATAAGTTTGGCTCAATAACCCATTTCTTATAAACACTCCCTAAATTTCGCTTTATTTATTACATGAATATATACTTTGGTTAAGGGACAAGTGCTTCAATTTAAAATATATATTCCTGGGTATCATGGTAGCAAACACGGAGTTTAAGAGACATGATAGATAAAAATTGGGTGGGGTCGATTATGTACAACAATTAAACACCATTTTTGGTGCTCGGAGGCTAGAGCATAAACAAGACACTTCATTAAGGAAAGGAATGTTGAAAATTTAAAAATGCCTAACAAAATAGAACAAAAAAATGATCATATTTCAATTTTTCACAGAAAAATACATATTAGTCATACCTATTGAGGGAGATTACCTACTGAAAGATGAGCAAGCCATGGAACAAGAAGATGAAATGCGGGAATAGAAATAATAAAATCTCAAGTAACATGTATATGTAGCAAAATGAAACATGCATGAAGAAGAGATAATGGGAGACTAGAGGTAATTGATAGTGGGTAATGGGTATGATTATCTGTACTTTAATTCAACAATATGCATTCCCATGACAAGGGAATTCGTTTACCTAATCCCTCCATCCGAGAATAAAAAAAAAAAGCATAAAATGTGGGTATAATAATTTCTTACTAATAAAACATATCCAGAACTAAATATTTTGTTATCTCCTAACTTTCATAGTAATAGATATTCCTGGCTATTCCAAGGAATAAAGCAAGATATCATGAAACAAAACCCCTCAATTTCGTGAGCATTATTTAATACACCAACCTGTACGTACTGAAGGGATTGTGGGTTGGTTTTAACTTCAAACCCTAAAACCTTAGAAGCCGCTTAATTTTTTCTAGACCCTTCTCTTTCTTTTCATAAACCCCCAACCCCACGCACACTCTCTTAGTTCTCTCTCGTTTGCATTTGCATTGCTTCCTGCATTTTCTTTACCTTCTCTCTGTCTTTTCCATACTCACATCATGTATCGCTTTGCTTCTAACCTGGCTTGCAAAGCAAGGTCACCCTCCAATTCCACTCTTATTTTTAATATGTTCCCTTATTACTGTGTTGTGTGGGAGCTAAATTAGCCATGTGGGTTACCCAGAAAATCTTGCATAATGGATCAAAATTTGAACTTTTTAATTATTGCCTCATTGGGTATTGTGTGTTTAATTCTTAGATATTGGGTGCTAACACATGATTGGGAACAATGAACTTGTTTTGACTTTGAATTGATGTTTCTTTGGTTGCAGGATCGCTAGGAGTAGCAGCCAACAGGTGGAACACTAATGCTTTAAATGATACTCTTTCCTTTTTAGTATTGTAATGTTTGCGTTTGAAAATGTTTTAGGGTGATTCCTTATTCTATATGTGTGTGTGTGTGCATATATATATATATATATATATATATATATATATATATAATCTATTTTCTTTGTTGCATGTTGTAGATTGGAAGTAGACTGAGTTTGAGCAGAAACTATGCGGCTAAAGACATTAAATTTGGTGTGGAGGCTCGGGCTCTGATGCTTAAGGGTGTTGAAGAGCTTGCTGATGCTGTCAAAGTAACCATGGGTCCCAAGGTAACTGAATGGATTGTTATTTGCTTTTTGGTTTATTTAGATGGGGAAGGTTATTATTACTTTATACTTAATAGTAACGGTAAGGGGAAAGTGTTGGAACTTGGAAGGAATGACACTATGCGAATGATTCTGATGGTCGATCTCAGATGTCTATGAAGTCAATTCTTGCTTTTGAGGGACAAAAAGTAAAAAACCACTATTTAACAAAAGAGTGAAAGATGTTAATGCTGGACTTTTTGTGTATTGCCATTGTGCAATGGGTGTTGCTTGTGTTTGTTGATGTTGAGTTTATTATCTTTTAGGGCTGTAATGTTGTGATTGAGCAAAGTTTTGGTGCCCCTAAAGTAACCAAAGATGGAGTAACTGTTGCAAAGAGCATTGAATTCAAGGATAAAGTTAAGAATGTTGGTGCCAGTCTTGTAAAGCAGGTTGCTAATGCTACTAATGATGTGGCTGGTGATGGTAAGCTGATATATCCAAAGAAGATTGTACTTCATAGTAAATTTTTGTCTATTTGTTACTTGTACAATATTAGATTGCATGGTTCCGTGGTTGCTAAAAAGTTAGTTTATCTTTCATCCTAGGACATAGTATAGATGTTAGAAGACTATAAACTGACTATCAGCTTGCTGGTATTTATCCAATAAGTAGGTGTTGTTACCATGAAAGAATATTGAGGGAGCATTTCAATTGTCTTGCAGGAACCACATGTGCTACAGTCCTTACACGAGCAATATTTACTGAAGGCTGCAAATCAGTCGCGGCTGGAATGAATGCAATGGACCTGAGGCGAGGTATAAGTATGGCTGTCGATGCTGTGGTGACAAATTTGAAAAGCAGAGCAAGGATGATTAGCACATCTGAAGAAATAGCGCAGGTTTGTTGTCATACTGTGCTAGAGCCTCTTCTTGTATATTGCAGGAGATGATAATAAGGACTCTGGGTTTTAACTTTAATTTCTGTTTTTGAATTTTGAATTTGAATTGATAGGTTGGGACAATATCTGCTAATGGAGAGAGAGAAATTGGTGAGTTGATTGCAAAAGCTATGGAGAAAGTTGGCAAAGAGGGAGTAATCACAATTTCAGTAAGTTTTTATCTGATTATCCTATTGATCAGTGTTGTATGCCTGTTTTACTTGTAGAAAGTTTTTTATTTTCTTCCTTTCTTTTGCTTTTCTTTGTGGAGGAAAGTGTGGGGGTTGTTTAATAGTATTATCTTGATAATGAAATGCTTCTGGAAGCTTCCTATGAAGTGTTATTTTTTCCTTTCAGATTCCATCTTTGGTCATCGGGGATAGTCATAGAGTCATTTCTTTTTCTGCCATTATCCCTGATTCCAACTTAGTTTGAATTTTTTCCCCTTGTATTCTGTATCTTACAGTGCCTGATCATTGTAACTATTTCAGGATGGCAAAACCTTATATAATGAGTTGGAAGTTGTTGAAGGAATGAAGCTCGACAGGGGATACATATCCCCTTATTTCATTACAAACGATAAGAACCAGAAATGTGTATGTTTTCTCTTCTCTCTACTTCACAACATTAAAATATATGCAGAAGGATTGTATGAAGTCACTTGTTCATGAACCTTTCTTTTGTTTCATATGTACTTACACTTGCCATGTCTTGTTGTCTATAGGAACTTGAAGATCCCCTCATTCTAATTCATGAGAAGAAAATCTCTAGTATAAATGCTATAGTTAAAGTCTTAGAGTTGGCTTTGAAGGTGAGCAGTGCCATTCACTTTTGCATTTGACTTTTAAAATAATTGATATTGGCTGACACCTTCTTATCTCCAGAGACAAAGATCTTTATTGATTATTTCCGAGGATGTGGAAAGTGATGCACTTGCAACTCTTATTCTAAATAAGCTTCGGGCTGGAATTAAGGTTTGTTTTGCCCGTCTGTAGGTTAGGATTTTAGGTCTTAGGTTCCTAAAAATTTGGATTATTGGTTTTGTGGAGTTGATGTTATATATGAAGCTTTGCTGTAGGTGTGTGCTATTAAAGCCCCTGGTTTTGGTGAAAATAGGAAGGCTGGTCTTCAAGATCTTGCAGTTCTCACAGGAGCAGCAGTGAGTTTACTGTTGAGGTTAATGCTGCATTAAGTCTTATTTTGTGAACTTATTACTGATACCTTTCTGTATCCTAATAGGTTATTACTGAAGAGCTTGGCTTGAAGCTTGAAAAAATGGATTTGGATATGCTTGGCACCTGTAAAAAAGTAAGAATTTAGCTTTATTTGTAAAGCATTTGAATCCATTGTAGAATTTTAGTACCTTTTCCCGGTTAATGTTTTTTACTGGTTCTGGTAGAGGATGTTGACTTTCCTTGAGCAAGTATCTTGTTTGATATTGGAATATATTTTCATTGAGTTCTCCATTTGTATCCTGATACTGCTTAGGGTTAATGATGGACTCCTGATCTGAATCAAGTCCTGTTTGCCCCGATCTTCCTTGCAATGGAATCAATTCTTCAATTGATAGAAAAACAGAATAGGAAATGCTCTGTTTTCAAGAAAGCTTTTTAGGTTGGTGTTTAAGAAATGGATCAGTGGAAAAGGATTAGGAACGGATTTGGATTGACACCATGGAATAGGAATTCCAATAAGTCTTGCAAGAATCACCACAATAGCTCAGAAGCTATTGATAAGAAACAAGAAGTTCTAAACTAAGAACAAGGGAGAAAACTCTCAACCTAACACACACAAAGTGCATTTAATTTCATTCAATCAAAAAGTTCTTACAATCTATTCAGATGTAGCTTATATAGGACACGAAAATACAAGCTAATGAAATGTAAATGCGTCCTAAATGAAATACAAATGTAACTTCCAAGGGAAGCTATCCAAACAAATGCTTTTAAACTGAAAAATGGCGCCTCTGCAGCAGAAACTGAAATAATCGATTATTTCGAAAGGTAATCGACTATTTTGAAGCAAGTAATCGATTACTAACTCCTGGTAATCGATTATATTGTTCATATCAGCCTGGAAACTGACTCAAGAACAATGTAATCGATTATTTTAACAAATAATCGATTATCACAGGAGCTCCCAAACCCAGGTAATCGATTATTTGATTGGGTAATCGATTATTTTGCTCATATTCATCCTGGAAACTGATATATGGCCAAAATAATCGATTAATCCGACAAGTAATCGATTAAAACAGAGCTATTTGCATTTTTCAGACTGATGTAATCGATTACAGGATGCTTGTAATCGATTACAGGCATCAGAAGATGCTTTTAATCTGTTACAGGATGCTTTTAATCTATTACAACAGACAGCACTCCTTTTGTGTTTTCACTACTTTTGTGGGCTTCTTCTTGCTTTTCCAAGAGGTATAAGTTGGATTGGATATGATCTTGAAGTGTTTGAGCCCTAGCCCTTGTCATTGGCCCTTTAATCACCAAAGGAAGTTCTTCCATGTGAAGTTCCAAGCCTTCCTCCTCTTGACTTGGTTTGAGGATTGCATCAGTTAACGTGGACAGCTAACTGAGGTTCATAATGTTGTAGGTAACAGTTTCTAAGGATGACAGTGTCATTCTTGATGGAGCAGGTGACAAGAAAGCACTTGAGGAAAGATGCGAGCAGGTTTGAGTTGATTAATACATTTGGTCCCATGCATTCTATTTCCATCCAATGATCTGTAAGGCTTAATGATGCACCTAACTTGTTCATGATGAATTTTGATAAACAGATTAGGTTAGCAATTGAAAACAGTACCTCAGATTATGACAAGGAAAAGTTACAGGAAAGATTAGCCAAGCTTTCTGGCGGTGTTGCAGTGCTTAAGGTATGCCTACTTGTGTCATTTTGGTTAATGGTTTATCCCTGGTGAACATCCCACTGAGGTTCTGCGATGGCAAAATTAACATTTGAAACTGCACTTTTGCAGATTGGAGGAGCCAGTGAAGCTGAAGTTGGTGAGAAGAAGGATAGAGTGACTGATGCATTAAATGCAACTAAGGCTGCAGTAGAGGAGGGCATAGTGCCTGGTAAAATATAAACTCTAACAGTTCAATGGTTAGTTTTACAATCTCAAATCAGATCTGACTTTAATTTGTTCTCGCATTGCAGGTGGTGGTGTTGCTCTTCTATATGCATCAAGAGAGTTGGATAAACTTCAAACTGCTAACTTTGATCAGAAGATTGGTGTCCAGATTATCCAAAATGCTTTAAAGGTCCGTTTTCTCTGAATTTTTTCTGATTTTCTCTTTAGCTCCTCCATATTGCATTTTTAATGCTTACACTTTGTATCTTGTGGAAGGAAAACCAGCACCATATTTCTTTTACCCAAATGTTCATCTGCAATATGATGGATATGGACATTTTCCTTTATGATATAGTTTAACCTAGATTGTTATTTTGGGTTATCATTTTTTATTACTTGTTCATAAAAATAATGCAGACACCTGTGCTCACAATTGCATCAAATACGGGAGTTGAGGGTGCGGTTGTTGTTGGCAAACTATTGGAGCAGGAGAATCATGATCTAGGATATGATGCAGCCAAAGGTCAGTGATAATTGTTATCTTTCTCCTTAGTTGTGTTTTCATTCCATGTCAGAAGAGATACTGATTCTGGTGACATTTTTTGCAATTTTTTTTCCTGCTTCACAATTAGGTGAATATGTTGATATGGTTAAAGCTGGAATCATAGACCCCTTGAAGGTGATCCGAACAGCCTTGGTTGATGCAGCCAGGTAGGATGTTCAGAAATTTGTTGTAGATATTAAATGCATTTTAATTATTTGTTTGTTATGTAACTTGCTTATAGCTGAATGATGTCGTGTGATTTATATAGTCAACCTCTCCTTGTGAGATAAGACCCCTTTTTTGGTTATTATGCAACTTTCTTATGACCCTTCCTGTGCAGTGTATCATCTTTGATGACAACAACTGAAGCTGTGGTGTCTGAACTTCCAAACGATGATAAAGATACTCCAGCTATGGCTGGTGGCATGGGTGGCATGGGTGGCATGGGTTATTAACCAGCTTCTATTGATTTGGTTGCACTTGAAAACAAGGATTGGTGCTGAACCCTCACATACAGCCCCCCCTTTTTTGTTAAATTATTTGGTTTGTGAAGGCATCTTTGTAATCATAGTGAGAGATCGAGATGTAGGTATAAGGAAATGTGACTGCAACAATTCCAATTATAAGATATTTAGAGCAATTTTTACATCCTAACTCAAGGCATTGTTCCCTTAAAATTTGTCAGTTAAAGGATATTTTTGATAGATTTATAACGTAGTATGATCCGTTCACATTTAGTATGTTAATAATTTGGAATTCTATACGACTTTGGTAAATTATGACGAGATGTTCTAGAACCCAATCTTCTCGGAGTTCATTTGGATGTAGGTATGAAAGGTTGTGTTTATAAGAGTAGGGGTGAAAATTGTTCAGCCAATCTGTGTAAGAGTAGGGTTGAAAATAGTTCAGCCAGTCTGTTGGAGGCTTGCTGTCTGACCCGTCAAAGGCACCTTTATTAAAAAGGTCAGACTTAGGTTTTTTACAAAGCTTTTTTAGTTACAAATAAGAAAATAATGTATGTAATGATACGTGAACTTCATTTTCATCTACAAAAAAATCATAAATGGGTCCTTTTGAACATCAGGAAAAAAAGTGACCCTTATTAAGACTTTTTTGTTTTGTTATAACCTCCAAGAATTTAACGCCAGTTGAGGAAAAAAGAAAGTCACGAAACAGGTAATGAGACATAGCAACATTGATCTCAGCCCTAAATGCTGATTTCGCATACCATTCTAATCCACTAAAATTCTCAGTAGCATGAGAAAAAAACTAAAAGCAAATCATAAACCCGTTGCTGAATAGTTAAAAGCGAAAACCAACAAGGGAGAGCCCAGATTCATTTGAAGGCAAGGGAATTGATATTGGTCCCTCCAAGTTGCTATTGGTTTCTACCATTCTAGTGAAAAGACCAAAGTGTCCTTTTTCCTTTCTTGTAATATTGGTACCCAGCCCACCCTTTTTTCCTTTTTCCTTCCTTCCTTTCCTCTCTTCCCTAACGAATCTCTCCGTTGTGCAGTTTTTCCCCCATCTTTGTCAACTCAATAGAATCACATTTCCATTGTAAAATTTGTACAACAAAATTACATTTCCGTTTTATTTTCTAGTTTTTGGCAACCCAACAAAATCAAATGTCATTGTGTTGTTGAAATTGTCTCACAACGGAATCATGATTCCTTTGTGTTGCAAATTTGTCTCACAACGGAATTGTGGTTCCATTGTATTACAATTTATGTAACACAATGGAATTGATATTGACCCCTACCAACTTTGTGAAAATACAAAAATACCCTTTCTCCAATATTGGCACCTACCCCACCCTTTCTTCCTTTTTTCCTTTTTTCCTCTCTTCCCTCCTTCCCTCACGAATCTATCCATTGTGCATATTTTTTCGTCTCTGTCAACTCAATGGAATCATGATTTTGTTGTGCAATTTATACAATGGAATTGTATTTCCACTTTTTCCTGATTTTCCGACAACTTAACGGAATCATGATTTTGTTGTGTTGTTAAAATCGCCACACAAAGGAATCGTAATTCTGTTGTATTACAAATTCACCCCCACAACAGAATCATGGTTTCATTTTGTTACAATTTATCTAACATAATGGAATTGATATTGGCCCCTACCATCTTTGTGAAAAGACAAAAGTACCTTTTTTCCTTTCCTTTAATATTGGCACCAACCCCACCCTTTCTCACTTTTTCCTTCCTTTTCTTTCTTTCCTATTTCCCTCTCTTTCCTCACAAATCTTTCCCTTGTGCAAGTTTTTTTCTCGTCTTTGTCAACTTAATGGAATCATGTTTTCATTGTGCAATTTGTATAACAAAATCGTATTTCTATCTTTTTTCTTTTGCTTTTCAGGCAACCCAATGTAATCACAATTCCATTTTGTTGAAATCGCCTCACGATAGAATCGTGATTATGTTGTGTTGCAAATTCGCCCCACAACAAAATCGTGGTTCCATTGTGTTACATTTAATGTAACATAATGGAATCACGATTTCTTTGTAGGATGAATTCGTAACACAACAGAATCGTGATTTCGTTGTGTAACAAATATTGCAATACAACAGAATCATGATTTCGTTGGATTGCAAATTATGCAGCAAACAATTTTTTTTTTTTTAAAACAACCAATTTTTTTCCTCTTGATTTTTTAGGTCAATGGATTGGAATACTTTTATGTTGGATGAGGTTATAATACCAACTGATGGAGAAATCTGGATGATGAAAGCCAAAGTTTCTTTTACCAACCCAACCTTTTATATATATATGGAGCTGAGCCTAATGATACTGGCTCAAGAAATGATAATGATGAAACTGTGGGTGGTGATGTCATTGATATGCAACCACAACCTAATTATTTCGAATTTTCTAGTTATTTAATGATTGATGAGGTATATTCCATGACCTTTATATGTCTGTCTTTTGTTATTGAATAATTTTTATGATTCTTTTAGGTTTTTCAAGAGCACAATGATTTGTTAAATTAGACTCGATGTGTGGGAAAGGAACACATGTTTGTGGTTGTGACTCAAAAGCCAAAGAGTTAGTAAAAAAATATGTTGTATTGGGTTGCGAAAGGGAGGAAATAAGCATAAACAATAGAAAGATAAATGTGCGCAAAACCACTGGAACTAGAAAATGTAGGTGTCCTTTTAAATTAAAAGGGGGATTTCTAAGAATCATAGGATGAAAACTTATTGTAGAATGTGATTTTCATAACCATAAAGTAATGAAAACATTGCTTGGTCTTTCATATGTTGGTCGTTTTAGCAGTAAAGAAAAAATAATGGTTAACCAATTGACCAAAAACATGGTTAAGCCTGGTCAAATTTTGTTGACAATCAAACATCAAGATCAAGCAAATATAAGCACCATCAATACCATATACAATGAACGTCATAAATATCTTGCGACCAAAAGGGTCTAAGAATTGAAATAGAACATCTCATGAAGTTTATAGAATGCGACAAATATGATTATTGGTTTAGAAGGTTGGACAACAACAAATACGTTGTTAGAGATATACTATAGGAAAATCCAAATTCTATTGAATAAAAATGATAAAATAGAAAATTTTAAATATAAATATAATAGTAATGAAATATTAATATTTCATTAAGACTATATTTTCTATTTTAAATATTAAATGAATTTTTTACCAAAAAAAATGAAAAATTTCCCCTTCTCTTCGTTTCTCCTGTATTCATTTTCAACATTTTTGATTTGTGATATAACTTACAAGACAAACAAATATCGTCTTCCACTATTGGAAATTGTTGGTATCACTTTCGACAAACATTACTTTCACTCCTGCCTTTGCTTATTTAAGTTCTAAGAGAATGAATAATTTTAAATGACATTTAAGTAAGGTGAAAGGATTGCTTGTGAAAAGATGATGTGTTGCCTCAGGTTATTGTCATTTATAGGGATCTTGCTTTGATGAATGCATTGAAGACTGTATTTCCTTCTTCAACCAACTTGTTATGTATATTCCACATTACAAAGAATGTCAGCTCAAAATGTAGAATCCACGTGGATAAGGATGAAGAGCGACAAAATGTCATGAATGCTTGGGAACTAATGCTGCAACCTCCAGATGAAAAATCGTATAATGAACACTTGAAAAAATTCTCAAATTGGTGCACACATTTTAAAGTATTTATTGACTATGTCCATAATACATGGTTCATGCCTTTTAAGGAGAAATTCATACAAGCATGGGTTGATTGGGTCATGCATCTTAGAAACAGAACTACCAATAGGTACATAATATTTTTTGAATTGCTTAATCACTTTGAAATTGATTATTTTTAATATTAAAGAATTTTTGGCATTACAATTTGTTGCATAATAGGGTTGAAGGCGCACATGTGAGATTGAAGAGGTTGCTTCATGATAGCATGAGATTTGCTTAGTTGTTGGGATGCAATGAATAACATGCTTATATTGTAGCATACAATGATTAAGGCTTTATTTTTAAAAAACATAAATGTGATTAAGCACAAGTTTAATACTCCGCTATATAAGAAGATACACAACTTTGTATCAAGAGAAACAAAAGACATCATTAATCATTAGTTGAAATGAGTTGACATAGTAGGTATTGACAGTTTTGCTTGTGGTTGCACACTTAAACATACTCAAGGTCTACTGTGTGTATGTGAACTTGCTATATCAATATATATGGCTCCATTCCCTTGAAGTCCATTAATGTAGATTAGGAGATGTTATCTATAACGACTACTTTTCTTGTACGTATTTAATCGATTATGCTTATTGATAAAAAATTTTCTACGTAATTTGGTTTATATAAAATTAATTACGCGTATTAAACTATTTTTCTAACGCGTTAGCAAGTTTGTCAAAATGTGCGGTTTAAGTAAAATTTTAAAATACAGTCCGGATACAACACAGTCTCAAATAGTCTGTTTAAACATCAGATATAGACAGCTCATAGTAGTATCAAATACAGACAAACAAAAAAGTCACAAATGCATCATATAATCATCCAACAGCACACAGAACATCCAGCTCCTTCCTTTAATGCTTTCCTTTGATTACTGTTCCTCTGCTCACCCAAATAAATTGGGGTCATCACAGGTGTCAAACCACAGACACAAACATAGGGTAAGTATTTAATAAACATGATTAGATAATTGACAGAAATTGAAATAACATCACAGACAATTAATGGATAAACAGATCTAAATTCATGAGAATGATGTATGATTTCTTTGTTAAATGATGTATGACTGAGATCTCAGGTTATCAACAATTTCTCAACATATGGTACCATAATCAAAATAGCCCCACCCACTCTAGTGGAAGCCTCACCCGCTCTGGTGGAAAATATACCTCCGCTCTGAGGTTAAATGGTACCATAGTCAAGATAGTTCCACCCACTCTAGTGGAACCTCCCTCCACTCTGAGGGGTCAAATGAAAATGATGCATGGTTTGATTTTTCTTTCCTCTTTCACCATTAATTTATTCCTCAAAGTCTCATATTTTGGCACCATAAAATTTTTAATCAATCATCAATATCAAAATAAATGTCCATAATTTCTTAAGAAAATAATCTTAACAATATATGATATAAATCTTTAATCATAGCTCAACATTAAATGAATACTAAAATAGCAAACAGCATCATCAAGTTACAAAATTGATCTTACAGCACACAAGAGAATAATATACAGCGATTATAAGTTACCAATTAATAGATAGCAACATAATAAAATAACATACAGCAATATTAATTTACAGAATTAATTTACAGCAACGTGATTATTATACAACACTCATTAATTGTAAAATTAATATACAGCAACCTTAAATACAGTAATATACAGCAACATACTATACAGCAACATATTAAGATGTCCAACAGCAACATACCACTTAATTAAACACAACAATAGCATACAACATTATTAAATCAATTCTCAGCCACGTAATAAACTATCCTACAGCAACCTTAGATTACCATTACAGCAATATACAACAACAAAATAAATTAACATACAACAATTTTTAGTTAAACATTAATATACAGCCACTTTAGGTAATAAATTACAATTCTTACAGCCTCCAAATAAAGGATACAGCAAGTAACCTATGTTCATAAAATTTAAATAATTAAGTGAACTAGTTAAAATTTTATAGCTTACAAAACAAAGAAGAACATGGCTTGATTCTAAGTAAATGAATGTTAAAATTAGCCTATCAATCATCTAATCCATGTATATTAAAATACTTCCCATACCTTAACTTTTGTTGATCTTGAAATTTAGCAAGTGGTCCTAAGCCTTTCTAGTGTTTTCACGTGAAGCTTCCAATGTGTGGCTGTTTTGTTTTGCTTTGTTTTTAGGTGAAGAAACAAGTGAAAGAGAGGGGCTGAAAGTGGAGTGGCTGTCGTGCAAAATCAGCTCCCTCTTTGGACCCACCAAGCTTTTATATAAGTCATTTTTCTTTGTTTAAGCCAAATATCACAAAGCTTCATCATTATTGACCTTTTTGGTTGGTCCAATAAGATTGTTCCTTGCTTTTCCACCGTCCACATGGCCTTGTTCCAAAGTTTTCTACACTTTTCTTCATCCTTCACCAAAGTGCACGGTCAAGCTTGCTTTTGGAATTTATATATTTCATTTCTTGGCTTTTATAGCACAAACCGTGGAGTAGCTTGGTTTAGTGCTTTATTTTCTTAACATTTTCTTCCTTATATTAGTCATAATTATTTCTACAATTTATGAAAGCTTAATTTCAATTGTTTTCTTGGAAGTAATAATTTCTAAAATTGGTTAAAACTAGATTAGGTTGTAGTATGTTTTAATAATCAATTTTTGGAATGTTTCTTAACTTTCTTTGTAATGACTTTTCTAAATTCCTATTGGTTGATTTTGTTTTTATTTGGTAAAATGTATAAACCATTTATTTAAGAATTTATTCCTTCTATAATTAAAAGAAAATTTTCCAAATTACGTCTTTCCTGTTTCTGTGTTTTTTGTCAACCTCAGATTAGTTTTTATTCTATTCTTTTTGAGTTATCTTTCAAAATTTCTAAAAATTCCATTTCATAATTTTTTTCTCTAATAAGAGTGTCAATAATTCTTTGTCTAGAGGCCTACTAGACTTTTATCAAGTTTCCATAATTTTACTGAGGTTTTCTGACCTTATCAGAGCTAAAAGGGTATTTTGGTCATTTGTACAATTATTCAGGGGCAATTTAGTCATTTACCCTAGGGACCTAACCGTCATTTGTGAAATTATCTAAGGACATTTTAGTCATTTTCAAAAATATCTAAGGGTATTTACGTCAGTTGTTTTAGGAATGTACATTTACCAGATAATGCACATATATATTGAAATCTGAGGGTGTTACATTATCTATTCGTAGTTTAGATGACACAAGTGACTCTTGGAGGGACTTAACTTTGACACATGAGGTTGATGCATTGTGTAAGAGATTTTCACAACTAGACGTGTACGGTAAAATCACCTTAACAACTAAATTTTGTGAACTTGCATTTCTAGATACCACTTCGATGTGTTCCATTCCAACAAAGATAAAAAACAAATGGTGCACCAAAGTCTATGAAATCTACCAAACATGAACGTTCAATGTGGGAGCGCGTCGATGAAATGAACATAATACTTGATAGTTTAGGAACTCCAAGTGTGGCTCGCAAGGTTGGCCATGCCAACAAGAAGAAAAAATTGATAATTATATGAATGAATTTCCCAATGAGTTGCAACAATACATTCTGAAGATTGTTGATGTCACATCGAATGGAAATTGTTGTTACATGGAAATTGCAACTTTGCTAGGCCAAGGTGAGGGTTCTTGGTGTCTCATTCGCCAATATTTGATTTGGGAACTTCAAACATGAAAATCTCTCTATGTTCAATTATTTGGCTTAGAAGAAAGATTGTTGGAATTAATAACCTCTTTGTATGTTGAATGTGGTCTAGTATAAAAATAGTATGAACAACATACAAGAACCAAGAGGGAGGGTTAGGGGGTGAATTGGTTGTTCTTGGTCAATTAAAAATTTCTTAAACAATCAGAGTTAAAAGGGATCGTATCACAAAGCAACCGTTGAACACTTTCAATCAATCAAACTCCAATCTTTAAAGAATGCAATGGCAACAAAATATTTCTATTGATTATGAAAAGTTATACCAACGAATGACAATTAATAACCACAAGAAAATATAAAGAAGTAGTCAATACCAAGATTTATACTGGTTCATTTCTCAAACTAGAGAAGCTACATCCAGTTCTTATAACCAACTAGTTAGAAATTCCACTAATAGCAATTTGTTTCTTACAAGCTTATACAATCACTCTCAATCAGACCTAGATTAAGAACAAGAAATCTAACTCCCTTAGACTCTCTATGATCAAGACATAGAGAACACCCTTCTCTACTCTTCCCTCTAGAAACACTTATTCTAGACAAGCTTTAAGAAAGGCTATTGCTTTAGTTACACAAACCAGAAATTCTAAAAAGAATTAAAACCAAAGTAGTATGGAGAGAAACAACCTGATGATCCACTACAGATGAATGCAAATGATTACCAAACTTGAATCAAGGTTGAAAGACAAATCTTAGAACTTTCTCTCCAAGTTCTTCTTTGAAAGTTGCCCAAAAAGAAATTCTCTCAAGGAATCTTGAAGCTTGAGGATTTGAGGGTCTAACACAGAATAGCTCAAAGTATCTTTTCTCTCTTCAAAAAGGTTATGAAATTCGTTGATATTTCATTGTTGTATTTGATTAAAACAAGCAACATCTATTTATAGAAAAATGTTTTAACTGTCAATAACCGATTAAATCGCTTATGTAATCAATTATATCACTTATGTAATTGATTAAATCACTTATGTAATCGATTAAAGTATTCTTGAGCTTTCTGGAAAAGACTTATGAACAATGTAATCGATTAAATTGCAATGTAATTGATTAAATCGCAATGTAATCGATTATCACAGGAAGTCCATTATGTGATTATGAATTGTGTAATCGATTACCACAATCTTGTAATCAATTAAAATGTTCTTGGTTCTCAAGTAAAAGATTACGACTGACTGGTAATCGTTTAAACCAGTGAGAAAATATTTTTCCAAAACTTGAAACATTGAACACTTGGCTTTTTATACATTCATGAAAACCTTGTGTTTCAGAAAAGATTTTTTTAATGAAACTTATGCTTTTGTGAAAATATGAATGCAAAAACATGAGTAAGTTTTATGAAATAGATCATAGGATGACTCATCTTAGACATACACAACTTACATATGCCATTCAATTGAATTGGCATGTAAAAGCCTAAAAATTTCATAATCTAAGAACCTCAGCTTCTTGATCCTCTTTAGCTCCCCCTAAGTCTAACAATCCCCCCAGTTTTTGCTTTGATCATGCCAAACTTCAATTTAACATCTTGATCCTTAGTGTTCTTTTAGGAGAGAGTTTCCAAGAGCTTTTACTTGAAACCTGAAAAAGAGTTAGCTTCTAGTCAAGACTAAGTGTCAAGTATTCTTTGCATAAACTTTATATATCATAAGCATTTTTATTGCTTCCCCTTTCTTATGTAATTTCGTATCATTCTAGATTAAGAGCAATGTTTATTTTCAGTTTAATCAGAGCAAATGTGTTGATTTTGAGAGGGAGATTGTTGATTTTAAGGGTAGCTGCAAGAAGATTGAAGCAAGGATGAAGGCTTGATGTTTTAGCTTTTTACATGCCCAATCATTTGAAGACATTTGTAATTTGTCTAAGTGGTTCAAGTGTCTTGCCTTGTGATCTTTCATTTGCATTTGCATTTGCATTCTCATTATCATATCATGCATACATAGTTTTTGATTAAAATCTCAAAGCAATCCAATGATTTCATAAGAAGTTAAGTTCTCATGGCTAAGTCTTTGAAAAATGAAAACTTACTGTTTTAATCGATTATACAAGTATTTTAATCGATTAAATACATTCATACTATTTCTGGAAAAGCCTTGAAGAACAGTTTAATCGATTACCAACTTCTTGTAATTGATTACATAGTAACATATGAAAAAACATGCATCACTGGAATAATCGATTATTCTATTATGTAATTGATTACATAGGCCGGGTTCATGTTTTTCGTGTTTAAGCTTTACTAGTTTAATCGATTACCAGTCTTATGTAATTGATTATTTCTTCATGCTTCAAATATACTAAGACTGCTTTAATCGATTAAGTATTGGTTTAATCGATTATCTTATTCATGAAAACATTTCCAGGAAGCTCAAGAACATATTAATCGATTATGTTATATTTTAATCGATTACATATGATTAAATAATCGATTACCTTGTCGTTTTAATCGATTATTGTCAGTTAAATCTATTTTATAACAGCTTTACTTAAACTTGCTTTATAAATAGACTTAGAGCGAATTGTTCAAAAAATGATTGTACATTGAGCATTTGTGTGAATCACGAAAAAGAGAGAAAGCCTTTTTCAAGAGCCAAAATACTGATTTGTTCTAAGAGTGAAAAATCTCTCATGAGATCAAGAGAGTAAAATCTTTGAGATGAGTTTTTGAAGAAAAGAAGAGATTTCAAGAGTTTTTTATTCTGAGCTTTGAATTGCATTCAACCTGATTGATTGGTAACATCATTCATTCATTCATTTCCTTTCAAGGATCATAGGTTGTATCTCTTGAATCTTTCTTTAGAATTTTTTTTTTTGGGTATTAAAAATACTGTTGGTATATCTTTGATTCTTTAAAGTGGTTTTCTAGAATAGGGTTCTTTAGAGGTAAGAACAGAGTAGAGTTTTCTGGGTCTTGATCATTTGAAGTCTATAGGGTTTAAATTTATGTTTCTTTGTCTAGTGTGGATAAAGGTGATCATTGTAAACTGCTTGTAAAGATTCTTTGATATAGTGAAAACTCTAACCTAGTGTTGGTTGGGAGTAATTGGATGTAGCCTCCAAGGTTGAGAGGTGAACCAGTATAAATTGTCTTGTCTCTTGTCTTGAATTTTGTATACTTCATTGCTTTTCTTTGTGAAATCAAAATATTATCATCAAAGAAACTATTTTTGTCATTACATGCATATCAAGGATTGATCTTGATTGAAGAAAGATTTCTGGATTTTCAAAAGGTGAACAAGTGATACGATCCAAGATTTTAATTTCGCAATTTGTTTTAGAAAATTATTAATATCAGTTTTGAACCAATTCACCCCCCTCTTGGTTTATTTGCAGTATATTCATTGTGTTTTCAAAATGTCATATATTTTTCTCCCCTTATTTTATCTTACTCTCGTTGCACCCTGCATATGTTCATTTTTCTCCCCCGTTTGGCTTATCAAAGACGAAATATACCAAAAATAGTGAAATAGGCAAAGGAAGATCAGAAAAACATAAAAGCAATTTTATTTATTAATGATTCAAGGTGCATACATGAAGGTAAATCATCAAAGATCATAGCATAATATGAGAAAACAAAAGCAACCCAACCAGAAACTAAACAAGACAACCACTAAGCTAAAGATCATCAAAGTCCTTGAGACTCATCCTAGTCTTTATGTTGCTTAGCCTAGAGGTAATGTCTTCTAGAGAGGAATGAACATCAGCTAAATATTAATGATGCAAAGCTATCATCGCATCTATCTTTTAAATCATGAGAGATTCAATAGGACTCTACTCCTGCTCAGCAGGTCTAGCTTCAATATCTTCTTCCTCATTAGCTTCTTGGTCCTCATCAGCAACTCCTTGAGGAGCTTGAGCTCCATCCATGGTCCACCCATTTGGGGTTTTCATCAATCCCAGCTTGGTGAGATACTTTATAGAGATGAGGTTGGTAATGTTGGTGTTGTTGTCTACAATCTCATTAGTCACATCAATCTCAAAGTAGTCAATAAACCTTGAGATCATGACAACATAGGGAAATTGATAGCTCAATAGCCTCTTAGCCTTCATCATGGTTTCTTCAATAGCCAGAACCCAATTGATTTGAGCTCCAGTTTTCATCCCATACACCAGCTAAATCATCATCAGTGATATGAGCATGGTTAGTTGATCTATGTGTTAGGATGTAAGTGATGATATAGTGAAGAAGCTTATCTTCTGTAGTCATGTGGCCAACACCCAATCTGTTTCCTATATGTGCATTAGGATCCAACAACATACCTCTATAGGTATCCATCTTTGAGTAACCTCTAATTTCTTCTTCAAACCTCCGGACACCTTCAAAAGTGATGCCTACCACTGCATTCCACATAGTGTCATCAATCACCATAGCCACTCCATTCACTTTGGAGCGGAGGATACCATCCATTCTAGCCTTGGCACAAGTATAAAATACTTTTACCAATTCAGGGTAATAAGTACCCTTCATCTTTAGCAATTTGGTGAGTCCTTGAGATTGTAGCATCTTAGGGAAATTGAATCCCTCAGAGACAAACCAGTTAAGCTCCAGACATTTAGGAGGCATACTAAGCTTTGTAGCATGGAACTGTATGTAGTTGTTCCTTTCAACCTCAGTGGAGAACTAGGTATCTAACTTGTTCTCAGCAGCCTTAGAACTTTGGCTATCTTTTCTTTTGCTGGTTTTTTTGCTTTTTAGGCTCATGGATTCTGAATTTATAGAGCCATTCCTTGTTTAAAATTTGAATTTTGAAATCAAAGTAACTGCTCTCACGCATTCTAATGTAGTTTGGATTCACTGAACTCGGATTTGAATTTGAATTTAGAGATAAGATTTCAGATTTTTCATTGAAAGCTGTGCAGAGTTGCAGAAATGGCTAAAGTAATCGATTATGAAACTCCTGTAATTGATTATTCTAGGGCAAAGGTATACTTTTGAACTTCATATAATCGATTAATTCATGGTATTAATCGATTACTCCAGATATTTTTTAACTTGTAATTGCCCTAAACCCTCATGTAATCGATTAATACATTATGTAATTGATTACATCAGTGAGCTTTTATACTGTAATCAATTAATCCAAGGATGTAATCGATTATGTCAATGAGTAAGGCCTAGTTTTGGCCTTAGGTAATCGATTACTATATGTGGTAATCAATTATTATAGAGAATTATGCACTATGAATAGTGACATTTATCAAGATTCGAATTTTGCTATATGTGATGCATAATGAACTTGTGAGTTAAATTGCATGTTATCGAACACCATTTACATGCTAATTAATGTTAGATTCATCAAGAATACCTAGCATTTTTCTTAGAAAAAAGAATCTATCTCTAGCAAGGGGTTTTGTAAATATGTCAGCCAATTGATTATTTGTGTCAATAAACTCAATTGTGCAATTACCCTTTTGAATATGATATTTGAGGAAGTGATGTATGATCTCTATATGCTTTGTCTTTGAGTGCATAACTTGATTCTTTGATAGGTTGATAGCATTAGTTTTGTCACACAACAAGGGAATTTCTTTCAATTCAACACCAAAGTCTTGAAGTTGTTGCTTGAGTCACAGACTTTGAGCACAATAACTACTAGCTGCAATGTACTCTACCTTAGCTGTTGAAAGAGCAACACAAGACTATTTCTTGCAGTGCCATGAGATCAAGGAACTTCCCAGTAGATGACATGTTCCACTTGTGCTCTTCATATCTAACTTGCAGCCTGCAAAGTCAGAATCTGAATAGCCAATTAAATTTAGTGATGCACCTTTAGGATACCATAGACCAACTTTTAGAGTTGATTTCAGGTATTTAATGATTCTCTTAACTGCTATGAGGTGTGACTCTTTTCAATTAGCTTGATATCTTGCATATAGGCACACACGCAGCAAAATGTATAGGTGACTTGTAGTCAAGTGCAACAAAGATCCAATCATTCCTCTGTATCTTGATTCATTAACCTTTTTCCCTTTTTCATCAAAATCAAGATAAGTTGTGGTTGCCATAGGAGTTGTAGCATCCTTGCTTTTATCCATTTCAAACTTTTTAATCAATTCATTGCAGTATTTTGTTTGACTGAGAAATGTTCCATTCTTCATTTGTTTCACTTGAAGTCCAAGAAAGAATGTTAACTCTCCCATCATTGACATTTCAAATTCATTCTGCATTGAAGATGATAATTCCTTGCACAAAGAGTTGTTAGTTGAACCAAAGACAGTGTCATCAACATATATTTGAACAAGTAAAATATCATTAGCAAATTTCTTGATGAACAATGTTTTATCAACTTGTCCTCTTATGAAAGATTGACTGATTAGAAAGTTACTCAATTTTTCATACCAAGACCTGGGTGCTTGTTTTAAGCCATAGAGGGCCTTCTTTAGTTTGAAGACATGATTAGGATGTTTGAAGTCTACAAAACCAAGATGTTGATCAACATATATTTCCTCCTCAATGTAGCCATTTAGAAAGGCACTTTTTTACATCCATTTGAAACAATTTGAAGTTCTTCAAACATGCAAATGCAAGCAGCAATCTTATAGCTTCCAACCTAGCTAATGGAGCATAGGTTTCTTCATAGTCAATGCCTTCCTCTTGGTTGTAGCCTTTTGCAACCAATCTGGCCTTGTGTTCTGACTATGATGCCGCTTTCATCAAGTTTGTTTCTAAAAACCCACTTGGTGCCTATTGGCTTATGAGAAGGAGGTCTAGGAACAAGTTCCCATACTTCATTTCTCTTGAACTAGTTTAGTTCATCATGTAATGCTTGATCAATATTTTTTGGTTCAATTTGAGATACAACGATCATATCACAACATAAATTCCTAAGAGAAGTTCTAGTGGATACTCCTTTAGTAACTTTACCAATTATGTTGTCAAGGGAGAGATCTCTTGTAGTTCTCTAGTCTTTTGTCCTTTGAGTTGGAGTTGAAGGATCAATTTCCTCATTTGTTTCATCCTTTCTCTTCTCATCAGTTTCATTGGTTGAAACATTTTCTTCCAATTGTCCTGCATCATTTTCACAACTCTTTTCCTCTTTTGAGGAGTTAGATTCATCACATATTACATGTACAGATTCTTCCATGCATAAGGTTATTTTGTTGAAAACTTTATAAGCTTTACTTTGCATTGAATATCCAAGGAAGATTGCTTCATTAGCTTTTGCATCAAATTTGCCAAGAAATTCCTTTCCATTGTTTAAAACAAAACATTTACAGCCAAACACTCTAAGGTGTGAAATGTTTGGTTTTCTACCTTTATAAAGTTCATAAGGAGTTTTCTTTAAGATAGACCTTATGAGAAATCTATTTAAAGTATAGCAAACAGTGCTCACTGCGTCAGACCAAAAATGATTTGGCAAGTTAGTTTCATTAAGAAGAGTTCTTGCAACTTCTTCAAGTGATCTATTTTTCCTCTCCACAACACCATTATGTTGAGGTATTCTTGGGGTTGAAAATTTGTGGTTTATTCCATGTTCTTCATAGAAATTTTCAAAATATTCATTTTGGAATTCACCACCATGATCACTTCTTATTGAAAATATCTTGCAGCCCTTTTCATTTAGTAAAAGATTGGCTAATTTTCTGATAGCACTAAAAGCATCACTCTTGGATTTCAAGAACAAAGTCCATGTAAATCTTGAGTAATCATCAACTATGACAAGTCCATAGTAATTGCCACCTGAACTCATAGTTCTTGAAGGACCAAACAAATCCATGTGAAGCAATTCAAGAGGTCTTGAGGTGGAAACAATGTTTTTGTTTTGAAAAGAGATTTTTGTTTGTTTTCCTTTTTGACAAGCATCACAAAAGCCTGTCTTTTTTCAAACTTAAATTTAGGCAATTCAATTACTAAGTCCTTCTTTATGAGCTTGTCCATATGATGCATGTTGATGTGACTTGCTCTTCTATGCCAAAGCCATGATTCATCAATTTTACTCACTAAGCGGTTTATGTTATGAATGAATGCATGTTCTATTGCAAGCAAGTAAATGTTTCCTTTTCTTTTTCCAACATGTATTACCTCACCAGTTTTTCCATCACATATCAAGCAACAATTATTGTTAAAGGATACCTTTAAACCTTTGTCACAAAACTGGCTTATGCTCAAAAGATTATGCTTTAGACCTTCAACATAAAGCACATTTCTAATTTTGGTTTTGAAGCTATCACCAATATTGCCTTCTCCAATTATTTTTCCTTTGTTGTTGTCTCCATAGGTGACCATTCCTCCTTCCTTTAGATTTGTGAGCATGGATTTATCACCTGTCATGTGCTTAGAGCATCCACTATCTGTACCATAGTGAAGCTTTAGCTCTTAGACACACCTGCAATAATCAAATCAAGTTGCAAAGAAAGGTACCCAATTAAGGTTGGGTCCATAGGGGTTAACTATTTTTCTCTTTTTCTTAGGAACCCATATGCATTCTCCATCAGGCACATAGAACCTTCTAGCATAACACTTGTGTGACTTTTCTTCATGTAGTAATGACATGTTACAGATTTTGATCCTTTTTCAAAATGAGTCATTTTAGTGTGCTTTGTTTTTGAAACCTTTTTCGATTAATCTTTTTTGGAGTTACAAACTTGGTGTTTTGAAAAGGTTTTGATATTGATCATTGAAACCCAATCCAGATTTATCACCAGCATACTTTTGCACACTTAACATTTGGTTTAAACTACATTTCCCTCGAGAAATCTTTTTCAAGAGATCTACCAAATGAGAGTTTTCTGTTTGTAAAGTCATGCATTTTTCAAGATGACTCTTTTTGAAATCATCAAATTCCTTTTGTAAAACTTTGTTTTTATCTACATCTGAAGAAGAAGAGGCACAAACACAACCATTTGCTTTGTAGCTTGAAACAAGTTTTTCATTTTCTTCTTTCAAGATGCAAAGTTTAGCTTGCATTGAAGCTAGCTTAGTGATATGCCATCTAAGGTTACCTTTGAGCTTGTTATTGGAGATAACAAGTTTTTAAACCTCCTCACGCATTTCATTAAAAGCATCAACTAGTTGATCAAATTCAGGATTTACTTCTGATTCAACACTTGAGTCTTCTTCATCAATTGTTGATGTTAGAGAAATATTGGCTTCTTCATTCCCACTTGAAGATTTAGAAGTTGTTGATGCATTATCTTCCCAAGCTATGTAGGCTCTTTTGGGTTTCCATTCTTTCTTTCCTTTCTTTTCTCCTAACTACTTCTTTAATAATATTGGACATTCAGATATGATGTTGCCTTGCTTTCCACCTTCAAAGCAGTTGAAGTTGTTGCTGTTGTTGTTATTGTTGTCATTTCTTTTGTTGAACATTGTGAACTTTCTATTCTTGTTTTTCTGCATGAACTTGCCAAACCTTTTGACAATTAGGTTCAGATTTTCGTCACCTTCATCTTCACTTGAATCATCATCTTTCTCAACTTTTGAGGATGCAGCTTTCAAGGCAATGCTTTTCTGTTTCTTGTCTGCATCTTTTGCATTAGTTAGTTGAGACATTTCTAATTCATACTCATGTAACTTACCAAAAAGTGCAGCCATAAACATTTTTGACAGATCTTTAGATTCTTTGATTGCTGTCACTTTTGGTTGTCAAGGTCTTGTTAAGCATTTCAAAATATTGATGTTGAGTTTCTCTACATCAAATGTTTTGCCAAGATCAAGTAGATGATTGACGATGTGTGTGAATCTGGTTTGGGGTTGAGAGATGTTTTCTACTGCGTTCATCTTGAAAATTTTGTACTCATGGATCAAGGCATGTTTTCTTGATCTTCTAACTTCACGAGTTCCTTCATGAGTGATCTCTAGCATTTCCCACATCTCCTTTGCATTGTTGCACCTAACTGTTATGAAAAACTCATCAGAGGGCAAGGCAAAGGTTATCATGTTCTTTTACTTTAAAATCATATTAAACTACCCTTTTTTCTATGTCATTCATTTCATATCATTCTTTGGGAATCTTTTCATTATCAACAATTTTGGTATGTATCAAAGGACCATTTTCAGTTGCATTCTATGCACCGAGGTCATTTGATTGAATGAAAATCTGCATTCTATTTTTGAAAAAAACTGAAGTGTTCTCCATCAAACATTGCAGGACGGTTGAGGGAGGCATCTTCCTTGAAGGTAATTTGTGTGGTATTCATTTTCTTTAAAAGAAAGTAATGATATTGAGTAACACACAAGAACCTGCTCTGATACCAATTGAAAATAGTATGAACATCACACAAGAACCAAGAGGGGGGGTGAATGTGTTTCTTTTGGTCAATTAAAAATTTCTTAAACAATCAGAGTTAAAAGGGATCTTATCACAAAACAACAATTGAACACTTTCAATCAATCAAACTCCAATCTTTAAAGAATGCAATGACAACAAAATACTTCTGTTGATTATGAAAAGTTATACCAGCGGATGACAATTAATAACCACAAGAAAAGATAAAGGAGAAGTAGTCAACACCAAGATTTATACTAGTTCACTTCTCAAACTAGTAAAGCTACATCCAGTTCTCCTAATTAACTTGTTAGAAATTCCACTAATAGCAATCTGTTTCTTATAAGCTGATACAATCACTCTCAATCAGACCTAGATTAAAAACAAGAAATCTAACTCCCTTAGATTCTCTGTGATCAAGACATAGAGAACACGCTTCTCTACTCTTCCCTCTAGAAACACCTATTCTAGACCTGCTTTAAGAAAGACTATTGCTTTAGTTACACAAACCAGAATTTTAAAAAGAATTAAAACCAAAGTAGTATGGAGAGAAACAACCTGATGATCCACTACAAATGAATGCAAATGATTACCAAACTTGAATCAAGGTTGAAAGACAAATCTCAGAACTTTCTCTCCAAGTTCTTCTTTAGAAAGTTGCCAAAAAGAAATCCTCTCAAGGAATCTTGAAGCTTGAGTATTTGAGGGTCTAATACAAAATAACTCAAAGTATCTTTTCTCTCTTTAGAAAGGTTATGAAATTTGTTGATATTTCATTATTGTATTTGATTAAAACAAGCAACATCTATTTATAGAAAACTGTATTAATTGTCAGTAATCGATTAAATCACTTATGTAATCAATTATATCACTTATGTAATCGATTAAAGTGTTCTTGAGCTTTCTGGAAAAGATTTCTGAACAATGTAATTGATTATCACAGGAAGCCTTATTCAAAATCGTTGTCAAGTAATCAATTACCACCATGTTGTAATCAATTATCACAGGAAGTCCATTCTGTGATTATGAACTATGTAATCAATTATCACAATCTCGTAATCAATTAAAGTGTTATTGGTGCTCAAGTAATAGATTACCATTGACTGGTAATCGTTCAAACCAGTGAGAAAATATTTTTACAAAACTTGAAACATTGAACACTTGGCTTTTTATGCATTCATGAAAACCTTGTGCTTCAGAAAAGCTTTTTATGAAACTTATGCTTTTGTGAAAATATGAATGAGTTTTATGCAATGGATCATAGGATGACTCATCCTAGACATACACAAATTACATATGCCATTCAATTGAATTGGCATGTAAAAGCCTAAACATTTCATAGTGTAAGAACCTCAGCTTCTTGATCCTCTTTAGCTCCCCCTGAGTCTAACACAGTACCCGCTGTGAAATGGATGACCATTCCAGACACGAGTTATGTTTTTGCTAGTCGGTATAATGTTGTATTGGTCCACTTATCTAGGTTGTAAAGTTGTACCTTCTTTCCCTTTAAGAGTCACTAGATGCATGCCATCTTATTGCAATTGGATTTGTCAATGGAAATCACTTAGTGCAACTACATTTATCCACTTAAGGTACCATTTAGTTTTGTCAATTTTTCATTATGTTTGGCTTTTGTATGATAATGTATTTTTTTTAAAGGATAATTATTCCTTGCCTCCTATTGCACCACAATGGAGAATATATTGCACACTTAAAGCTCATTCATATCAAATGCCTTACATTCAACGCATTGAAGCTTTCAACTCAATACAATTTCATTTAGCTAGGCAATCTCAATATGTAGTAGATATTTCTATGGATTGAAATAATTTTAAACATCTAATGTGTATTCAATTAATTTTATGGATTTTATTACACAACAACTACACAAAACTATGAAATTTGTTTTAACACCTAAGTTATTTCTATTTGTCAAACAATGAAAAAACAAAAATATAGGTTTAATGGAAGTATGATTACATTTTACACCGTGCAACAGAATCAAACTTCTGTTGTACAATGAGCACAAAGAAAAAAATTACAACAAAAGTACGATTTTGTTGCACATTATACAGTAGAATTATTTTTTCTATTGTACATTCTTTATTAACCTCTACTTGAGCAAAAAAATCATGATTTCATTGTGCATTTGTTCCATAAACCCAGTTACAAAACAAAATTATATTTTTGCTACACTAGTGGGGTGCGAAAAAAATGTAAACATGATTTTGTTGTAACTTTTTTTTTCACACCTGCACTAGGGCAACAAAAGTATGTTTCCATTGTGCATTGTGGGGAAGGGTGTTTTTGGAAATTGTGAATGTTGTTAGGGGGCAATAACAACTTTCTGAAAAGAAATTAATAACTCTTTAGGTATGAACTTGAAAGACATTACTCTGGTGAAAGTCGATCTCATTACACTAGCAAGTGTACTCTTTTATCAACTTGCTAATGATGAGTCTTGTGGACGAATCTTGTGTAGAAAAGCACCTTTGCTAGCTTAATGAATCACTTCCACCTGAAATAGAGAAGAATTCTTCCATAGGATAGGGAGACTACTTATATGAGGTGGGCCAGGCTCTTATGCAAGGGGCTATGGGTGAAAGAAGGATGCATGGTCATGCTAATTGAAAGAAGGATGCATGGTCGTGCTAATTGAAAAATGGTACCAAATTTGAGTTGGGTCCAAAGGGGTTAGTTGCTTTCTTTCTTTTCTCAACCCATATGCATTCTTCATTTGGAATATAAAATCTTCTAGCAAAGAACTTATATGATGTATGACCTTTTAACATACAATAATTGCAAGTATGAGATTTAGATGAATTTGCATGAGAAAATCTATGATAAGCATTTGGTTGATAATATTGCCTATGATACTTATGTCATGGAGGTACAAACACAGTTTTACCTTTATTCTTAGCTCCATGTTTATATCCCAAACCATAAGTATCACCAGCATGTTTTTGGACACTTAGCAATTCATCTAAGTTACATTTGCCTTTGTAAAATTTCCTTAGCAAATCAACCAAATCACTAATTTCAGTTTGCAACATCAGATTTTCTTTTTCTTTACTCAGCTTGTACTCATCAAATTCTTTATGCAATTCATTGTATTTATCAACCTTAGAGATGGCTAAGGTGCATGTACATCCATTTTCTTTGTAACTTGAAAGAAGCTTGTTATGTTCCTCATTCAATTTACAAAGTTCTTCTTGCAATTCAACAAGCTTAGATACATGCCATCTTAAGTCACCCTTAAGTTTGTTGTTTGCTTTAGCTAATTTTTGAGCTTCAGAATGCATCTCATGAAAAGCATCAACTACATTTTCATAATTAGAATGTACCTCAGATTCTGTACTTGATGTTTCTTCTTCTTCACAAATGGTGGATGTAAGGCATAGGTGAGCTTCAACTTCTTTTTCTGAAGAGGATTCATAACTTGTGGATTCATTGTCCTCCCAAGCAATGTAGGCATTTCTAGCCTTTCCATCCCTTTTTGATCTCTTTTCAGCTTGTGGCTTCTTTGCTAATGAGGGACATTTAGACTTTATGTGACCTTGCTTTCCACATTCAAAGCAAATGATGGAGGAGGAGTTGTAGTTCTTGTTTATGCTGTCACTTCTTTTCCTTTGTTGTGGTTGCCTTCTGTTTTTATTCTTCCTCAAAAACTTGGTAAACTTCCTTACAATGAGATTCATATTCTCATCATCATCATCATCATCATCACTTGAATCTTCTTCTCTTTCAATCTTTGGAGGTGCAGCTTTTAATGCTATACTCTTATGCCTTTTATCTGCATCTTCACCATGAGTTAATTAAGACAATTTAAGTTCATATTCAAGGAGCTTACCAAACATTGCTGCCATCGACATCTTTCATAAGTCCTTTGATTCTTTGATGGCTGTAACTTTAGGCTGCCATTCCCTTGTTAGGCATTTGAGGATCTTGATGTTCAGCTCTTCTACATCAAAGGTTTTCCCTAGCCCAAGCAAGTGATTCACTATGTGGGTGAACCTAGTTTGAAGCTGTGAGATGTTCTCATCATCTCTCATCTTGAACATTTCATATTCATGAATGAGAGTGTGTTTCCTTGATCTTCTCACATCATCCGTACCTTCATGCGTTACTTCAAGTAGTTCCCACATTTCTTTGGCACTCGTACACCTAATAGTCCTGAAAAATTCATCAGAAGATAATGCAGAAGTTATCATGTTCTTTTCCTTGAAATCATATTGAGTTAATTTCTTTTCTATTTCAGACATTTCATCCCATTCTTTTGGTATTGATTTGTCATCAACAACTTTGGTAGGAATGAAAGCACCTTTCTCAATACAATTCCAAGCACCCGGGTCATTTGATTGGATGAAGATTTACATTCTGTTTTTCCAAAAACTAAAATGTTCTCCTTCAAATAAAGGTGGTCTATTCAACGAGGCTCCCTCCTTGAATGTTATTTGATTAGCACTCATTGTTAAAGATTTGAAAAAGATCTTGAACAAATTACAAGAACCTGCTCTTGATGCCAATTGAAAATACAATGAACACTTATACAAATAAACCAAGAGGGGGGGGGGTGAATTGGTTTTACCTCAGAGTTTTAAAATTTCTTTCTAAAATATGTAACAGCGGAAGATTTCAAAAGGACCGTATCTTATTTAAAATCAATTGCAAGACACTTTACTTCATCAGCCAAATAACACCTGTGCTGAAACCAAATTTATATGACAAACAATTCTATACTTTAAGAATTCAATGAAACATAGACTGAAATATAAATGCACACAAGATTTATACTGGTTCACCTCTCAACCCCGGAGGCTACATCCAGTTTCCTTCCAACCCAATCTAGGTTAGAGTTCCACTATAACAAATATCTTTTCTTTACAAGCTTACAACAATGGTCTCTTTTACCTACCCTAGGTAAAATTCAAAATCTACTTCCTATAGACCTTTCAAAAAACTAAGAACCAGAGATCCCTTCTCTATTCTTCCCCCTAGAAAACCCTTTCTAGAAAAGCTTTAAATAACCCAAATGTTATATGGAAATACAACTCAAATACAACAAAATATCAAAACAATACAAGCTTTAGGTTCAAGAAAGATATCACCTCATATTCCTCAGCAACTAAAATGATATGAATGATTCAATCAACCTGAGATGATGACTACCATGCTTTCTTGACACTTCTTTAAGCACTAGCTTGTATAGATGCTCAAACACAATGAGTATTAAGGCTCAACACACAAGTAGATCTTAACACATTTGATTATCTCACTTATTTCAGGCTTTGAACAATTGAAAGCTCTTAGAGAATGAAAAACTAAAAGGGTATCACAAATATCTCTCTTTCTGGTTATCTTTTCATTCAGACCCAGCTTTCCTATTTATAAAAAAATTGTTTCAACCAACTGTAATCAATTAATTCGTCACAATAATTGATTATTTTACTTATAGTAATCGATTATTTTACCCATATAATCGATTAAATTGTTCATCAGAAATATGGAAATCTGAAATGAAAAGAATAATTGATTATATCACCATGTAATCGATTAAGCCAGAAAAACATAGTTTGCAATGCACTCAAGTAATCGATTAAGTACCCAATTAATCGATTAAGCTAGAACACAGCTAAAACATAACAATGCATATATAATTGATTACAAATATCTGGTAATCGATTAAATCAGATGAATATGCTGTGTACCATTATGCAGAAGCTTATGTAATCGATTATTTCCCAAGATAATCGATTATTCCAGTGAATTCCTAATTCTGTGTAGAGCTTATTTAATCAATTACGAACCAGTGGTAATCGATTAAAACAGTGAAAAAATGTTTTATGCAATTTCTAAATGCCTTTATGTAATTCTATAAGTTTTCTTATTACTACTTGATTAATTCCTTTTAAATGAATGTGTGGATGCATGATTAATCAGAAGCTAATGAGGATTAGGAGGTTTTATCTCATGAACCAAGCTTGAAACAAAATTACAAATGCCATCATATTGAGTGGGCATGTAAAATATCAAAACACAATTGCTTCCATCATCTTTGAATCTAACAGAAGGTTCAAGAAGCCAAGACTAAATAGTATGTTTGAATTCATGTATATGTTAAAAAATTTATTTTGGGTTCAAGAAGACAAGAAAACCACCGAGCACTAATAGTACGGTAGATAATTCAAATTCATGTTGAAATATCAATTAACTTGATTCCACAAATGAAAGTGTTCATTTGCTTAGTTCTATGTTAAGAAATTTATTATGGGTTCAAAATTTATTGTGAGTTAAAACAACTTTAACTAGTTTTTATGTTAGATTAAAAATGTTATATTGAGTTTTATTACTAACTTGTTTTTTTAAATGAATATTCAAACATAAATCACACCACTTTAAAATCAATTATAACTAAAAATTAACCAAGTGATCGGACACAAGTGATTAATGTGCTGAAGTTAAGGTTAATTGTTCGAGTAGTATTTGAGTTCGATCCTTGGTAGAAACAATTCTTGGTCAAACTTTACTTATCTTCTGACCCAACTTCAGATTAGTTAGGGTCCCTTTTGTAATGACACGCCACGTTGCTGCTGTATCACTATCTCCTAATCACCTTATGAAACATGTTTTAGCTGAAGATCTCTTTAATTTGATTATGCAAGCAGTGAAAATTTTTTCTCATGAGTACATACTCATCATGATCGTAAACAAAACACGTATATATATATATATATATATATATATATATATATATGTATATCAAGCATAGTTTTGTTGTAAGTACAATTATCCATGTTTACAACGTACAAGTGTTTTACAAGCAAACAAAAAAAAATTGAACATCAGGGGTGCAACTAGAAAAACATGGGTGTGAACATCAAAACCAGGGGTGTAATAATTGAAACATAACCCCTGCCCGGGATTCATCACATCGACATCCCGGCAACTCGGTGGCTCCAACTAAAAGTTGTCATCTTCCCGATCACATACTACTGTTCATCTGCTCACACGAACCGGGTTCGCGATCATCACAGGTACCAAATCACATGGCACAACAAAGCAAGAGTGAGTTCATCATATAAAATAACAATCAAAGATAACATCAGTTAAGGAAGACTATTCAAGCGTCACAATATCACCACAAGTTTAGATATATCCACGCACAACCAACATAAACACGCATCCAAGAACATTTCACAAATTAGCTTAAAATGTCTAGCATGATGCATGCTCCTAACTCAACTCTCAGCATGCAATGTGGTACCATCCCAGAAATAGGCCAAATCCATGGTCTAAATGATAGCTGTAGTTGACGTCAGGGTCACTTTGTTGTGCACAGGACTCACTACCCCATGGTGACCAGCCAAATGGGTGTCAAAAGGATCTCCCTACAGACATGGCCCCCCAGTACTTCTCGTACTATTATAGTCAATCATCCTATTTTCGTCATGCAAATGAAGTATGTCTCTCATGGGCACCATTAACATATGGCCCGAAACAGGAACATCTCATCCTGGCTAGGATCCCCATACCCTCCCATGTTACATACATACCGCCCCAAACGAGGGCCGCCCCAACACGGGCTGCAAATGTTGTATGTCTCTTATGGGCACCATCAACATATGGCCCGACATAGGAACATCCCGTCCTGGCTAGGATCTCCATATCCTCCCATGTTACATACATACCGCCCCAAACGAGGGCCGCCCCAACACGGGCTCATCGATGCACTGACCGTGGTCCTTGCAAGGTTCACCACTCGGTCCTAGCATCTCACGTGTCTATATGTAGCCTCTCACTATGGCTCTATCAAGGTACAAAACATCTCAAACCATCACATAGGCTGACCTCAACATAGTCACATACGTCATTCACAACACTACAAAAAGGTGAACCACTGTGAAGTATTAGGTGTCCGGGTTGGCGCCTGGATATAATAACTTAAAGTACGAATTTGAACAAGGTCGGACGAGGCCGATCGAAGTCGGAAAAAGGCGGTCAAGGATTCGAGGGCTTGAACTTAATTTTAAGGAGAATCGCCCAACCGAGTAAAGGACCCGGGGGCTCTCTTCCCGAGGAAGCACGAGCTCATCCGAGTTAGGGAACTCGATGACTATTTTCCCGAGAAGGCACGAGTTCATCCGAGTTAGGGAACCCGATAGTTCACTCATGAAGAAACTTGAGCCCAACAGCTCTAAGGTATCATCCCGAGTAAGAAACCCGATATGCCGACGTTCGCCAACAAGGACTGCACGTTCTACATGCACAAATGCATGCTATGTAAACCGCTCAATGATAACCGATGTCGTATCGCTTCAAAACAATTGAACTATGCTAATTCTGTAGCACAGGATTAACCTAGGTCGACTCAGAGACACAATCAATATGGTTCCAACTTCAATTCATTAGTAAATAATAGGGGGGGTTTTATCAAACAGTTTGCATGTGTGAATAAAAATTGCAGAAAAATGTAGCAAAATAAAAACTAACAGAATTGATAAAAGGTATTCTAAAACAGATTAAAAAGCATCAATCCAATTCACCAAACCAAGAAATACGAATTATCATAGTTCTCAGATAATGATTCTGTTATGAAAGTTCATTCAATTTCATTAGAAGCAGTTTAATCGAATTAACCCCTAAATTAATTGAAACCACAAACCTAATTGAAATATCATCCAAATAATTTCTCATTAAAATTCAAAACTAAGAAATGAATCCATAACCTAATCCGCTTTCAATCCTAAACACATTCATAATCATGAAAGTCGAATAGAGGATTGAAGAAGAAAGTGAACATTCACACAGAATTTGAAATACCAAACCAGAACTCAAATTCTCCTTGCTTGGGCTTGGATCCTTGGATTGATTGATTGTTTAACCTTCCATGATGATCATCAATGAAAGCCCCATGAAATGAGTGCAAGAAAATGGAAGAATAGAAATGAAAATGAAGAACAATAAAGAACAATGAAGAACAGTTGAGAGAAAATAAGAGAAATGGTTTTAATTCTAAAAACTTCTAAAAGTCACTACAAAATGTGTTTGTGCTAAAATGAAGTGTGTCCATCCAAATAACTAAAATCACTTAAATATAGTGAATGAGTCAGTAGGAAAGGATGGGCCACAATGAAGTCCAACTAATCTAGCTAATTACTAATTACACCAATTTCGCAGCCCAAAATTCAAGTGCAATGATTCTGACTTCCAAGCCTAAAATGACCCTCAAAATGACAGAATTGGCCTTGGCTTATCTCTGACAAACTTGTATATCTTTTCCTTATCTTTCTAGGGACTACTCATATACGCCATTTGGAGTTCTGTAGAGCTCTCTAGGTCCTGTACAAGGAAGATAGGTCAAGTAAGCAAAAACTCCGAAAATAAGCAACAATTATCAATTAAGCCCACTTGTTTTCCTAAGGCAAAAACTGAATTAGAATTGGAAAATAAAAGTCCAAGAGAATTCAAATAAGCTAAGAAGAATAGAAAAATATTAAACTAAAAATACTCAATCACTCAACTCGGCCAACCCATCTCGGCAACCGACACCACAACAAAGGTTTGACACGTATATGTAGCTCGGCCAACCCTTCCCAGTAGCTGACATCACAAGGGTATGACACAAACATATATACAACTCGGGCAACCCTTCCCGGTACTCAGCACCCTCACGAACACTTCTACAAAGTGTCTTGGGAATTTCTCAGCATCAAAATGCCAACTTCACACACATGCACGGGGAGTTCTTACAACATCAACTCCCCCTTTCCAGAATACCACACCAGAACATCATTAACTTCAACAAAAAAAAACCAACAAACACAAAGCGTAACCCATTCCATTCAATAAAACAAACATAGCTTTCTGGAAAACAACACACACACGGACATGCATCATCGCCATGGTTGGATCCTCAACCATGTTACCTGAAATTGTTATCAAACGTAATGAACTCCCTTACCTAACCAGGAGTTTGTTCACGAGCTTCACGACATGTTGTCCTAAGTGTCTTTTTTGACCATAAGGTCCTTCTTGGTGTCGGGATATCGTGGCAGCGACGGTGGTTCTCGTGGGTTGAAGGTAACACAGGGGGGTTGAGAACGAGAGGTTTTCTGGGTGAGTTTTTGAGAGAGAGAACAGAGAAAACGTAAAGGTAGAAGAAGGAAGAGCACACTTCCACTGCACACTCCTGCCCTTAAGTACTCAACTGATAGGGCAAGTTTTCTCTTCTTGCAAACGCAACAACCGCCGGTCAATAAGGACAGCTATCACCCACTCACACGCATACCTAGGCATGGGCACTCAAAACAACAATCATCATATATACAATAAAGCATGTAATTAACTACCATAACACACACATAAATGTCCAGATTAGCAACTTATAATTCGGGGTGTTACAACTTTCCCCTAATGAATTGGAGGGTAAGACCAAAAAAGAAGAAAAAAAGCAAAATTTAAGATATAGACACTAACTTCAACAAGGTTTATGATGAAAAATATTTAAACCTATAAATATTATTAACCACATAAAAAAGAGAAAAAAGGCATATACATTATCATTCAATCACCAATCACATACATCATAAGATTGTTGACTTAAATAACCACCTTAGAAGTCAACACCAAAAACTTATTTCTAACCTTTTCATAGAGTAAAATCTTTTATATTCACAAATCAAGCTTTACTACAAGAGAAATGTTAGGAACACAATTTTCAACACACTCTTCCTTATTAGTTGAAATTGATTAAAAATGACAAAATATTGTAGATTTCTCATCATATCATATTTAATGATTATTTTTTCTGATTTTTAATTTTTACTAAATAACCAATTAGCGAAAGTGTATGTGAAGGAACATGTTCTTAGCACTCCTTTCACAGCAAATGCCATCATTCTTATACAAATTGCTACAGACACCATAAGAATATATTCATGACAACATAGTAAAAAATCGCAAAAGAGAAGCATTGTTGAAGCACAGGTTAGTAGGGAGGCCATGTTGAGCACACTAATGACTAGGAAAATAAATCGAAAGATGATTGTTGTGACCTTGTCTGTGTTGATCACTGGGGAGGCTAAGTCAATAGCCTCCAAGACAATGTGGGTCACAAGGATTGTGGTTATGAATTGTTGGAGATTAGGGGAAGAACACACAAACACTCTAAAGAGAAAATAAGAGGAATGAAAGAAAAATCTTATTGATCATACAATCACTTGTATTCAATATGTTATACATAGGTATTTATACACAAGTCACTTACATTAGATAGCATAACATAAACTACTAAGTGAACCACCTTAACAACTAGCATTAACCAATTATCAGTAAAATTGTACAAACTATATACCTAACATAATTAACCACAAAACACACATGAATTAACACTTTGAATTACTCTGCAACACTCCTCCTTAATTCAAAGTTTCTAAAGTAAAGACATTCAACATTCTCCTTAACTTTTTAAATATTTTAATCTTCATAGGTTTTGTTAGGATATCTACAGCTTGTTGTTTTAGACTTGTAGAAACACAACTCTAATCTCCTTTTATTAACTTGATCATGAAGAAATTGATATTTGGTTTCAATATGTTTGTTCCTCCCATAAGCAACTGGATTCTTAGACAATCTAATTGTTGATTTATTGTCCACTAACAATTGCTTAAACTCTTCAGTCTCAAATGCATTTCTTCAAGCAAAGATCTAAGCCACAAAGCTTGACATGTTGCATGACATGCAACTATGTATTTAGCTTCACAGGAAGATAAAGCTACTACATCTTGCTTCTTTGAACACCATGAAATTGGTGCACCACAGAATTTGAACACATATCCCATAATGCTCTTCCTATTCACCTTATCTCCACACCAATCAGAATCTAAGTATCCCATAGTGCTCTTCCTATTCACCATGAAATTGGTTCTTCTTTTTAGGAAACAAAACTCCATAATCTGAAGTTCCCTTGAAATATCTCAAAATTCTCTTGGCTATAACTAGATGCGATTGCTTAGGATCCTTCTTAAATCTATTGACAAGACCTACATCATAGGAACTATCTTGTCTGCTGTTGCATGTATACCTCAAAGAGCCAACTAATTGTTTGAACAAAGTGTTGTCAGCTGACCTTTCTACCTTATCTTTGACTAGTTTGATGTTGCCTTCTAGTGGTGTTGGTGCTATATTGTAGTCAGCCATATTAAACCTCTTCAAGATTTTATGAATGTATCTCTTTTGATGTAGGATCACCCATCTATTAGTTTGCATAAACTACATATCAAGAAAATATGTAAACTAACCCAAATCAGTTATGTCACATTCAGACTTAATTTTCACTTTAAAGTCTTCAATTTTTCCTTGATCACTTCTTGTAATGAGCAAATCATCAACATACAAATAGACCAAGATCAAATTAACATTTGTTTTGGCTTTCACATAAATCCCATGCTCCATAAAACATTTAACAAAGCCCAACTATAGTAAGAATGAGTCTATTCTTTTGTTCCAAGCCCGAGGGGCTTGCTTTAAGCCATATAAGGCTTTCCTTAGTTCGAACACCTTATCTTCTTTGCCTTTTACTTCAAATTCCGGAGTTGTGACACATAGACTTCCTCCTCAAGAGGTCCATTGAGAAAGGCTAACTTTACATCAAGCTGAAACAATTTCCACTCCTTGAAATTGGCCAATGCAACTACTAGCCTTACTGTTTCAAGCCTTGCTACTATTGTAAACACCTTTGAAAAAATCTAAGCCTTATGTTTGCAACAACCCCTTTGCAACTAATTTTTCTTTATGCTTAGCCACATACTCATTTGACCTACGCTTCACTTAAAATACCCGTTTTATAGCAATTGGCCGCTTATTTTAAGGAAGCTCAACAATTCCCAAGTCTGATACCTTTCAATTGCATGAAGTTATTCAATCATAGCTTTTTTCCACACTTCAGTGTTGATTACATCATCAAAATGGATTGTTTCTCTTGAAGCCAACAAAGTCAAGTGAACCAATTCCCTATCACATGTGATCATATTATTAGGAATCATTTGACAATAATCGAGTCTTAATGGAAGCCTCCTATTTCTTTGAGGCCTCAAATTTTTTGGTTGAGGATCACATTTGTCACTTCTTCGTTCTTCATCTATGTGATTCTCAATTTTTGGAACAAATTTTTCACTCCTTTATTCTTCATCTATGTGATCCCCTCTAAGTGCCATAGGAACATAGGATTGAGCCTTCCAATTCCAGATACTCTTCTCATCAACAAAAACATCTTTGCTAATTATTATTTTTTGATTTACAAGATTGTACAACCTGTATGACCCTGCTAAATGTTACCCAACAAGTATCATTGGCTCACTCTTGTCATCCAACTTCTTTCTCTTTTCATCTGGAATATGCCTAAATAAAAAAGATCCAAAAACCTTCAAGTGCTTCACAGAGGGTTTTCTCTTTGTCCAAACTTCTTCAAGAACTATGGACTGAATTCTCTTTGTGGGACATCTATTTAGAATGTAAGAAGTAGTGACAGCTGCTTCTCCCTAAAAATAGTGAGGAAGTTGTTTCTCCTTCAACATGCTTACAGTCATATTGAATATAGTCCTATTTCTCCTTTCAGCTAAGCCATTATGTTGAGGAGTATAAGGTGCAATCACTTCATGTTGAATGCCAACTCCCTTGAAATAATCTTCAAATTCTTTAGAGGTATACTCACCTTCACAATCAGTCCTAAGTATCTTAATTTGTTTTTCAGATTACTTTCTCAACAAGAAACCTAAAATTCAAAAAAGACTGAAAAAACTTTTGACTTGGACTTGATAAGAAAGATCCAAAACATTATGCTAAATTCATCTACAAAGGAAACAAAATAGGTGTTTCCACCAAGAGAAGGAACCTCAAATGGTCCACACACATTCGAATGCACTACTCCAAGCAAACTAGTAATTTTTATTGGAATATAAGAACTAAGTGAATTCCTAGGTTGTTTGCTAATTAAACAGTTGTTATATACCTTATATGGAGTTTGAATCCCAAAAAGTCTAGTCACCATTTCTTTAGACTTCAAAAAGCTCAGGCTCTTAAAATTCAAGTAACTAAATCTCAAGTGCCATAGCCACAAATCACTAACCACTTTTGTAGACAAACACTGATTTTTAGAAGCATTAATTTGAATTTGAAAGGTTCTATTTTATGCCAAGGGAACTCTTAAGACCTTCCTTTCATTGGATTCAAGAACCTCTTAGTGATCATCTTGCATATGCAAAGTAAAGCCTTTTTCTAGCAGTTGTCCCATGCTAAGCAGATTACTCTTCATATTTGGCAGATATAGAACATCAAAAATCACTACAAATTTCTTTTCTTTCCTTTTAATCATTACATTTCCCACTCCTTCAGCGGGCACAATTCTGTTGTTTGCAAATCTGACCTTTCTCTTCTTATTATCATCAAAGTTAGTCAACTATTCTCTATGACTGGTCATATGGTTAGAGCAACCTGAGTCAAGATACCATGTTTCAGATTCCCCAAATCATAATTTGTTGTCAGCATAAGCACAATTGGATTTGAACCTGAATCATCATCTTGTGCCAAGTAAGCCTTATTATTAGATTTTCTTTGTTGATTATTATTGTTGTGACACTCATCTGCAAAGTGCCCAAACTTGTGACAGTTAAAACATTGCACTTTCTTCTTGTTAAACTTATTTCTTCCACCTTTATTTTGATTTGACACACTCTTATTTGATGATCTTGATAAGTGTTGCATTGATCTTAACCATAAGAATTGCATCCCCTAGCATTGTTTCTTGTATTTCTCCATTTTCCCTTGCCTTTCTTGATTATTTTATTAGCACCACCCTTTCTTGAGACTTGAGCCACAAATGCTTGATCAGTTGATCTCTCTATCTTTTCTCAACCATCCTCTACTCATGTGCTTCCAAAGAGCCTTGAAGCTTTTCTACCTTCATGGAATCAAGATCCTTACACTCCTCAATAGCCACCGCAATGTGATCAAATTTAGGGGGAAGTGTTCGAAGAACTTTCTCTACAATCTTCACCTTTGTAATGTTTTCACCATAACCTTTCATAGAGTTAGTGAGGTTGATCACTCTTACAAAATAATCTGTTATCTTCTCATTTTCTACCATCTGTAGTAACTTGTACTGTCTTCTCATGGTTTGAAGCTTCACATTCTTCACCTTTATAGCACCCGCATGACACTTCTCCAAGATTTTCCATGACTCCTTCATAATGGTTGTAGATGTTATACTGTCAAAGTTGGTTGTGTCCATGCTTTGGTGCAACAAGAACAAAGCCTTGCAGCCCTTCTTCTCATTCTCTATGGTGGACTCCTATCTCTGCACCTGAAGAACCTTCACTTACTTCTTGTTAGCTAGACATCACGATGTCTAACACACCCTGGAACTTCAACAACACCTTCATTTGCACACTCCATCTATCCTAATTCTTGCATTCAAGAATTAGCAATTGTGCAAGAAGATTGTTGTTTGAGCCAACCATCAAACATAGAAAGTTCTCACTAAATCACTTTCGCACACAGGTCTTGGATCGTAAGAAACTCTAGATACCAATTTGTTGGAGATGAGGGGAAGAACACACACACACACACACACACTTTAGAGAGAAAATAAGAGGAATGAAAGAAAAATCTTCTTGATCACACAATCACTTGTATTCATTGTGTTGCACATAGGTATTTATATGCAAGTCACTCGCATTAGATAACATTATATATACTGAGTTAACTACTCTAACAACTAGTATTAACCACTTATTAGTAAAATTGTACTAACTACATACCTAACAGAGTTAACCACTAAACATATGAGTTAACACTTTGAATTACTTTGCAACATGAATTTGCTAGGGAACTCAGAAATATAAGACTTAACTTGATCCTGATTACAACCACACAAGAATTGATACACTACAAATAACAAGTGTAGAATGAATCAATGACACACTATAAGAAGCTAAATTCTAATAAATAAATAAAAAACAAAGGAAAAAAAATATATCCTTTGTATTCATGTTATGTTGCTCTTAATAGAAGGAGCATACACAGTGCGAGAATGGGTAGTGTTAACCAAGTGATGGAACATAAGTGGTTAATATGCTGAAGTTAAGGTTGAATTGTTCGAGTAGTACTTGAATTCGATCATTGGTAGAAACAATTCTTAGTCAAACTTTACTTACCTTTTTGCCAAACTCCAGATTAGTTTGAGTTCCTTTCCCTTGATGAACTGGAAGATTAAGAAGAAGAAAAAAGAATGGATAGTGTTCATATGTAATTAAATGGTGGAAGCCGATGGCTATATTTATTTTTCATCCTCATTGGATTATGGGGGAAATCATTGCCTGCATAAAATAATATTATAATTCACTAGAATAAACATCGATCCAATGATAAAATGTATTGAGAAGGGGCTAAAGTGAATGATCAGTGATATACATTTTGCAACATTTTACAAAATTGGAAACAAAAGTGAAAGTTACATGGAATTAAGAACTAACGAAACAAACACTTGCAAACTCAAGGATCAAAATGCAGTACTTTGTCTTTCTTGGGAGAAAATCATGGTGTGAAAAATCACAAAACAAATTCCATGTGTAACAAATCTACAACTAATGATTGAGAAACTTCACTTAAGTAAAAATAATATACAGCAAAAGCTGTCACTTACCATGCATCATCTTCTTAATTAAACATTAGGCACACGTAGTTACACATCTCTTTCAATGTTGTAGAAAACTTTCATTAACACACGTGATGTAACAGCTGAACCCATAGCCATTAAGTTTTCCCAAATCTACCTTGCAATAGAACCCAATCTTCAAGAAAACTTCAAGAACACATAAGTTTCCAGCACTCCTTGATATTGGGGATATTTTAGAAGTTTAAATTGCAGAAAATGGAAGATGGAAGAAAGGTTAGGGATGAAGGTGAAGACACCATGGAGAAGCTCTCCAATAAGTCTAGGAAGAATCACCACAATAATATTGGGAAGCCATTGATAAGACTCAAGAAGTTCTTGAACAAGAACAAGAGAGAAACTCTCACAACAATTTTCAGAAATTGTATTAATGAACCAAAGTTAGATACATTCAGTTTTGGCACCTTATATAGGCCACGAAATTACAAGCTAAATGTCACTAAAATGTAAGAAAATGCAAATTGAAATGAAGCCTAAATGAAGCTTGAAGTGCAAGCTTTCCCTAAGTGACCTTTGGCTTTCCAAACATGTGCAGTTGCAATCTTAGACTGGAATAATCGATTAATTCGCTCTTGTAATCAATTAAAGCAGTCAAGAACTGAAATAATCGATTACACTAGCCATTTAATTGATTAAAGCAGCAAGGGCTTGTTCTTGTTTGCAACTGAAATGCTGTAATCGATTACAAGGTTAAAATAATCGATTAAAACAGTGACAACCTATTTACAAGTGTTTTATTGAATTTCTTCTAACAAGTGCTGGAATTTATTGAATTAAATTGGATTTGAGACATCAAAATCCAGCTCTTGTCATCCTTGAATTGGTGTGCAACTTCATGCTTGCCCAAGTTAGCTTGAATGTGGTTATAAAGTGCTTGAGTCCTAGCTCTTGTGATTGGTCCTTTGAAGCTCACTAAAGGAAGTGCTTCAAGCTCTCCTTCTAGACCTTTGGCTTGTCTTGGACCTCCATCAACACGAGACATCTTTAATTGGATTTTCATGCTAAATGGACTCTATTTGCATATGAGAGTTTCTATGGTGTTCCTGTTAATTTGGGAATTTTTGATATTGTTGTTTTTTTAATCAATAGTAATCAAATTATATTATTATTTCATTATTTAAATTTTTAATGATAATTTTCTTATATATTTCAATTTAGTCCATGTATGATTATTATTTTTAAAAAATTGAACTTTTTAATCTCACATAACAAAACATCTCGGTTCACAACAACATATCCAAATTCTGATTCAAACCAAAACCTCAGCAACAAAAATACACACATTTTGGGTTCTAGTTTAGGTTGGATCATTGAGTAAAGAATACGAATTGCTGGTAGCTATCAAACCAGTGATTGTCGAAGTAGAAGAAGGTGGCGACGATGAAGAAGAAAGAGAAGATATTGAGTGTGAGGGGTGTCCGGAGAAAATCTCTGGTCATTGGAAATTTTGTGATTTAATTCATGGATCCAAGAATGAAGGGTCCAAGTCAAAATGTTTCGTTTCGATTCAGTGCTTCCCTAATTGCCACTTCTTAGATGAACAATAAATGCAATGATGGTAAGTGATGTGCATGCTACAACTAATTACAAACTTTTATTTGTGTGAGGGCAACAACATATTAAAAGGTATTTCTCATGAAAATTGATTATTGGACGTTGTTTAAATGTCTAGAACTTGAGAAAGATACACAAAGAAATACAAGTTTTTAAAAGAATATTTTAATTGTACATAGATTAAATTGAATTATATATAATAAAATTACCATTAAATATCAAAATAATTAGATAATAATTAATTACCATTGATTGAAAAATCAACAGTATCAAAATCCTCCAAATTAATGAGGAACCATGGAAACTCTCAATTGGATATATAGGTTATCATGTAGCATATAGGAAACAAATTATAATCAAGCATGTTGTTAAAGCAAGAGATAAAACCAATTAAAATTCAGTGGCATGTGCAACAAGCACCACTACCAAAATTGCTTTTAACATCGCTAAGTTAACATCGGTTTTCTGGAAAACCGATGTTAACGAAAACGTGGTGGAAAATTCCTAATTAATACGACATGGTTAACATCGGTTTTCCAGGTTTTTAACAAAATCGATGTTAACCTATTACTGTTAACATCGGTTTTACAGGTTTTTAAGAAAATTGATGTTAATATAAAGACGTTAACATCAGTTTTTCAATGAAAACCGATGTTGTTGTTATTATAAGACTTGACCCCTAAATTAAACATCCTCACTCTCGCGCCTATCTCTGACTCTCAGTGTTGCCCTTCACTGTGCCTATGACGGTCACGGTCACGGTCACCTGAATCGCTGTCATTGTCGGTGTCGGCTCACTCTCACAGCGGTTCCATTGTTGGTGTCGAGTTCCATTGTCTGGTGTCGCGGCTCCCACAAGGTATGTGTCCTTCCATTGACGAAACCATGAGCTTCTTTTTCTTTTGCATTTGTGTTCTTCTTCTTCTAAGCTTTTTTTGTCTTGTGTATCTTCTTTTCCACTGTTGGTGTAACTTCTTTTGGTCTTTACTAGCAAGAAAAAGTGTGACCTAAGGGAACAAAGCCAACAAAACCGTGAGCTTATACCTTTTCTCGTGTTCAAAGTTCTTATAATGTAATGGACATTCTTTGTGACTGTGTGTAGATTGATTTTTTTACCTGTTTTCGAGATGCTTGTAATGGTTAAAAGTTTTGCATATTGTAGAATATCTTAAGAAGCAACTCATTTTGTACATTGATTCCTAGACTACAAAGTAGTTAATGGTTAGGATTGAATGTTATGGATTTGAGAAACTTGTGTAGATGGCTAGTTGAAGAATTTAGGACAGCTTAGTGGCTGATTTTGGTCTTTTCTACATGTAAAGATTTTAGTGTAGCTCACTGCTATTTGCTTTGGATTGGTACAACTCTTGTTGGAGAACCACTATCATCATTACTGCAACCATACATAGGCTGATTGTCATACCTTGCATATCGAAACAGGTGTTCTTTTTGTAGTGCAGGAAGTTAAAAAGTAGCTTTTAACTTCCAAAACAAATTAGCTCTAAGTTAGGAAAAGTCCACTCATATGTGATATCCCCTTGAATTTACAGTAAAACATATTTTTATGTTTAATAAGTACTAGTAAGAAGGCACTAAGCGAGTCATGTGTATAGAGAATTACTTGTGATTTGCATTGCATAGTATGATTTGTATATAGAGAATGAATAAAGCCATTGGAAGCTGAGTGGTGGTGTTGATCATTTCCACAACATCCTTTGGATTCGTGGAGGTTAGGGAGGACAAGGCCAATGGATTGGAAGCTGGGTGGTGGTGTTGAATTCCATAATAGGCATAGACTGATACCATATAGAGAATGAATTAGTTATTTATTTTAAAATTTATCTTGCTAATTTCTTTAAGTTTCTATAAAATAAGTAACAATAATATAACATCTTCAATGTTCAACATCATTTGTAGGCAGTTGTCCTTTTGCTCTTTGCATCATCATCACTAGATTCCTTGTTGGAGTTTGTCAGTGACATCATCACAGGTACTTACGAATGTGTTTAGTATTTTTGTTAGGTTCTATATGTATACGCGTGCTTTTGCAACTTGTTTTATATGGTTAATGACTATTGCTTTATATATACAATTGATGTTCATTATGAGTGAACCTTAGTTTCTCGTTTGAGATTCATTACAGTGATTCTTCCGGATAGTTTGGATTAATCATTGTATTGATTCTTGAATTGCCCGTTTGGACAGTTTGCGAAGACTCATATTTTTTTAGTATATTCATATGTAAAGGTTGTGATTCTTTTCTTAAATATGATGAAATTTCAGAACAATGCATTTCACTTTGTTCTTCGGGTGCATACTTGATTGTGGTGTAACTCATGTCACCGCTTTCATGTCGTGTACTCGGAGATCAAAGCGAAATGCTGTCGAAATTTTGTCTAATTTAAGATAAGAAACTCAACCTATATATATGAATATACTATAAAAATATGTCTTCGTGAATGGGATAGGGCCATACCTTTAATGAGGCTTTCATGCACGAAATAACTTTGTGAGTATCACAGAGTTATTAATTAGATGGATCGAAGTTGGATGAATGCAAGTTGCATCACGGTTGAGTATGAGGAAGGCGTTGAAAATTTCTTGCAATTTTCCTCCGAAAGAAGTTGACTGGATGGGGATGGAAAATATTTCTGTCTCTGTATCAATTGTTTGAATGGGAGATGCCAAGTGCTGAACGACATACGGGAGCATCTTCTGTGTGATGGGATTAAGAAGAATTATACCACATGGATATGGCATGGTGAATTGACAGACATGCGGAGGGGGTACTGAACTGCTTGATGTTGACATCAGAGATCGATTAGAGGATATGATTCATGATCTAGGAGATGAATCTTTTCAGCAAGCACATGCCCCTATGTATGATACATTGGAAAGTGATTCGAAGAAGCCGTTGTATCCGGGGTGCAAAGAGTCATTGACATTGTTGTCAACGGTGTTAAATCTGGTTAATGTCAAGGCCAGATATGGGTGGAGCGACAAAAGCTTCAGTTCACTACTTGAGGTAGTTTAGGATATGCTTCCAGATGAAAACACGTTGCCAAAAAGTTACTATCAAGTGAAGAAGATTCTTTGTTCGATGGGTATGGAGTATCATAAAATTCATGCCTGTCCTAATGATTGAATATTGTACAGAAATGAATTTCAAGAAATGCATAAATGCCCCAGGTGTGGGGTACCAGGGTATAACGTGAAGGCTGATGACAAATGTAGCATTGATGAAAGCACAAAGAAAGGCCCCCCCGCGAAGGTGTTGTGGTATCTTCCAATCATTCCAAGGTTTAAGTGTCAATTTGCTAATGAAGATGACACAAAAGACCTTACATGGCATGCAGATGGGAGAAACTGTGATGGAATGCTCTGCCATCCGACAGATTCCCCCCAATGGAAGAAGATTGACCGTTTGTATCTAGAATTCGGTGAAGACCCAAGAAATCTTAGACTTGCACTTGCCAGTGATGGAATGAATCCCTACGACAGTTTAAGTACTCAGCATAGTTCGTGGCCAGTTTTGCTGGTCATTTACAACCTGCCTCCTTGGTTATGCATGAAGCGAAAATACATGATGTTGTCTATGATGATATCGGGCCCAAAACAGCCAGGAAATGACATTGATGTTTATCTTAGTCCCTTGATTGAAGACTTGACAAACTTGTGGGACGAGGGGGTTGCCGTGTTTGATGGGTATCGTAAGGAGACATTCAAGTTGCGTGCAATGCTATTTTGTACCATTAATGATTTTCCAGCGTACGAGAATTTGAGTGGATACAGTGTTAAGGGCCATCGTGCATGCCCTATCTTGAACAAGACATAAGCTACGTACAACTTAAACATGACAGAAAAACCATTTACACTTGCCATCGATGTTTTCTAAAACCTTATCACCCTTATCAGCGATTGAAAAAAGCATTCAATGGAAGTCAAGAGCATGAAACTGCACTGATTTCGTTGACTGGTGAGCAGGTTCTTGAGCGGGTTGAGGGCATCCATACTGTATTTGGAAATACTGAAAAGAAGTAGAAAGGTAATACTTGCATATAAAAGAAGAGGTCGACATTGTTTGATCTTCCATACTGGTCTGATCTAGATGTTAGACATTGTATCGATGTTATGCATGTGGAGAAAAATGTGTGTGACAATGTCATCGGCACGCTGCTTAACATTCAAGGCAAGACAAAGGATGGTTTGAACACTCATCAAGATCTTGCTGAGATGGGTATACGTGAGCAGTTACATCCTAGGTCTGATGGTAAGAAAATATACTTGCCTCTAGCATGTCACACTTTGTCGAAAAAGGAGAAGATAAGTTTCTGTCAGTGTCTGCGCCTAGTGAAAGTGCCACAGGGATACTCTTCAAATATTAAGAGCCTTGTGCAGATAAAAGATCTGAAACTAGTTGGCTTAAAGTCTCATGATTGCCATGTGCTGATGCAACAACTGTTAGCCGTGGCGATTCGAGACATTTTGCCTAACAAAGTGAGGCATGCTATAACTTGGCTGTGCTTTTTTCTTCAATGCCATTTATACCAAAGTCGTGGACCCTGTAAAGTTAGATGACTTGGAAGAAGAGGCGGCAATTATCTTGTGTTAGTTGGAGATGTATTTTCCTCCTTCATTTTTCGACATAATGGTTCACTTACTTGTTCATCTGGTCAGGGAAATTAAAATGTGTGGTCCCATTTATTTACGGTGGATGTACCCGGTTGAGTGATACATGAAGATCTTGAAAGGGTATACAAAAAACCTACACCGCCCTGAAGCATCCATAGTTGAAAGGTACATTGTAGAAGAAGTTGTAGAATTTTGTTAAGAGTACCTTGAAAAGGAAAAACCTGTTGGGCTTCCCGAGTCTCGGCATTACGACAGAGTGGGAGGAAAGGGTTTACGAGGGCTGCATGTTGTAACACCTGGTTTACAGGAATTATAACAAGCTCATTTGTATGTCCTGAATAAAAGTAATGAAGTTCTGCCATACATAGTTCGTCATGAAGCCTTAGTCAAGGAAAGTAATCCAAGAATGACGAAGAATAGGTTGTTAAAAGAGCATAACAAGACTTTCCTGAATTGGTTTAAAGATACAATATTTAGTGATGAACCTTCATCTGAAACAATGAGGAAGTTAGCAGATGGGCCTAAAAGAAATGTTAGAAGTTGGTAGGACTACGATATCAACAAGTATTCATTCTACACAAAACAAAAGGATGACAAGAGCACAATGCAAAACAGTGGGGTTAGCCTTAGGGCTAAGTCGCAACACTTTGCTATTGTGCATGACCACGATCCCCATTTAGCATGCATGCCTTACTTTGGAGTCATTCATGACATCTGGGAGCTTAATTATGTTACATTCAGTGTGTGTGTTTTCAAGTGTAAGTGGGTTGATATCAATAGCGGTGTATGGACTGAGGACTTGGGATTTACTTTGGTTGATCTTAACAAGGTAACTTATCAAGATGAACCTTTCATCATGGCAGAACAAGCTAAACAGGTGTTTTATGTTCAAGATCCATGTGATGAAAGGTGGTCAGTGGTACTAGATGGAAAAATCATTGGTATTACTCTTGACGATGATGATTCCACCATTGATACTGGTGTCACTCAATTCTCGACATAAATGCCTGACGTCAACAGAGAAGATTACGATGATGACGTTCATGCAAATCATAATAATCATGATGAAGGAGAATTAATTAACATCACTTAATGTAATTTGTTTGCCTTATTAACTTGATTGCATTTTTTACAATTTCATAAGTATCCTAACTTGTTAGAATGTGTTTACTTATCTTTCTTTTTGTTTTTAACAGGATCATGACTACACCACCGAGCTCCCCTCCTCGACCTGAGTCAGCACCTTCGCCATTTATGGCGAAGAAGACTAGGAAGGCGACACGACTGAGGTCATTGACTACCAGACCTGCTGGTGCTGACAGACCAGTGGTTCATGTGGATCCTACCACTGGGAAGGCTGATGGTCCTCAGGCAATGAAATTGAGGACCTATCTAGGGATCGTGGCTAGAGACAAGGTGGATGTGACCATTGCTAACTGGAAGGAAGTTCCTGCAACGCAGAAGGAGTTGATTTGGGAAGACATTCAGGTATTACAATTAAATGTCCAATGTGATTGCTTTTAGTAATACAATTTAAATGTTATTGTAACTGTTAAACCCTCTTGATTGAAACACCGACTGAATTTGATATACCTGAAGCGTCCAACCAACGAATCAAGAAGAAAATTCTGCAGACAATGGGAGAGCGATGGAGGTAGTTTAAGTCAGACCTAACCTCTAAATGGGCTCTGGCACAAGGCAAGGATGACGATGCCGACATTGTCTGTGAGAAATACGACATCAGTAAGGAAAAGTGGCACCAATTTTGTGAGACACGTAGAGCCGCTTCCTGGGAGGTTAGTTGAGTTACATTGTTTTACAATTTCAGAATTATAAAGTCAAACAAGTGCATTTTTTAACCCTATTTGTGTAATTCTTACAGGACGTTAGAAAGAAGGCCTAGGCCATCCAGAAGTTGAACACTGCCCCTAATGTGTTGTCTCGCGGGGGTTACGACTTGTTAGAGAAGAGATTGATGAAGGAAAAACAAAAGAAAGAATGGGAGGAAGCAACCCATGATGATAGCACGGATATCATCATTCACCCTCTGTCCCCTGTGAGATGACACGTGAAGTGGAAGCTGGATCGCACCAAAAAAATCAGGCAAATGACTTTTGAGGCAGCACGTGAGATTGCAGAGAGGATTGTAAGTCAAACAACAAGTTCATACTCCTTTAATGAATTTTTGCCTCATAAATTACAAAACTAATGTTCTACTTATTTTGATCGCAGGATTCCCTGAATGAGCAATCCACACAGCGTAGCTTTGTCACCAGTGGACATCAGGATGTCCTGACTGCTGCCATTAGACGACCAAAGCACCCCAGCCGTGTCCGTGGTGCTGAAGCTAGTGTGACCATCACACAGTACTTCAGACCGGCTCCATTGACCTCTCGCAAGTCAAAGTCAATGGCGCTTGAAGACTTAGATCGCTTGAAAGACAACATCAGGGTAGAGCTAGAGCAGTCGATCACTAATTGACTTACACAATTGATCACTGAAAGAGTTACACAGCAAATAATGATGAGCTTCAGCCACCTGCAGTCCCAGATACAGACCCAGATCCAGTCTCAGGGTGCCATGCCGCCTTCAGACCTTCAGTCACGTCCTTATGGTGCCTATGTCAGCACCAATGGAAGCTATGTCGATCCCTCAGGGAATGACCTAGACACAGGTGCATCTGACAGGCATGGGTTGTATGTCGATGGCAATCCTCCCTGCCTAGTTGCCCTTGGAAGAGTTTATGAGGGGTCGAAAACCATGCACAACGTCCCTTTTGCCCATGATCAGGTCAAGGTGGGTGTTGAGGAAGTTCGAGATGCTAAGGCTCGCATCCCTGTACCCACTGACGAGGTTCAGTTAGTGGGGCAGGCCCTTAACACCTTCATTGCTTGGGCGACACATCTTGTACAGGCTATTTTGAACAAGGTATCACATTTTTGGCTTGTTTCTTCTCATTTAAGAATGATTTGTCTCATATAAAGTCAAGACGGTCGTTCACTTATGTTTCTTAATTATGTAGGATAAACAGGTACCTGAGGGACCGGCGAAACCTGTACATAAGCCAGAACATATTGCCGATCCCCTATACCAGATCGCATTGACCATCGTCGATCTTTTCCTCAGACCCATGCTGGTGCAATGGGACCGTACTATGTTGGGGCTGCAGGTTGAGGACTTCCTATTGTACATAAAGCATGAGGATATTTCTGAGATCATCCACGGTGGTCAATGTCTAAGCATCTCTGTTATACAACTGTGGATTCTATAAGTCACTTTCAATTGGTTACCGTTACATAACTAATTGTTTTATATTCTTGCATAATTGACTTTTTTTTCAAATCAATAGGCATATGACTGAGTTATGTCTGCAATCGGATCATGGCAATGTGTATGGATTCATGGAGCCACAGTCCATACAGAGATCAGGGCAATCTCAATTTGAATCTGAGGACTATATCAAGAAATGGATGCATAGTTCACAGAAATATGTCTACCTTGCAGCGTACTTGAATGGGTAAGTAAAAATGCACAAAAGAATTTAATTAATGTATGAAGTATAATAACTTCTTTTTCTCCAATGCAATGCACATTGGCAACTGGTCGTTATATGTCCTAAGGCCAATGTTGTCGTGTGGTTCTGCTCGTTGCACCACAAGCCTGATAACTACCTCAAAGGAATTATTAACAAGTAGGTTGTTATTTGTCAGACATTTTTGTTTTTATTTCTAACACATGAATATGTTAATTGTACAATATGCATGCATGTTTCTCATAAGCAGTACTTTGAAGGAACTCCATGAAACTCAAGGAAATAAATCAAAGGCTACTACTAAATGGATTGCGCTTAAAGTAAGTCTTTTAATAAATCATGGTTTATGTATTCAAAATAACTTTTATTACCATTTACACTAATTTCTGTTTAACTTTGACCATGTTATTGAATTTAGTGTAATAAGAAAAAAGGAAGCACTGAGTGTGGCTATTATGTCATGCATTGGATGTCTACGATAGTCCAAGGAGGCTTCAGGGATAACTGGGACATGGTAATTGTCTAATTCAAAACTAATTTTCATTTTTTTACTTGTTTTTATTTATACTTATTAAATTATGTTTTATTACGTCATGCAATATTTCACTGATGAAAGACCACTGCAAGCCGACAGATTGAAGGGTATTAGGGTTCAGTGGGCTACATATTATCTTAAAGTTAGAGATGAAATATCAGATTAGGTGGTTAAGGGATTTTTAAACAATTGTATATAAACATTTGGTTAGGAAATCATTTTTATGTACATTGACACTATTGAATTTTATTTGTTATTGAAATAATATTTTATTGTATTGTATTATGAAATTGGCTGGATGTCTAGTATTTAATTTACAGGTTGAAGAACTGGTAAAATTAAAAAAATAGACAAAATATATATAAAAAAAACAACATCGATTTTCTTAAGAAAACCGATGTTAACTTAGACTATAACATCAGTTTTCAGGAAAAACCGATGTTAACTTAAACTACAACATCGATTTTCAACATGAAAATGGATGTTGTTACATAGATAGGAACATCGATTTTGCAAAGAAAACATATGTTGTTACATGAGACCAACATCGATTTCCAGGGAAAACCGATGTTGTAGTGTAAGTTAACAACGATTTTCTTAATAAAACAGATGTTGAAGTTCCAGCTTTCATATTTTTTTACGTTTTTATTTATTAGATAGCGACATCGGTTTTTTAGTAAAAATCGATGTTGTTTACTTTTTGTTAACATCGGTTTTGAAAATCGATGTTAACTTCCACACTTTCAACGTCGCCTGATTCAACATCGATTCAAAACCAATGTGGAATGTCAAAAATAACCGATGTTGAATGCTGTTTTTCTAGTAGTGAAGATACTTAGAGGGAGTATATAGCATAGTTATCAGTTTCGGATCGATCATTGATTTGATCGGAGAACTAAGTCATTAAGTCACGGATCAATTTAGTGAATTATTAATTGACTTGCATGATTTGGTCTATATTAAAAAATTAAATAATTTATAAATATATATATATATATAATAAATTAATATCAAAAGTTTAATTTAATATTTAATATACAGATATATTATTGTATATATTTCATTTGTAAGAAACCATTATTATTATTATATTATATTATATTCGTATAGACATACATTACAATAAATATATATTAATATATGCTTAATTAATATAATACAATATGAATTAATATTTTTTATTTGGAATTTTTATTTGAATAATATGCATTTATATATATAAAATATTACTATTGTTTATAATAAATAAAAATAGATATATAATTATATTGGATCATTGAGACATGAGAATGAGAACTTCATTAATTAAAACTTATGACATTTTTAATGTTAATTTCTATTTGTTATTTTGTACTATAATTATTAAAATTGTAGATGTGTGCATCTTTCAAGAATGGAGCATGCTTTCTTAGCATTAAAATAGTGTACTATAATATATTTTTGTTATTTGTATTCACTTTGAATATCTTTAGTAATAGATCCCATTTTGGGATCTTGAAGCACTTCATATTAGGTCTAGAAACCACTTTTTGCATCTACTTTGGATTTTGATGATTAACAATAAGTATAAATTATTGATATTTTAATGAGTTTATGTTGAGTGGATAAGATCAACATTACTAAAGGACTTAACTAAAATCTATATGTATCGTCCACACTCAGAGAAAAATGCTTTGTTAAATATTAACTAGCGTCCAACACGCTAAAACCAAGACCATCCATTCGTGATATTAATCAGTGATATACACTGTGTATTATTACCACTCACGTCTAGTTAGTATGAATTTCAAACACTCTCACAAAGTGATTGACAAAATTCAAAAAGGCCTTGATAACTGAAAAAAGGAAGTACACATATTCTCCTCTATGAATTCTTATTTTACCTTTCTTCATGTGAATTACTAACATTTGAATTTAAGGAAAGAAAAAAATATAAGAGAAAAGAAGGTCTTGAAAAATATTCCTGTTGGGTCGCTTTCATTGAGTACAAGAAGCACATGCAGCTAATTGTACTATTGCTCTTTTCCTTGCGAATCAGAGCATTCCACATAGCCTTATCTCCCAATGTGAGAAAAAAATCTTTTCAAGGAATATACACTGATCCCTTAATGGATCTTTCACTGAAGTCTATAAAAAGAAATATCTATCCAAAAAGAAAAATGACAAAAATCATTACGAGAAAATGATAATATCTCTAAAGCTAAACTATGTTGAAATCATTGGACGACTGATTTAAGCTTTCATTTGTTTATCCATTGCTAAGCAAAGGTATCTTGTATTTGAGCTTTATTGTTTATCCACTTTATTGTGGAAGCCAGATGTGACTTAGTGTTAAACAATATTAGGGTTTCTTAGATTCAGGGGGAGTCTAAGACAATGTCAGAAGTTGTATTAAGAATACTTGTTTTCTAATCAAGTTTTGATTAGTGGACCCCTTTTCTGTTGTGTAAAGGAGAACTGAATATAACTTAGTTTAAGTGAACTAGTATAAACTAAATTTTTCTACGTATCTGCTTAACGGTTTATTAAGCATTCTCTAATCACTTACTGCCATTCTTTTCGTACCAAGTTTTTTCTTGAAAAACTATTTTAAAAACTCTATCTTACTCAATCACTGGACAATCAAACTTGACCTTATTAAAATCTTTTTTCTTTTCAATAGATGACTTACCATACATATACATATTTATCTATATTTGTGGTAAAAGTTTTAAAAAATGTTTTTATCTTTGATTAACACACTATTCAATCCCTCTTCTAGTGTGATTGTTGTTATTTTACTTCATAGTCGGTCCCTTAGTGATACGTCTGCACCAAAATCTTTTTTCTTTTTTTCTTTAATGGTAGATCCCAATTTGGGATCTTAAGACACTTTTTGTGAGTCTCAAAATGGACTCCACTTGAATATATTTTATGAATTATTTTTAAATTAAATTTAAGTAACTAATTATAAACATTTTAATTATGAAAAAACTAATTTTATAAAATAAAAATATATTAATAATTAAATTTTTTATTTATGAATTAAAGTTAAATTGACGAAAAACACATAACATTCATAAGCAACAAAGTACAAAACATTGACATTCAGTAAGAAAAATTAAATTTCATCATTGTTGTCAGCGAAATGTGCCCAAATATGCTCCACCAAGTTTGCTTGAAGTTGTTGATGAATTCCTCTTGTATGCATATACAATTTTGTTTGTAGGTGTATAGCAAAGCTTGGAGCAGCACCACGAGATTTGTCAAACATTTGAAATCTCTTTGTCTATTTGATCATAATCAACATCGACATTACTATTTTATGTATCTCGTTTGTCTTCAACAATCATGTTATGGAATATAATGCATGTTAATATATTATTCTTCATTGTATTGATGTGTCAATTACACGATGGACCACATATAATTGCAAATTTAGATTTTTGCACACCAAATGCTCTCTACACATTCTTTCTTCCTATTCTTTACATTTTGCAAATAACTTTCTTTTCTCTCTTTGTGGGATGGGGATGGTTCTCACAAAAATGGCCCAATCAGGATAAATGCCATTTGCAAGATAGTATCCCATATTATATGGATTCCATTAATTGTAAATTGCACTGGAGGAGTTTGACCTTGCAAAATGTCATTAAACATAGGTGATTTATTTAAGACATTAATGTCATTGTTTGAACATGCAACTCCATAATATGCATGACAAATCCACAAGTCTTGTGACGTGATGACTTTAAGTATTATTGTGGTTTTGCGACGATCACCTATGTGATATTTGTAACGACCCACCTCGTTGCTACTGTATCATACTCTTTAATCACGTTTTTAATTGTAATTTATATTTGAAAATCCCTTTAAATTGATTACAGAAATAGTAGTAAATTTCGCGCGTGAACTTAATCAATATCAATAATTAAAAACACAAATAATCAATGTTGAAATACCTCATAATACATTTATATAAGAACATAATTTGGAGTGATTACAAACAACCATGTCTAAAGTGTACAAAGTTTTCAAAAGAAACAAGGGATTAAGTGACGGGAGTGTAACTAGCAAAATAATGGGGTGTATCCATTAAAACAAGGGGTACATCTAGCAAAATACAACTCCTGCCCGGGTTACAATTCAATGCTTATTCCGACAACAAAACACTTCTATAAGCCGAGTTCTCACTAAGAGTGAGTTGTCACAATACAGCTCGTGGCCGGGATACGGTCCAAAGCCATCCCGACGTGACAACTCATTTATAGGCCGAGTTCTAATCGAACATTATCCTGGTTACTTGGCGGCTCCATTAAAAAGAAATAACCCCCAGATTGCTTGTTATTGCCCGTCTGCTCACACAAACATGGTTCGTGATCATCACAGGTACCAAACCACATGGTACAAGAAAAGCAAAGGTGAGTTCATCATGTAAAATAATAATTAATAAATATCATCAATTATAAAAACACAATCCGGTCATTACATTATCACAACAATATTCAAACATTTCATTTACATAATCAATCATGGACAACCGGTCCAAACCACTTCACCAATTCATCTTATAATGACTAGTCATGATGCATGTTCCTGACTTAACTATTGAACAAACTACATTATCCTAATTGCACCACCATTTTAATAAAAACAACCCCTTAACTTTTGGACCTGACCCATTCTGAAACAAAATAAGTAATGCTATTTACAGCTACCATTTCCATAACTGCACCCGTTAACTGTTGGGCCTGGCTAGTTTGAAAAAAAATATAATACTGTCTACACCACGTGTTCATAACTGCACCCCTTAATTTTTGGGTCTGACCCTCTCAGAAACAAAGCACATAATGCTATTTGACACCTACATTTTCATATCTACACTCCCTCATCTTTTGGGTGAGGCCCATTTTGAAATTAAATAAGCATTGCTAATTGCACTCCTTTCTTCATGTATGCACCTTTAATTACTAAGTGTACTCCTCACTTCTATTCTATCCTTTTCTATTTCCATTGGATTTGTTTGATTATGTAATGTTATGTCAATTATTCATTTATGTTTGCATTAGTATCTTTAGTAAGCGCTTATGTTTCGTGCACTCCATGCTGGGTCTCTGACTCGCTTTGTGATGTTTCAATAACATGTGGATAGATGTTGTGAATATCATGTTGGGTCCTCGACTTGCTTGACTTCACATAATTTACCGCAAACCCAAAATCTTTTCTAAAAAAGCTAAAAATACTTAAATAAAGGATCACTCAATTCTCCTTTTTCTCAAAAAATTACATATTACTCGAGATTGCTTCAAGGTCCAATGCCTTAAGCAATTCTCTCCGCTTTTTCTTCAAATTCAACGTCGTTTCAAGGTCCAATGCCTTAACGACTCTTTTTCACACAATTGAAACAAATCTTTCAAAAAAAATATAAAATCTTCTCTTTTCTAAAATTAAAATTTTGATTTCTTCTTCTAAATAAACAAATATAAGTCACGTTCTTAATGAAAGACAAATAATTAAAAAGTCACTTTATGTTTAGCACACTCGATTAAAGGTCGTCGTCTTCATGACGGACACGTGGGGTGCTAACACCTTCCCCATGCATAAACGACTCCCAAATCCTTTTATCTCAAATCCTAGACCATTCCTTATCTTTTTAGTTTTTTTGACGTTTTCCTTAAATAAGCGTTGGTGACCACTCCCCTCTAGTTTTTCCTTTTTTAGGAAGACAATTATTTTTCTTTTCTCATCGTCGTCCCGTTGTGGCCAGACACGCAACGACAGAGATCATCATCAGTCACTTGGGCATGATTGCTTGACCTTGGTGTGAGAATATAGGTGATGAGGTAGACAATCATCTTGTCTTCAACAGTTATCCCTTAGACTCCAAGGCTTTTT
>CM023960.1:15271114-15356356 GCA_013407115.1 Glycine latifolia
TTTTTTAAGGTTTGTTTGAATAGTAGAATCATAAATAGCTCAAGATTTGGGCATGATTTGGGTATTATTAACATATAATATTTTATCAAGTTGTTAGGACATTGTTATGGTTAAATAATAGGAACCCATCCCAACAAACTAAGCCTTTTAAGTTTTATTACACTCGTAGGCCCAAAAGGGCAATTGTGTCCTAATTAGTTAGAGGAGAGAGATTGGGCGAGTGGGAGTCTATTATATTGGGGTGAGTGCTTTCTATTAGCTTCATGGATGATTAGGAATGAAACTTGGAGTCTAGAGGATATTCTCTGACTTGGGGGAGCTTGCTCTCATTTTCTATCTGTACCTTTCTATTATTTTCTTTCTTTTGCAGCATCAAATTTATAGAATACGTACCGTTGGTGCTTTCATTTGAGAGTTGAACACAGTCATATGCACACAAGGATGAGAACGCGAATTGATGTTGCTGATCCAAAATTGTTGCTATCGAATCAGTTCTTAAATCTCATGACCAAGCATTACAAGAACATGCTACCCAACTCAGATCTCTGCTTACCAGCGTTGGAGACCTTACCAAATCAGTTTCCGCCATGTGCTCAGAGGTGCGCAATGGGTTTCGTTGGTTTCCCGACGGTGCTTCACCGTTTACTCCAATAGGATCATCAATCTCCAATGATCATCAACTCTACACGAAAAGTCTCAAACTCCCTGCTTTCACCGGCAACAACCCAATTGGGTGGATTGCCAAAGTCAGGGCGTATTTCACCATCCAAGGTACACCCCCTAAGATGCATCTTCAGCTAGCTCAGATTTCAATGGAGGGAATGACTTGGCATTGGTTCAAGGTTCTCTATAATTCCAATCCTCAATTGTCATGGGCATCTTTCAAACATGCGCTCCTGTACCGATATGATGACCATCAGTTTTGTAATCCTTTTTACTAACTTAAACTCCTTACCCAAACTGAATCTGTAGACGATTATGTGGAGGCTTTTGATGTTTTGATGGCTCAAGTTCCACCGATGACGGAGGAGCAACATAGGGGATTCTTCCTTAAAAGATTACGTGAAAATATCAGGATGGAAGTATTGGCTTTCGAACCACCCATTAACCATCGCCTTATTTCAGTGGCTCGTCTGATTAAGGGCAAGCTAGCTCGTTCCAACCAATCTGGTGAATTGTCTGGTTGGTGCACCACCACGATGTGAAGTTAAAGCTATTTGGGTTCAAATCCATAGGGGGGTGGACCTACCCATTCGGCCAATCTGTGGAAAGCTCTAATGGGCCTTGCACTCGTGAGCCAAACACGAGTCCAACCCAATCCAGCAATAGATGCAACCGTGGTGGGGGTACATGAAACTTGTCTTACCAAGAGCTCATGAATCACCGAGACAAGGGTCTCTGTTTCAAATGTGGGCTCAACTAGGGCCCAACACACTTGCGTCCCGACAAGCACCTTCGCCTTCTCATATGGGAGGGGGATGAACCCGCCAAAGAGATACCCATGGAACCTGAGGTGGAGGTTCTACCAGAGACTGACAATCATGAAATGTTTTTCCAAGTATTGGATTACAACGCCCTTAATTCCAACGACTTGATAAAAACTAAAACCATTAAGCTAGAAGGCCTGCTAGCAGGTTACCCCATTCTGCTCTTGGTTAATAGTGGGGCAAGTCATAACTTCATCGCTCGTGAGCTAGTCAATTGGGACTTCACGTGACAGATACTAAGGAATTTTGTGTTAGTCTGGGAAATGGTAGCAAATGTTCCTCACAAGGAGTTTGTAAGGAGTTGAAAATCAAAATTGGCCAATTTACGATTCATCATTGATGCCTACGTGCTAGACCTGGGTTGCGTGGATGTTGTCTTAAGGTGGATTGGTTAGAAAAACATGACAGTACCACAATGAATTGGAAACGAAAGACCTTAAGCTTTGAGGATAATGGAACAATCATCACTTTGAAGGGATATCAAATGGGCGATGGTGCTGTCTCCCCTACACTTCAAGGGGTATTGCAAGGTGCAGCCTTTGATGATCCTTCAACAATTGTAGCATCTATTGATTTCCATGAGCTGTCAATTTCAGAATTGCAAGGCATTAATTCTAATTTGCAAAGAGTGTTGGATCAATTCTCTAAGGTTTTCCATGAACGTATTGGGACTAACCGAATATTATCGTCGTTTTATCTAGGACTATGGCAAGATCACCCAACCTCTAACTCTTCTCACCAAGAAGGATGGGATTGTTTTGGGGGGAAGAACAGACTAAATCTTTTGAACATCTCAAAAGTTGTTTGGCCTCGTTCTCTGTTTTTTCCTTACCCGATTTTACTAAAGAATTCTTCATTGAATGTGATGGATCTGGTCATGGCATAGGAGCAGTCCTGATGCAAGATCGCCAGCCAATTCCTTACGTTAGTAAAGCTCTGTCTCATGGTACTCTGTCCAAATCCATGTATGATAAAGAAATAATGGTTCTTGCCTTGTCTATCCAGCATTGGAGATACTACCTCTTGGGTCACAATTTTAAGGTTTATACGAACCATAAAAGTCTTCGTCATCTATTACAACAGCAAGTCACCACCACAGATCAACAATGTTGGTTGTTAAAGTTGATTGGATTTCAATTCGAAGTCCTGTATAAACGGGGCCTAAGAACAAAGTTGCAGATGCTCTGTCCCACAAAACTGCAGACATTGAGCTCAATACTATCTCGGTAAGCTCTTACTGGGTAGATTTTCCCAAATTACGCGAAGAGATGAACAATGATCCTGTCCTAACCCACATCAAAGAAGCGTTACAGCAAGACGCAACCTGAATGCAAGATTATGTTTCTCGTGAGGGGTTGCTCTTCTTCAAGGGAATTATGGTGCTTTCTCCAAGTTCTGTCCATATTGCCGTTTTGCTTAATAACTTTCATGATACAGCAACCGGCCCTTTGGGATTTACCAAGACCTAGAAGAAACTTGCAACAACCTTTTTCCAGAAAGGGATGAAGAATAATATCATGGACTATATTTGGGGTTGCGATATTTATCAGAAATATAAGTACCAAGCTAAATCCCCAGCTGGTTTACTCCAACCTATCCCTATGCCTGAAGTAGTTTGGGATGACATCTCAATAGACTTCATCGCTGGTCCGCCCCGTTCCCAAGGCTATAAGGTAATCTTGGTTGATGTTGATCATCTCTCTAGGTATGAACATTTCTTGGCTTTGAAGCATCCTTTTACTGCAAAACCGTGGTTGAATGCTTCGTCAAGGAGGTGGTCAAGCTTCGCGGGTTCCCCAGGTCCATAATCAGCAATCGTGACCCTCTTTCTCTCAGTAAATTCCGGCATAAGCTCTTTCACCTTCAAGGTACAATGCTACAAATGAGTATGTCCTACCACCCCCGAACCAAGGGTTGAACACAGGTGGTGAATCATAAGCTCTTTCAAGGTTGTTTATGGTCGTAAGCCTCCTCTGTGCTTCACTATATGATTGGGGAAACTAAAGTGGAATCTGTGCTGCTGTTTTGGTGGATAAGAACAAGGCCTTGCAGCAATTAAAATTCCATTTGAATCGCACCCAATAGACTATGAATCCCTATGCTGATTCTCATCGCCAACATGTGACATATGTTGTGGGTGGATTGGGTCTTTGTCAATCTCAGGCCTCACCGACAAGCTAATCCCAAGTTGTCGCCTCGATATTTTTGGCCCTTTCAAGTGGTATCTCGTGTTTGGGAAGTGGCTTACAAATTGCAACTTCCAGAGTCAGCCCGTATTCATCCTGCATTCCATGTTTCTCAGCTTAAATGATCTTTGAAGAATGGTACTGCTCCAGCAGCATTACCCCAAGGAATGGAGATGGCTGATTCTGATCCTCCTACACCTGAAGCTATTCTAGCTACTCAAAGAAACAAACAGCAAGGGCAAGTTGCTGAGGAATGGCTCATCCTATAGAAATCTCAGCCAACGGAAGAAACCACTTGGGAGTCAGCTGAGTCCATTAAGACCAGATTTCCTTCTTTCTACCTTGAGGACAAGACACATTTTAGAGAGGCTGGTATTGATAGAACCCATCCCAACAGATTAAGCCTTTTAAGTTTTATCCCCAAAAGGGCAATTGTCCTAAATTAATTAGAGGATAAAGATTCGGCAAGTAAAAGCAGGCTGCTTCGCTTGGAGACTGTTTCGGGACAGATTGCCTACCAAGGTGAACCTAAGTAGAAGAATTTTGGAGTTCAATGATACCTTGTGCCCTTTCTGTAGGAACTCTGATGAGGATGCGGCCCATTTATTCTTCAGCTGTGACAGAATCAGACCACTGTGATGGGAATCTTTGTCATGGTTAAATTTAGCTAGTGTTTCTTCCGTAACACCGAAAGAACACTTCAGCCAACACTCATTCTACTGTCACAGCGGGACTATTTCTAGGAGTTGGCAGATTTGGTGGATAGCCTTGACTTGGACTGTTTGGTGTCATAGAAACCGGATTATTTTTCGTAATGAGAGCTTCAACCGTCATAAACTTATGGATGATGCGCTTTTTCTTTGCTGGACGTGGCTCAAAAATCTGGACAAAGGATTTAACTTTCCTTTTCATTTTTGGTCTACTAATTTGGGGGAGGCTTTTGTAATCAGGGGAGGGTCTAACTTGTAGATGGTCTCTTCCTAATTTTTGGGGGCTTTTTTATAGAGTCAGGTCTTTGGCATCTTAATTCATGTATATCCATGTATTAGGATGCTATAGGTCTGCACTTTGTAACTTATTTCGCATTTGTACTAGTACTTCTTGTACTTTGTATTCTCTTTTATCTATATATATATATTATCTTTGCTGATAAATAAAAAAATAAAAAAAATATTGGGTTGAGTGCTTTCTGTTAACCTCATGGATGATTTGGAAAGAAATTTGGAGTCTAGAGGATGTCCTCTGACTTGGGGGAGCTTGCTCTCATCTTTTATCTGTGCCTGTCTGTTATTTTCTTTCTTTTGCAGCATCAAATTGATACAATATGTATCATTAAACCACTAGTTACTTGTAGTGCATCCAAATTAAGGGTACAAGAGTTAGTTCCAGACACTAGCCTGCCAGTCTTGAAATCCAAATGTTATAGTCTTGTCTCCATCCGAAACCATCCGGTGTTTGTCTGTTTTCTTTCACCAATGAATCATATATTGGTGATTAGTGATGAATACGTTGAGATTCACACCACCCTCCAATTGTGAATCATACCAATATTGGTTTTTTCTATCTCACTGATGGTTCATACAAGACAACCAGTGACAAATCCTCCATGGCTGTGATGCACACCAGCTTCAGTTTCAGTTTCAATTTTTTGTATCATACCAGTAGTGATTTTTCCTATCTCACTGATGGTTCATACAAGACAACCAGTGACGAATCCTCCATGGCTGTGATGCACACCAGCCTCAGTTTCAGTTTCAATTTTTTGGCATCCTAATGGTTAAAAGCTTCCAAATCACATTCTTGATGAATTTGGAGGAGTATTAGTTTTCACCAATGAATCTCTTCTTTGGCTATGCAACATTCCAACAGCTCTTCAGGCTAACAATCGATCCAGCGATTTTGCTGAGTTGTCTTGTCTTTCCAACAATGCTCATCTCTCTAACACCTCAGTCCTCAAGCATCCTGAAGATGCCTTTCCGGCCAAGACTTGTAGAGTTCATGTCATAATTTTCTTTATTCAAAAGGTTTATTTGTAACAACCTCGTAGGCTTTAGCTTGGGAGTGTTGGAAAATATGAAAAACATTTAATGTTATATTCATTGTATCTTAGAGTAATTTAGTGTATCATAAATTATCTCTAACAATTAACCTTTTATTTCCTTATTATCTCTTGGAATTAATTTCCTTGTTTTCTTATATTTCAGGATTTGTGTCCTTGTTAAACTAGGATTTTGATCTAGTACTAATATGAATAAGGGTTAATGCTTTATGTTTCGAAAGTCTAAACACATCATATCATAACAAATCAGTATCAATCTCAACATATTCAGTCTCTTTAATCCTCTCGTCCTTCCTCCTTATCTAAAACAACAATAGTAAACTTCTGGCAGATGTTTCTGGTGAAGATTGAGATATCAGTACGAATTTCTAAGAAGGTTCATATTTTGGATGTTCACACTATCAACCTCTTATTATAATTATAAATCATTCCGATGCATACATAAACAGTTGTTTAATCGAAAAGTAGCTAAAGCAAAGGATACAATTAATTAAAATGTGACTAAACATTTTTTCTTAATAAAATCAAATTTAGTTCAAGCTAAAGTAATTTCTATACCATCAAATGAATCCATTGTACATCCTATATTATGAAGTGTTGTATTGGCAGAACCTTTTGTTCCAATTCCAAATTCTATCATTTTACAATACCAGAAAAACATTTGTTACTTTTATCCAACTCTGTCCTCCCTCTAAACTAGTTCTTAATAACTATTCCTCTTTCATATAGTATACTACCAGAAAAAGGGATAATTTAGTCCTATTGTCATTTCTTTTTCCTAAAATTTAGGATTTCCTTAATCCTTATGCAACACACTAAAATGATATTTATTTTAAAATGGAGTATTGTAGACCAGCCCCCAAAAGTAATTGGAACCAAAGAGTAATCAAGTATGTCAACGATTAGAAAATAAATTAAGTAAACTTGAACCCATTCTAGATATGTATGAAGTATGAACTATGTCAAGCTAATGGTCACCTGTTTACCACACGACTAACCGTTGGTTGAACAAATATATGAACCCTGTCAAGGAGCAAAAGTTTTTGCAAAGAAATCAAATTATATATAAATTCAGATCTACAAAATAACAGAGGGATTGATGCAAACAGGAAAGGCAGGAATACTAGCTTGAGATGAAATTAGAATTAATGGATAAAGGATCAAGTTGTAACATAAAGAAACCTCTCATATCTGAAATTCACTATACTAAAAGGAAAATACATCAAATATCATTCCAAAGAGAAAAACAATCTTTTGACTAACAAATAAGCAATTTAGTAACCTAAACAAAGGAATAAATTATTTTAGAGTCCTCCAATTTGAGACTGCTTCAAATAAATCCCTGAGTATAGCATTCTTACATGGTATCAGTAGTTTAGGTTTTGTTTCTTCTAAACCTCTCTTTTTTTCAGCCGCTCATTTTTCTTTTTTGTCTCGGGAACAGTACTGCAACCGCTGCGAGCTCCGTCCCACCTCTATTGTGCCCCCATTTCACTAGTGTGACCCTACAACCAGAATCGCCTCCCTCCGGCAAACCCAACACCGTCAACCCCGCCACCATCCAATCCCCCATGCACCGCTGGACTTCAGCGCATGAAACTCACGCGCATGCACCATAACAGCACATGACGCTGTTTTCCGGAGTACCCATCACCAGTGATCATCCCCACCGCCTTTCCTCTACTCTAACGCCCCTCTTTGGGCCCATTTGGCTTGTGTTTGACACTTTGGCTCGGCTTGCTGCTGTTTGGCTCCTTCTGGTGCTGTTTGGCCACAATTTGGTGTTGTTTGGCCCTGTTTAGTGTTGTTTGTTGCTGTTTGGCCTTGTTAATGCCACAATGTTCATCATCTCTACAACGTCATAACCGCCTTGATGACCAAGAAATTGGAGAACTTGGATATGCAGACCTATCGTGGTAAGCTTGAACATTTGATTGCTGATTATAACACTCTCATGCCTTTTACAAGTAATGTAGAGACGTTTAATAAGCAACGCAGCCAGTTCATTACGGTCCAAGCCCTTGTTGACCCAAACCTGAACTTGAGGCAGTCTGCAATCAGATTTTGTCAGGTTCTATTGTTCCTTCCTATGACGCGGTTAGTGAACAACTGCTTCGCCTCTCCACTCCGCATGCCTTTGGATCATCATCTGCACCTACTGGAGATTCCTCTGCTCTTGTCTCCATTCTTCTAATTGTGGTGGACGAGGCAAAGGTCGTGGTGGTCAACGACATTCCGAACATTGCAACTATTGCAACATTTATGGTCATATTGAAGCCGACTATTGCAACAAGGCTCGCGATCAAGCGAAGTCAGTGAATATGGCTCAAGTCGCCTCCCCTGCCTAGGCTGCAGTTGCCTCTTCTGCCTTGCCTACAGATGTTACTATTTCTGTAGTTAAGTACAATGAATTGATTGAGCTTCGCATCCCAACCACCTGCATCATTTGTCAGTATTGTGGCTCAATCTGGTAATCCCTAACTTTGGTGCCTCCAATCATATGACTAGTAACGGAAACATTTTCTCTCATTTGTCCTTTTCAAATTCTCTACCCTATGTTACATTCGCAGATGGCTCTCAGATCCCTGTTCATGGCATCGGACAAACTTACCCTCTTCCTAACTTATCCCTAAATTTTGTCTTATTTGTTCCTGGATGTCCTTTTAATTTAATCTCAATTGGCAAACTCACTCGCACTCTTGACTATTGTGTTTTGCTTGTTAACAATTATGTTCTTATATAGGATTGGCGCATTGGACGGACAATTAAAGCAGGACATAAGTCTGAGGATTGTACCAACTTTTTGCTGCCGATGGGCTATGTCTCCACTATCTCTCCCAGACTTGCTGATTAGCATCTCGAACATCTTAGTCTTGACAAACTACACCTTTTAGTTCCCAATCTTTCTACTGTTAAGTCCCTTCAGTGTGACTCGTGTTAGTTAGGCAAACATGTCCACCATACTTATAGTCCTCGTGCCAATAAACGTGTTGCGTCAGCTTTTGCTTTAGTTCACTCCAATATTTGGGGTCCTAGTCATGTTTGTTCAACCTTGGGGTATTTCTATTTTGTTACCTTTATTGATTATTTTTCCAAATGTACTTGGGTATTCTTAATAAAAAGAGATTCCAATGTGTTTTCCATTTTTCAAGATTTTACACATGAAATGCAAAATCAATTTGGTGTTCCATTAAGACTTTACGCACTGATAATGCCCGTGTATATTTGTCCTTCCAATTCGCTCTTTCCTAACCTCACAAGAAATTATTCATGAGACATCATGTGCCCAGACCACAACAAAATGGTGTTGCCAAAAGGAAAAATTGTCATTTAGTTGAAACAGCACATACTCTTATGCTTCCCTATAATGTCCCACATCGTTTTTGGGGTGATGCACTTCTTACATCCTATTACCTGATTAACTGCAAGCCTTCATCTATTCTTTGAAATCTGGTTCCGTACTCCATCTTGTACCCCAAACAGCCTCTATACATTGTCCCTCCCCGCGGCTTTGGATGCACTTGTTATCTCCATGATCTAACACCAGATAAAGATAAGCTTTCTACTAGGTCCTTAAAGTGTCTTTCCTTGTTTACTCTCGTCTTCAAAAAAGTTATCGTTGTTTTTGTCCTGAACTTCGACGGTATATTGTCCCTGTTAATGTTACCTTCTTTGAGAATACCCCATTTTACTCTAATTTCAACACTGAAGATATTCCTCAGGAGGTTCACCCTGGTGTTCCACCTATTGTGCCAACCCCAATTATTGCCCCTCCTACACCTCCGCTACTTGTCTACCATAGACGACCATAACCTCCACCATTGGTGTCATCACTTGATCCTCTAGCATCATCTCCTGCTCCAAATATCCCTACACCAATGCCGCTTGCACCTGACCTTCCACTTGCTCTTAGAAAAAGGTATTCAGTCTTCTCGCAACCCCAACCCTTTATATGCATTTTCTCTTAATTATAATCACTTATCTCCCACTTGTTTCTCTTTTGTCTCTTCTTTGGATTTTGTGTCTATCCCTACAATTACAGTTGAAGCCATAGCTGATCCACATTGGCAACAAGCAATGCTGAAGGAAATGGCTGCTTTAGACGCCAGCGGCACTTGGGAATTTGTCCATTTACCTACTAGCAAAGACCACTGTGGGTTGTCGCTAGGTTTATATACAGTGAAGATCAGACCAAATGAAAGTATTGATTAGTATAAGGCTCGCTTGGTGGCCAAAGGATACACTCAAATTTTTGGTCTTGACTACAGGGACAACTTTTCCCCAATGGCCAACATTGCTTTTGTCCATCTCTTTCTTCTATGGCTGCCATTCATCATTGGCCTCTTCACTAGCGGGACATAAAAAATGCCTTTTTGCATGTTGAGTTGCAAGAAGTTTATACGGATCAGCCTCCAGGTTTTATAGTTTCAGGTAACTCTCAGTTGGTCTGTCAGCTTTGTAGTTCTTCTATGGTTTGAAGCAGTCTCCTCGTGCATGATTTGGACGCTTTAGCTCTGCCTTGTTCTATTTTCGTAGGCTCATTGTGAGGCAGATCACTCGATGTTTTTCATCTATTCTCCATCTGGTTGTTGCATCTACCTTGTTCTATATGTTGATGACATTATCATTACTGCCAATGATTCTAAGGGTATTCTTTGCCTCATACCTCATCTCGACAGTCGGTTTCAAACTAAAGACATATACTTCTTAGGGATTGAAGTTGCCTAATCCTCCTCTGGCATTGCCACTTCCAAACAAAAGTATGCTCTGGATATCTTAACCGAGACCAGTATGCTTTATTGTCACCCTAGTGATACTCCTATGGATCCTAATGTGCAGCTTCTCCCTGGTCAAGAGGAGCCATTGGAAGACCCGGAAAGATATCGTCGTTTGGGGAGCAAACAAAATTATCTTACTGTCACCAGACCCAACATCACTTTTGTAGTCGGTGTACTTAGTCAGTTTCTGAAAGAACCAATTGATAGTCATTGGAATACTACAATCACATACTTCGATATATCAAGAATGGACTGAGTCACGGATTGCTATATGAAGACAAAGGCAATGCCAAAGTTGTTTGTTACTTGGATGCTGATTGGGCAGGATCACCATAAGACAGGAGTTCCACCTCTAGATATAGTATCCTTATTGGAGGAAACTTGATCTCATGGAGAAGCAAGAAGCAAAAAACCGTTGCTAGATCACATGACTTAGGCAACTTCTTCAACAGATAAAATTTGGAGACGTTCAAGATACCAAACTATTATGTGACAGTGAGGCTGCTCTCCACATTGCTTCAAACCTAGTCTTTCATAAGCACACTAAACACATGGAGATTTTTTTTTTTTTTTTTGCTCAGCAAAGACTAAACACATGGAGATTGATTGTCACTTTGTGCAAGAGTAGGTACTCAGGAGAAATCACCACTAAGTTTGTCAGCTCCAAAGATCAATTGGCAAACATGCTCACAAAATCCCTTAAGGGCTCTCATGTTGACGATATTTGTAACAAGCTTGGTTCATGACATATATGCTCTAGCTTGAGGGGGAGTGTGAAATATACATTTAGGATATGATTGATATGCTTGAATTGTATAGATAACATTAGGGATTTCCTTATTTAATCTTCATTATTAGGTTTCCCTTATGATGTATCCATTCTTATTATAAATGAAGGTATTGTGTGTGGTAATAACACACAACACAATAAATTCCTTTCTAACCAATGCTATATTCAAAACCACATCTAAAAGTAAATGGATTCAGAACCAATCGTCAATGCATCCTTTCATTTTTTTTCCAAACAAAGGCAAGAAACAGTTTAACTTTCCTAATTATGGGAAGAATAAGTTTGTATAGGGTGAGAGGTTTGGCTGATGGCAGTTGCTGGATGTAAGCATCTCCTAAGCCAATGCCAGAAACAGATTGTTAGAAGCAACAATCGACCAATGTTGTTGGTGGAGTGGTGGGCATTGGCCACTTGCTGTGGGCACTAGTTGGCAAAAAGAGGTGGGTGGTGATTATGGAAGAACTAGAACATGTAGACTTGAAATCAAGTTTCGAGAAGAATAGAAAGTATAAGCATGAAGAAAATAGTTTCATCTTTATTATTTCATATATGCAAAGATTCATTATATAAAAAGAACACAAAAAAAAAAGAAATAACAAAAAATATTCCCAAAATTCAGAAGGAATGAAACAAAAATAAAGTAGTTGACAATAATCCTTCCGATTAATACGATGCCATGATTCTCTTGAAATTTAGGTATTGATTTCCAACAAAAGCTTGCCATCAAAGTTTCTCAAATAGCAAGATAAGACATCAGTTGCTACTATTGGAGTTGAAGGTTATAGAGAAACTGTTAGGAAGTAGGAACAAAGAATTGAGATGAGAAAGAAAAGAAAGGATTTTATTTAGTAAGAAAAAACAGAAAATAGGATAGAAAACTCTCCTCCAAGGGTTTTTCCTTCGCAAAGGATTTCTCTTTTCACAAAAAGCTAATGCTCAATCTACAAATTATAAGATCTCCCTTTCTCCTATCCTTTTTCCCCTATTTATATATATTAAACCCCTCTATCTATCTAACTAATCAATATCCTAACTATAGTAACTAACTTATTAATAGTCTTACTATGTTAACTAACTTTCCCTTCTCCTTATATCCTAACAATACACCCCTCCCAAAAATCAACCTTGTCCTCAAGGTTGTAATTTGAAAACTGAAATGACACTTCCTCGAGTTTTCTCCTTTCCATCTGAAATTTCCTTTGCTCTTCAGTCTTTCGCCGGGCTTCCTCAATCAATGCAACCTGACAAGCAAGTTCTTGTCTCTGTCGTACTTACTGCTCTTCACGCTCAGTTGCTTCAAGATGAACCTTAGCAGCCGAAAGTAAGTTGTTGCAGTATCCAACATGAGTGTCAATTTTCTTCCCATCAAACCCATATGAATATGTAGGTTGAAAGCAGCAGACATTTGACTAAATACACGAACATTTTGCAGCTCAACAACAATTGCTCTCACCTCGTCTCCAGTCATCTTTGCCTATTGTAGTGTTGATGCTGAAAACTTTTGCATTGCGACCCCTGCATCAAACCTTAAAGTATAGTTTGAGGATGCCAAATGGATGGCTCTCAATAGAGTTTTTGTAAGGTGTTGCCACTGTTCAGTCTCATAATGTGTACAAGGTAAAGATAGAAATATTTGAGAGTACGTGTTATAATAAAAATTCTGCAAGCTATTTTGATATATTTTCACAGCCGAAGTAAAATTCCCCAAAGCAAAATAAACATGCGCCAGATTTATGCTCACATCAGACATCTGGACAAAACCACTACCACTGGCAGCTTCTTGAACCTGTGTAAAGATATCCTTTGACACATCAAAATGGCCCTTTTCCACTAGGACTACCACAGCAACATTGGCTGCATATAAATTAGAAGAATGCTAAATCAGAACTCTAGTATAAGTTCTTTGGTCTTTTCCAAAAGAGTAGTTTCTAGCTTTGGATTTCTCTTCTATGTAGTGACTCTATTGCCCTTAGCATCTCAAACAATGACTTACTAGTTGTTACAAGTGGTTTGGTGTCTAATGGTTTGGCTGGCATGCCAAAATCCCTTAGCTTTGTCAACAAAGAAGACCCATCTCTCTCCTTCAGAAGTTGTAGCTATGCTGTGACAACCCATTAAGGGTCGTATGTGAGCTTGCATCCACTGGGTCTGGTGGTGGTGTAGATGCAATCAGTCTCCATATAATCCCAATTTCCATGGTTGTGGATGTCATAAAGAAACCATTATCACCGTCAACTTCTATGACATTTGCTACCCAAGAATGAGATTCTTTGATAATAATTGAGAAATCCCCTTCTTGTTCCTGCACTTTCTGTTGCAAATTACCAATCTCTTCCACCCTGATCTCCTCTACCATCTCGGCATCAATGGTTTTCGAGTCTGTCTTCGACACCAAGCGCCTCCCCACGATAGGCGCCAATTCTCTCATTGGCAGAACCCTCAAGGCTGAATCACTACTGTCTTGCTGTGACTTTGTTACCCACACACCCAACAGCAAAGTCGATATTGTCTGCATGGGTTATTTGACCTCTTTTTCGACTTCAAGACTGATGCCCTCTTCTTGATCAGCAACTGTAGCATTTGTTTGATCTCTTTTCTTGATCATGATTTCAGAGGGCAGCTCCTCCATGCCTTCCTCCCTTTTAACCTCAAAAACGTTTTCTAAACTTTTTAGTCGTCCATGCTTCAACTCTGAAATGCTGATTTTGCAAGACTGGTGGTGCAACCCACAAGAATTGGGTTCTCTTCCTCACTGTCCTCGCTAGACCTGTTATTGTCCCTGTTCTCCTCTTCCGGCTTCTTGTCTCTATTGACTGAGTTTTCCCCAATATCTGAAGGCGTCTTTCCTTTCTTGAATTCAAGAAGTAATTCCTTGATTTGCCTCATGTCCAGCAATCTTTCTTTTATGAGATCCATGTCTGTTTTTAGGTCCGTAATCACCTTTCCATGCTCGCTGGCCATTTTGTCTGAAGCGCTCACTTTGCTCTCCATCGTGCAACTCGGATCCGGCAGGTTGGACCAATTGTTAGGAACCAAGCATTGAAATGAGAAAGAAAAGAAAGGATTTTATCGACTAGTAAGAAAAGAACAAAAAACAGGAGAGAAAGCTCTCTTCCGAGGGTTTCCCTTTACAAAGGATTTCTCCTTTCACAAAGAGCTAATGCTCAATCTACAAATGATAAGATCACCCTCTCTCCTATCCTTCTTCCCCTATTTATATCTAATAAACCCCTCTATCTAACTAACTAATCCCTTAACTAACTAATCAATAGTCTAACTATGTTAACTAACTTTCCCTTCTCCTTATATCCTAACACAAACTAAATCAACATGCAAATAAGATTTTAATCTGGCAAAGTTTGAAAATTGTGGTAAATAAGCATGAAAAATTTAATTAAAAGAGAAAAACAATTTAAGGTAGTATAGAATATTTAAGGAAGGTTCAGACATAGAACATTAATGTCATAGGTTAGTTATCTGAATTAGAAACTTACTTGGCTACCTGACGTAATGGTCTTAAGGCAGGTGCATATAGGTCATTACAAATGCAAATCACCTACATTAACAACCAATATCAACATCACTGCAAATGACTTATCTAGTGAACAATACTGACAATAGGAACATCAGAACATCCAAAAACTCACAGGTCTTGAAAGTGAAGCCGTTTTAGAACCCTTTTTTGATGACTTCCTTTCCTGCTGTCCTTTGCCCAAACTTTGTTTCCCTGCATCAGGTTTCCTTTCGGAAGAAATCTGCATGATTTGATTTGAATAGAGATTTATGATTTCCCAATAAAACCTTTCATCAAAGTTCCCTTGTAACTATTTGTAATACTTTCCCAGAAAATCTTAACCAGCATAATTTTAGTTGGTTTGAAAAAACTATATATGTCTTATTTTTAAGTTAATTAAAGGTTCTATAATCAATTACAAGTGACACAATGGACAAGGAATCTTGATCCTCTCAACCTAGGAAAATTCATTAAAAATATACAGTCCTAAAATGTATACAAAACAATATTCAGATAGTCGTGCTGTTCAAGCCCAAAAGTCCAACACTACCCTCTCAAAAGTGTATTCAATCTACTTTAAAACACAATAGAACCAGAAAACTACATTCAGTTGCATACAAATGTCATCAGCATATCATAACATGTCTAGTAAGATAGTTAATGTACTTGTAATATAGTCATAATGATGAATGCATGAATAGTGAACATAACCAGTAAACAATCATAGAGGAGCCACAACAAAAATCAAGGTACATACTTGTTTCATGAAATTCAGACCTTTGGCAATGTGAAAAGAATGTTTCGTATGACTACAAATCTATAATTAAGGTCTGCTTAGACAATTCACTTTAGAAGACAGACTGACATTGGCATCTAACACTAACCATCTTTAAAAGAACCTCCACAGCACCCTTGCCATCACCAATAGCTCCATCAATTTCATCCACCACCTGAAAAGAAAAAGGCAACAGATAAGCATTTTCACCCCCATGCAACGATAGTAAGATACAAAATGAAAATATTGAAAGGAAAAAAAATACCAGACACTTTGGTCTTGAGTCTGACAAGACAGAGTTCATCTGGACCACATCAAGGATTTTGGATTCCATTGTTGATGTCGAACGATCCTCACTAGCATTGACCTACAAAATTTAAAACTCTTGTTTGCTATATGTTCAAATTAAAGGGATGTAGGTAGAGGAGGAGGAAAGAGAGAGTAAGCTAATGAATTAGAAATTGATATTGATGCAATGTGATGATGTGATAAGAAAGACAAGTAATGCCAATAACCCCTAGTTATGACAGTTCTAGACATCCAGACCACTTGGCCTAATTAAAGTAAATAAGTAAGCAAATCATGAAATATAATGATTGAAGCCACTCCCAAGTCCCAAGAGATCATTTAAAATAATTTAAATATTCGAACATACAATAATAATATGAGAATATTTTCTAGAACACATGACATTTTATGCCAAGGATATTCCAAATAAGGAACAAGCTTGCTAAAAACAAATTGAAGACAGATTTTGAGCATTTGGACAAGACCCAAACCCTAAAAAACAAACCAACTGCCCAATGTTATAAAGAACCCTAAAACCCTGACCCCATCCAGGCCCAAAACATTAAAAAAAACTTATCGCCATCTAAAAACATCTCGTCTCCTCTCAAACATTTGAGAACATGCCACAAGCATTAAGCAACCTTGTCCATCGACCTCCGACAACCACCTTCCTCCAACAACCACCCAGAGATGACCGTCATCAGCAACCTCCAAAGTCAGCCCTTCTCCAACACCCTCAACCTCATCATTTTGCCTTCTCTCTTTGATTCAACTTCTGTTTACGCAAGCTCACCCTTGTTTCTCTATGCCTCAACCTGCCCACTTTTCTCTCTAACTCAAGAAACGCTCAACCTCTACTTTTTTTACCTTCGACCTCTGCAATCTATATATATATATATAGAAACACACACACATATGCCATGTTTCCACCATATGCCACAACACCATTTGCCATAGTCCGCCATATGCTATATATAACAATACTAAAAACTTTGTTCTTGTACCAAGATCGACATAATATACAAACGATTGAGGCCGAACACAAGTCTCAAGGATTATATCACCTCTTACCTCCAATTGCATGCGTCACTATTGATTCACTAGAAATTGTGCACCAGTGTTTAGGTTATCCCAGCCTTCGAAACATGCATCTTATGGTTCCTAGTTTCTATAATTTGGGATGGGCCTAACTTAACCCTACAAAATCAGCTAGTAACATGAGGATTGCTCCAGCCTTATAAGGACTACATTGATCATATCTCTAGTTGATGTAAGATCGCAACACCCCCTCAAGTCCAAGGTTGGACATCTAGAGCATGGACAAATGTGGTTGGCCCAAAAACAACACCCCCTCACACATAGGAATAGACATCTAAAGCATAGACAAATACAAGTGGCCAAATAACGGATATAGGATGAGCTTTGTTACACTGACAAGGATATACATGCAGGGTTATTAATGCCGGATGCCAGAACATGGCGGAAGGCAGAAATTCCACCATATAAACACGCCATTGTGCCTTATGGTGCCGCCATGGCTGGCTTCCCTTCATTAATTGTCTATGGCAGTTGGCAAAAAATCGCCATGCCATTCTGCCATGGCCGCTAGTTAAAAACACTGCATAGATGTAAGAATCTCTTCTATCAAATGAATAAATAATTTATAGTGAGTGAAAACAGTTTTTACATAATTCATAAAATCACCAACAAATTTAGGCAACCAAATGATACTAAATGTATAAAACACCAGCAAAAATATAAAATTATAAATTTGATCATTTGATAAATAAAAAGTAAAAGTGGTTACAGCTTGAAGACCGATGATTCTATATGTAAAATAATACGGAAAATTACCTCCACCACATGATATCCACAGTGCCTAGCAGCTACATGGGCAAGCGTTGTTTTTCCAAGACCTGGTGATCCACAGAGCAGAAGGATCTGTAATCATTATGAAAACTCAGTAAGCAATGTGATTCAACACTCAATATCTAACAATGGGGTTGGTATAATAAAACATTATAAATCAAATGACTGCATCTTATACAATTTACAAACAACACAATGAGCATAGTGTAATTGCATGATTAAAAGGATCATGTTGAAAATATTATCAAGAATCAATAAATTAATACTAACTTCATCCCTAAATATCAAACTCTTTTAACTAATTCGCACCCATTAAAAAAGTTAGCTAATTTAATTAGTAACATTAAATTTGTTAACAATTTATATAATATTTTCAAAATTACCATTAAAATTATTAAGACTCATCGTCTCACTCTTTTTACTTAATTACTTTCTACCTAATTAATTAATTAATGTGTTAGTCATCTTTCCCAATCCTCACAAGAGAGAAATCAATTTATCTTATTAATTTATAGCATTTATTGTTTATTGATTACAAAAATTGTAAAAAATTAAGGGTATTTTGGCCAAAAAAAATTAAAGCAAGAGACAGCTAAAACTGGTCATATAAAAAGGGACAACCAAATTTTTCAAAAGAATTTTATATATAGGGAAGGAGTTGGTATATCTGTTGTTTTATTAAAATGCTTTAAATATTAAAATTCAAAAAGAGTTCAAAAATTAAAAGATTTTTCAGTAGCATCCACTATAAAATATATAAAATGGGAATTTGGACCACTTGGATCTAGAGTGGCAGTCCATTAATAAGTATTCTAGAGAGAGCTGCAGCATGTGGCAATTCACACTCAATACATCAGAATTTTAGAATATGATTTGGAGGGAAGATAAATATTTTTCTCCATAAACTATCAAATAATCAGAAAACATGAGTGGCAAATGCTCAGGAGGAAACTGAAAGAATAGACCTGTTTCCAATATATCAAAAATCATCAAGAGTAAAAAATGTTTACATTTCAAGAAAAAGCCAACTGCTTTCCAAAATTATCTATCCAAAAAGAGTCAATAGTTCATTGTTACAAACCCAACCATTACATGTTTAGTGAATGTGATCATACAAACGATCAAAATACTAATCATAACCCAAATACATAATCCCAAATACTAATACATATTCTAAAACCCACCCTGGATCGGTATAGAAGAAACATATTGTTAACTTGTTAATTATGACCAACCCGTTACAAATCTCACAAAAATGGTCTCCAGTCTTCACAAAATCAACACAAATAATAGCACACAATCCTACCAATTTGACACTATTGCATATTTTCTTCTCAAAAATGACAAATGCATGGATGGCTATGTGATAGAGGACTATCCAAAGAGCATGAAGTTCTAGAAGCACTCCATGAATTGAAGGTTCCAATGACAATATCCAAAACCAAGCTTCCTCAAAAAGAGATGACCAAGAGAATCATGGCTTGACTTGTTTGGCAAGGATGGAGGAAGACACAAGGTGCTTTGGAGCACCTTGAAGATTGTAGGAGAGCTCTTGCGCTTAGCGCAATTCTTTTCGTAGCTTTCGTAATTTTCCTAGTTTTTGTAATTTTCGTATAGTCGTAATTTAGTAATTTCTTATTTGTGTAATGGGTCTCAATGTGGACTTAAATAGGCCCAAACTATGCGTTTTTAGGTTTTATTAGAGGCTCAACTCTATAAGTACTCAAACATTGCTATTTTTGAATAACTTTTTGATTGAATCATATTCAACATTTGCTTGATTTGAGAGCTTAGCCTCTTCTTAGTTCTTGGTTGAACCCAAATTAATTCTTATCAAGGAAGTTTTCCTTTGTGACGAATCATCCTCAACTTATCGTTCCAACACAGATCGTGGCGTTATTCATACCATCTTCTTTATCTTTCCTACCTTTTATCTGTAAGTTCTACTATCTATCATTGGTATCTTGAAATTGGTCTCTGGAAACAATCAAATCCAAGCATTCATGCCTTGGTAGTCATCACTATGTAAGAATAACCATTTGGCTACAAATTATATTAACCAGAAATTCTCAATGAAAATGCAATCAGACAATTATTATAAATTACCTTTTGTTCAGGAGGACCAATATTCCTTGACTTTGCATTCCATACATCTTGAATACTCTTTGAACTACCACTCTCATCCATACTTCTAGCATTTATATACCTCCTCCCATTACTCCATTTGGGTCCTCCATTCATCCTTGAAAACTTTGAATTCAATGGTTTCTGATTGTGGACATTAGAAGAATGTCGTTTCAAAGCAGACAAAACATCATCTGATGTGCTTCGAATTTCAGATCCAAACACAATAGAATCCCATTGTTTCAACCACAAGAGTACCTGTCCTAGACAACCAGTCAAATCAGTCAATGGCAACAGAAGCCAAGCCCAGAAAGCCTAAGAATAATATATCAACTATAGCAGTTTTAATAAATGTTTTTCATAGCTAAATGTTATGGCAATGATGTACCTCGCGATTTGTCTGTTCATCACTGAGAAGCTCGGTAAATGATTTCGGAGCATATTTATCAACCCAAAGTCGCTCATGAACCATTTGTGCTTCAGGAACATCTAGAACACTTTGGCCTTCAGAACTAGCTTCCAAGGCCTGTAGCATTACAAGAACAAGAATAAAGAATCAGAAATATTACAAGTCATGTTTGATAACAATTTTATATGCTTTCCAAGTAACAAACAACCACAATGCAAAAACACTGAAATTTTCATTCAAGTTTCAGAAAACACATTGTTAACTCTTTAGTCCAAACCTTAGCGAAAGCCTCTTGCTCCAACCTCTCAAGTATAACATTAACCGGTTCTGAACTAAGCTCTGCAACCAAATACAATTCAAGCAAATTAGCTCAGCATCAAACAAAGCTCATTATCAAAATTTAAGCAAAAACCTCACATTAACAATCGTATTTCTAACAAAGTTAGACCCTGAAGTAATGTTTGGGAGTCAGATTTTGGATGGGGAAAGAGAGGAATATCTTCATTTCTGTTAAAAATCAGATTCAAATATTTTGTATTTATTGAATAGCTGTTTGTAGGCAAGTCATATCTGATATATAGCCAAATCATATCTGATTTGGAGGAACAAAATATCCTCTAATTATGAGTATTTATTGTACTAAGCCTATATAAATCAAACTCTGTAGTGTCATTCGAACACATGGGTTCAGCAGCTCTATGCCTCTCCTTTCTCTCTTTGAACAATTTCTAATAAAAAGTACCAGCAGAATAACCTCGGTACTTAAATTTTACCCAAAACACACCATCTTAAGGACTAAAGTATCGAATATTCGACATTTAAAGAATTATTTAAATAGTAGTTTTATTATTATTGTAAGGAACGAAATTGGTGGTTTATTAAAATTTTAAAGAAACAAAAGAGGTACCAGCAGAATATCCATTGTAATCAAGCTTCGTGACGCGCTCCTCTCCTTGGAACCGGTTCAGCTTGGCGTAAACCCTGTCGCCGCTGGGCGCGGTGATCGGCATGCACTCGCCGTCGATCTCCGAGGCGAATCTCGACAGTGTCTTCTCCTTCTTGAACGTCATTTCCTCAACCGCCCTCTCCGGAGGAGCCGGCGGAGGAGAGTACCGGAGCCAGTCCTCGTCGGCCACAGCGAAATCCTCCTCAACGGAAACCCTAACCTTCGCTCTCTTCTCTTCTGGAGAAGGCGGACGTGATCGCTTGTGGCCGTTGGATTCGGGCTCCGCCAGATCCGGCGGTGGCGGCGATTGGTTATAATTTGATTCAAGAAATTCGGGGGTGGGGTCTAGGTCTGGGAAGTAATAGTGATTGTCTTCTTCTTCTTCTTCTTGTTCGGCAAAATGAGAATTTGATTCGAGAAATTCGAGTTCTTCGGGGAGGGGAATATCCATGTCCATATCATCCATGTCAATTGAGAGAGAGAGAGAGAGAGAGAGAGAGTGGTTTCAATTTGTGCGAGAAGAATTGAGAAGAAGGGTTTGTGTGTAGGTTAACTGGACTGGTTTTGGCGGGAAGGTGAGAAAAGATTGCTGGTCTTGGAGGCAATGTTGTATTCTACTATCTTCTATATGCTTGTTGCTATGATTTTATATATAGGTGCACAAAAGCATGTCAAGGCTTGTAGACCGTTGATTCAGTGGAAAAAACATATCAACGGTACTTGTTTGATGGGAAAATAAAATCAGGAGCCCGTTGATAAAATGTTTTTTATTTAATTTTCTAAATTTTTTCTGGAAATAATTTATATTCTTCCAAATTTTCAGAATTTAGAAATTAAGTTTGTTTTGATTTTTTTGTTTTAGGAAAAGGAAATATTTGAAAATGTGCTTGTTTGAGTTCTATTTTTTAACTTCCTATTTTATAAAATATTTTAAGGTAAATAGGCTTTTGGTCTATAAAAAAATATTGCCACATCGAAAAGGAGTAGCAACTAAGTATAATTAGAGTGGATGAAAGGAAATTGGGCCTAAAAGAAGCAGAGAAAAGATAGTGCCTAAGGTTGTGATATATAGTGGGGAGTTAATGATTAATTATGCAGAAAAGACTAAGGTAGTGCAGGGGAAGAAAGATGAGGGTACTGTCTCTAAAGGAAAAAATAAGGAGACACAATGACAGTTGGAGGCTCCAAAAGAATATTAGAAAATGTAAAAGAGTTGCAAGAGAAAAAAGAGAAACTGAAACACGGTCCGGTGTGAAGAATGGGAAAAGACCAAACCGAGAAGAAGCAGAAGACATGGACGTTGAAGGTATTAGAAGCCGAAAAAAAATTTCATTGATACAACGGTGGAGGCTGGTTGCTAGTCCCGCTGAGAACAATGAAACGCTATGTTTGAATTGTCATGGGCTCGAGAACCCACGGGCAGTAAGGGCTTTGAGGAAGCTCTTAAATAATGAAGGTCCCGATATAGCTCTTTTAATGAAGTAAAAAAAGTGGTGAATTGCAGTGTATAAAAAACCTAGCAGGGTTGAGAAATTGTTTCAGTATTGACAGTACTAGAGTTGGGAGGGAAAGTCTGGAGGGCTAGTGGTCTTATGGAGGAATGACATTGATGTTGAGGTACTATCTTGGTGCCTTAATCATATTAGCTTCAATAAAGAATATAAAGCAGATTATTGTATGATCACCTCTGATATATGGATATCCAGAAAACTAAAATAAATATAATACTTAGGAGTTGTTGAGTTTAAAACCATAAAAAGATGTACCATGGTTGTGTATTGGGGATTTCAATGAAATTTTGAGTGTGGAAAAGATGGGCGGTAGGGTAGTAAATCTATCGAATATTGGAATCTTCAATGATTGCATTGATTTTGTGGATTGACGGATTTGGGATTTGAAGGTTACAAGTACACATGGTCAAATAAAAGGAAAGAACCAAATATGATTGAATAAAGACTGGATTGGGATCTTGCAAATGAAATATGTAGCAAGAAGTGGAATGAAGTCTTGATCAAAAGTCTAGCAATGTATTCCTTGACCACAACCTAATTTTATTTGAATTTCAGAAAAGGGGAATAAGAGAAAAAAAGGAGTAGAAAAAAAGAAAAAATGTTCGAATTCGAAAAAGTATGGTTGAATGATGAGAAAGGATGTGAGGCAGTTTTATAAAGGTCATGGTGTCCAGGAGATAATTTCCATAATAATATTGGTAGAGTTAGTGCAAACTTGGGTGAATGGTGTCAAGAAAAGTTTGGTTAGCTTTCGAAAAAAATAAAAAGAGCTAAAAAAAATTCCCTATTGGAATTGCAGGAAAAGACTCAAAACTAATGAAGTAGTGTAAAAGAGTACTTTAGTTGAAAAAAATCTAGATGAATTGCTTAAGCTGGAGGAGGAGTTATAGGAACAAAGATCTAGGATTGTTTGGCTTACAAGTGGTGATAAAAACACACGTTTCTTTCATAAAAAGCCTCACAAAGAAATGAAAGAAATATAATAAAGAAAATTAAAGATGATGATGCAAGGTTTGTTCTATCAAAAATTTTGGCATATGTGATTGGGAATGATGCTATAAAGGTGGTTTTGAATGTGTTGAACAAAGGAGTAAATCCTTCTAATTTAAACAAATCCTCATTGTTTTCATACCAAAAGTATAGAAACTGACACATGCAAGTGAATTCAGACCAATAAGTTTGTGTAATGTAATCTTTCAGATCATTACCAAGGTTTTCGCAAATACAATGAAAATAATTTTTCCTCAAATAATTGGTGAAACCCATTTTGTGTCAGAAAGAATCATAATTGATAAAGCACTTGTGTTTGAATGATTTCATAATATGAAAAGAAAGATAAGAGGTAGGCATGGAACCATGGCCTTAAAGCTGGATATGGCTAAAGCATATGATAGAGTGGAGTGGGGGGTTTCTATCGTGTGTAATGGTTCAAATGGGTTTTCTTGAGAAGTTTGTTGAAGTGGTAATGAAGTGTGTGAAAAATAGTGTCTTTTTCAATTTTGTTAAATGGCTCTCTGAGGAAGGAATTTAAACCTCAAAGGGGAATAAGACACGGGGATCCCATATCCCCATATTTGTTTATCTTGTGTGCTAAAACACTGATTGAGATTATTTCAAAAGCTGCTAGTGGATGGGTTAATACATGGAATTAAAATTTTCTTAAGAGCATCTACATTACTCGTTTGATTTTTTGATAATGACAGTATAATATTCACCAAAGCCTCAACAGATGAAGCAAGGAACATAACATCTTTCTTAAGGAAGTACACAATGGCATTAGGTCAAAGGATTAATTTTCACAAATATGACCTCTCGTGTAGCTAAAACGTGCTGACTTCCAGAACTAATAAACTGACTCAGTTGCTTAGGGTTAAGGTTGTCGAGAGACATGTAAAATATTTGGGTTTGCTAACTATTGTGGGTGCTGGGGTTTCATAGTCTATAATTTTAAAATATTTTATTAAACCATGAGCGGAAAGAACCACATCCCATGGATCACATATTATGCAACCTTCACTAAGGTTTTGAATGTTACCTTTGTAGCATGCTTTCAAAAACAAGAGGTTGTTCTTGGATCACCAAATGTTGAAAGTATGACACCTCTACTCAGTCCATGTAAGCAACAATCGGAGTGGAGTCTCAGTGCTAGCCAACGGTAAAACCGTAGGGATTTGGTGTGACACACTTTTCTCTCTCTCAACAAGTGAATAAGGAATTCCATCTTATGCGTCAATTTCACCTCTCATATATATATATAAGAGTGATTTTATCTAAATCCTAATTAAATCTTATTTTTATCAAATCTTATTTGATTTAAATCTATAGATAATTATTTGTATATATATAATTAAATCATATCTAATTAATCTTCTCATCAGATTTTGTCTTATTTAATTGAATCTTATTTAAATAAATATGTGTTAATTAACTATGAACTAAATTAAATAACATTTAATTTATTCATCTGCTCCAATTGATTACTCTATGCATGTAATCATATAGGCTCCCACTAGACTAGAAATAATATTATCTTATAATATTATAGACAATATTTGGCATCTAGCAATGCATCGTTGCTACCTAGCTTATGAGAAAAATCGATGATTTGATTTTAACCTTACCATAATCATTTTCACCATGTAGTATTTGTCCCTTTGTCCAAATGTCTTGATTGAACACGAGGCATAAGAATGTCATCCTTGTTAAGTTCGATCATCGATTTCTCAATACTTGAGTAGACACGTAAATACATATATCGCATCCCACTCTATTTAAGGGCCCATAGACATAACTCTTACTATGTAAGAAGGATAATCATATCTACATTAATTACATTCGTCAACATGATTCGTTATAGGCACCAGTACTACCTTTATGATCACTCTAGTACGGATGACATTTGATAGTATTCAAGCCTACAACTCCTTCATGTAGGAATCGTAGTGACTTCAAGTCAAAGGACTACTATCACCTTATGATTGCCATGAGAGGCGCTTATGACACTTACATAACTATTATGAAGCCTTCTCATAATGGGTCTATCCAGTATAAATATTACTCCTAATGTTTATACCTGTGTGGGGACTTGATATCTCATATCCATGACTTGTGAGACATGGTTATCAGTCTACTCACACAATAGCCTCAATGCATTATTTCGTCCTTGTAAACAATAATACTTGACTACAAATACTTTTAGAATAGCGTTTCATTGTTCAATGAATCTCACATTCAAGTCCCACTTGATTTTCCATTGAACGAATTGCCTTTTCTAGGAACATTATTATGCTATAAAACTAATAACATAATAATTGACATGCCTCATTTATATATAAAATATATAAACCAAAATCATGATACAACTATAGTCTGAAATGGATTGGCCACTAGGGCTAACTCCAACAGTGGGTACGCTTGCAAAAAGTTTACCACCTACACCATAGGTTCAACACTCAGATGATTATGCATATCTTCTATAAGGGTGTTTCGTTTCACAATAGGACCAGCCCAGATGTTGCCTGTGGGGTAATCTCATGCTAAAACCCTTTATTGAAGCTAACAAGATCATTGAAGACATGTACTCCAACCCCTATAACAATTCTGGGGATAGGAGAATTCTAAAGAGATTAATAAATCAAGTGAAGATAGATGCACCTCATATTGAATTGGGAAATCAAATGTTGGCACTGTCAAGACAGATTGAGACACTCATGAGGGCACAATCTCAAGCACCTACCACTTCACCTCCTTATCCCACTTATGACAAGTGTGGGATTGTTCATGCTCCAAGGGACTACTTGGAGAGTGATGAATTGGTGATGGCTATGGATGATATTAACTTTATTGGGGGCAAGAATAATGGTCATGAGTAATGCCCCAATAACTTTAACCAAGAGCATAACTATAAAATGAGAATCCAAACTTGTATGGGCCTTCCTACTTGCAAAATTTGGGGCCTAGTCAAGAGGAGAGGTGACCCACTTTACATGACATAATGCTTAAGTACATGAACCCAAATGATAATAGCCTTAGGAACCTTATTTCTAATAACCATTTTGTAGGAAATTATCTTAATATTTCAATACATTTAAGCTTGTTTGGACTTGTTTATAATTAAGTTTTGAATAAATTAGAATAGCTTTAAAATAGTTTAAATGTTTGATTTTTCATCTAATTTTAGTTCATTTTGGTGTAGAAATAAATGAAGAAAGAAGATAGTTGGTGTGGGACCCAATTCAAGGCTGAAGGGGCTCGAACTAAAACTTGGTGTGCGCTCGATGCAAAGTGCAAGTTGAGTGAATTGTTCTTATTGCCAAAGATTTGAGCTAAGCGCGAACCTCAGTCTCAGCGCATAGGCCATTATGCAGAAATGAACAATGTAGTGCATTTGGCCCCATATAAGCTCTAAGTATGCGAATTGAAGGTAGATTTGGTTAAGGTAATTGTTTAAGGTTTAGGGTGAAGGATGCGAAGCTCTTTCCCGTGCTCTCCATGGCTTCCTTACCATTTCTCATCATCTCTTTCATATATTTTCTTCTTTTCTTGTTGTAGTTAGGTAGTTAGGTTTACCCATTTTGGGGGCTGATGTAACTGAACCCATCCTTATGTTTACATTTTGATTATTAATCTATGTTTATTGTTCATTATTAAGTGTTTTCTTCTATGCATTAATGCTTGTTTTGGCTTGATCACCTTTTGCTTGATGTTGTGGTTTGAATTGTCGAAAGAAAATGCTTTTGAACTTAGAAATGAAGAAGAACACCTAATGGGCTTTGTGTCTAGGGATGAAGCATAGCTTGTTAGTCATCTTTTAACTCATATTCTTAAGCAAGTCAAACTTAGTTAGACTAGTCAAGGGATTGATAGTTTTGCTAAGGGGCTTAGATTCTTTCCATCCGAGGGATCGATGATTGAGTATTTTTGTGAGTTAATGATAATAATTGAGCTTTGAACTAGATGAGTGACCTTTGTTTGTATGAGGAGGAGGTTTAGTGAAATCAACTCCAACTCTTTTATTCTTTGTTATTTTACCTCTTTTTATCTCACTACAAGTGTTTGTAAAAATTACCAAAAAGTGTTTCTTATTCTTTTACTCTCGTTTTTTCTTGTTTGTTTAAGTTCCTATTATTTACATTCATGCAATCCAATTAAAACCATTGTTTCCAATAGTTGTAATTAGTGAACATTGCTATTTTGATGAGTATTATGTGAGTCTCTATAGATACGATACTTGGACTTCCATTTTATATTATTTTGTGTGACTTGGTAGGGTTGCCAAGGAGTTAACAGTAGACTGATAAAAGAACAAAGCAACATGAATCCAATATTTAGACACTCATATCTCAAAGAACACCATACACACTTCATTCCCAAACTGACGCCAATCCTAAGAAGGAAGATGCCAAGGTAATCATGACAAGGAGCAAGAAGGTTGAGGAGGATATGAAAGAGAAAAAGGAGCCTACTCCAACTGCCATGAAGAAGTTATACTGAAGAGAACCTAATGTCAAACAAAGAGGCAAAGGAAAAGGATGTATTGATACCTCCTTAACTAAGCATTCCTTTCCCTCAAAGGGTCAAAAATGAGAAACACGATGTGCAGTTCAAACAATTTATTGATATAATGAAGAGACTGCACATCAACATTTCTTTTGTTGAGGTTATTTCACAAGGGCCAAATACTTAAAAGACATACTTTCTAATAATAAAAAGTAAGTAAATTTTTCATCTATGGGACTTAATGAAGAATGTTCTCCTGTTGTATTGAGGAAGCTACCCCCAAAATTGAAAGACCCTCGAAGTTTTACAATTACATGCATGATAGGAGAGTCTTATTTTGAAAAATACTTGTGTGACTTGGGGGCTAACATAAATTTAATGTTTTATATTGTCTTTAAAAAATAGGCATGAGGGAACCTGAATCCACTAATATCATCACTCACCTTGTTGACCGTTTTGTGGTCCATCTTAGAGGGGTGATAGAGAATGTGCTAGTTAGGGTGGATAAATTGATCTTTTCGGATAAATTTGTGGTTCTAGATATTAGAACACCCTTTTCTGAATACTTATGATTTAGTGGTTAAAGTCAGACTTGGTAGACTCACCCTCTAATTGGGTGATGAGAAGGTAGTGTTTAATTTGTCTAATTACATGAAAAATCATGCTTCCTTTGCTACTTGTAATTTTTTGCAAGCCACCAACAAGATGAAAATAGTTATGGCTAAGCCTCACCCAAGTGTGGGGAATGAAGACCATCTGGAAATGAACATTATTATAAAGGATCACCATGGAGGGGGTATAAGATATGAGAATATAAGATATGGTAGCACCATTCAAGCTTTTAAATATGGATTGGATGATCATACTGAAGGATTATTTCATGCGGTTGGTTGATTTAATTGCCTTTTCACATGTCAGGCTTGAGACATAAAACAAGCGCTTCCTAAGAGGCAACTTGTTGTTAGTATCATTTTATTTTCATATTGCATTCACTTTATTGTAGGCATATAGCACTAAATTTAAATTTACATTTGTTCATTTTTATTTAAAAATTGCACTATAGGGTTGATCACGACCATAATGATCCATCATGATTGTCATAGATATATGATTGAGCTTTTTAGTTTAATATTTTTCTATTCTTATTAGCTTAATTGACTTCTCTTGGAATTTTATTTTCTCACTTTAAATTAGTTTTTTCTTAGGAAATAATTGAGCTTAATTGATAATTGTTGCTTATTTTCAGATTTTGTGCTTACTTGACCTATCTTCCTTGTGCAGGACCGAAAGGATTACACAAAACTCCAAATGGAGCATATGAGTATTCCATGGAAAGATAAGGCAAAGAGCTATAATTTTGTCAAAGATAAGTCGAGACCACTGTCACTTTGAGGGTCATTTTAGGCGTGGAAGTCATAACCTCTATGTTTGAGCTTTGGGTAGCGAGTTGCGCTTTGATTGGTGTAATTAGCATAATTAGTTAGATTACATGGGCCTAATCAGTGCCCATCCTTTCCTACTAACTTAGTCACTATATATTAATGTAGCTAGTTAATTAGTTAGTTTTACTCCATTGATGATGATCATGGAAGGCTAAACAATCAATCCTCTTTTTGGTTTTCCTGATTATTGATAAGTGTCATATTTTAGTTAATTTAGGAATTATAATGTTAACACTTATCTTTTGATTTAAAAACTTTTCTTGTAAACTTGCTTTAAACTTAGTTGATTTGTATTTGGTACTTATATAAATGATGTGTTTCACATTTTGGAAGATTAATTCAATCAAATTTGGTATTTTAATAGTTATCAAGTATCAAGACATCCAAAGCAAACAAAAAGGCAAAAAGGACATTTCCTGAAGAAAAAAATAGCCCAGAACTCGCCTAGGCCAACATTTTTAGGCGTTAACTCGCTTGGGCGAGTGATTCATGTACAATTGGGTCGCCTGGGCGAATGAAGCCATCAGCAAGAAGCATTAAACTCGCCTAGGCCAACATTTTTAGGCATTAACTCACTTGGGCGAGTGATTCATGTACAATTGGGTCGCCTGGGCGAATGGAGCCATCAGCAAGAAGCATTAAACTTGCCCAGGCGAGTTAAACAAGCACAAAACACTTACCTGGGCGAGTGAACATCAGCAGCTTCCAAATCCTATATAAAGCCATGCAAGGGTGAACCAAAGGTATTCTTGGAAGGCCATCCTTAGTGGAAACACAAACCAGCAAGCCTTAGGAGCCTAGAGAGGAATCGATTTTGGATAATTTTATGAGTGCATCAATAATGATAGAAAATGATTTATGCATGGTAATATTAATTGAATACTAAGGGTATGAATGATGAAATCCAATCCTACACTTTTCTTGAATTAATTAAACTCGTTTTACTAGTTTCCATAATTTTCCGTAATTCCAATGCACTAAATATATTATTTTTGCTTTTTCTTTAAATTTCGTAATTTCTGTTATTTCACAAATACATGAAACTCTGCTTACACTCATTGTACATAACTATTGAACTGTTGAATTTTATTTGGATTAATTGAGTAACTCAAGTCCCTGTGGAGACGATCTTTTATAAATTCTGTAACTTGCAACGACAATTGATACGCTTGCCAAGAGTCTAACAATTATGAATGTGTTTAGGATTGAAAACAAATTAGGTTATGGATTCATTTTCTAATTTAGAATTTTAATCACAGATTGGTTGACTAATATTTCAATCTGGTTTGTGATTTCAGTTGATTTAGGAGTTAATTCAATTGAACTACTTCTAATGACATTGAATGAACCTTCATAATATGATCATTATCTGAGAATTATGATAATTCTCATTGCTTGGTTTGGTGATTTGAATTGATATTATTTAATCTGTTTTACAACATCTTTTATCAATTCTGTCAGTTTCTACATTTTTCTTCAATTCTAGTTTGTGATTCTGCAATTTTTATTCATTGTCTGCAAATTATTCGATAAAAGTCCCCCTATTGTGTATCAGTGAATTGAAGTTGGAACCAAATTGATCGTATCTCTGAGTCAACCTAGGTTAATCTTGTGCTAGAGAATTAATGTAGAATTATTTGTTTTGAAGCGATTCGACATTCATTATCAAAATTGGCACCGTTGTCGGGGAGACGATTCATTGTGTGCTAACTTTAATTCACTAATACTTAGATAATAGTATAGGTACAAATTGATATTAATAATAAGAAATTGGCATTCTGCTGCATAGTTGCACTCTGCTGCATATTTGCATCGATGCGTTTAGTTGTTATGTAGTGTGTGTGAAGTGGTGCAAAACAGAAAAAACAAAAACAAAGCAAAAATAGAGAAAAAACAGAGTAGTAGTAGAGAGAGGAGTGATGTAGTGTAATTTTGTTTTGTACGTTTCAAAAGTGATATGCCCTGTGGAATTTGGCTGCACAACCTAGTGTCCAAAGTTTATCCCACATTATGAGCAAAATTAACGCCTTTGGGGTTTGATTGGGTCAAAATTTGCAAATTCAACCTCTAACCAGGAGCTTTAGCGTAGGGGTATTTTGGTCATTTTGTAGGCAACTAGCTCATAATGGGATGAAAATTTACCAAAATGTAGAAAAATTTAATACATCATGGTAAGCTATGAGGGATTAACACAGTCATTGGGGGTCCAAATTGCCAAATTCAACGATCTAGGCCACTTTTGAATTAATTTTTTATTTTCATGATTTTTAAAAATCACCAAAAAAAATTACAAAAATCAAAAATGTTTTTTAGACATTTATTGTGGTGTTTTTGAATTTTTTTTAAAAAATTTTTGGGGCATTTTTCCATTTTCTGTATCATTTCAGTAAATATTGTGAATAGTGTTATGATAGAGTAGTTATTTGTTATTTATATGGTTTCTGTCACTGATGAGTTAAAATGTGCGTGACTAGGTCCAAACCAAGTGATATAAGTGTAGTTCTGAATAGTAGTATAGTGTATTCTGAGCATTCTATTTCTGAGTTTTCTGTTTCTAAACCTTCTGTTTCTAATTTTGAACATTCTGATTATGAAATTGTTGTTGATACAATGGCTAATAACAATCAAACTCTTAAGGAATTGGCTATACCTGATGTTGTTTATCATCATTGGTGTATTCAATATCCTAGGATTGAGGTTAGTTATGAGGTAAAATCTAGACTAATTCATTTGCTTCCAAAGTTTGATGATCTTGCATGTGAAGATTCACACAAGCATCTTAAGGAGTTTCATGTAGTGTGTTCCACCATGCAACCACATGACATTTATGAGAACTATGTGAAGATGAAGGCATTTCCATTCTCTCTGGATGGTGTGGCTAAGGATTGGTTGTACCTTCAACCAGATCCTATCAACACTTGGAAATATATGAATGTTAGACTCAGGGGGAGCAAAAGAAGGATCAATGAAGCGGATGATTTAGACATAAATGTTTAGGCTTTTTACATGCCAATTCAATTGAATGGCATTTGTAATTTGTAAGTCTAAGTTGATGCCTCCCATGATCCATTGCATAAATCTCATTCATGCTTTCACAAAGTAAAAGTTTCATAAAAAAACTTTATGAAACTCAAAGTTTTCATGAGTGCATAAAAAGCTATGTGTTCCATGTTTCAAGTTTTGGGAAAAATGTTTTCTCACTGGTTTAATAGATTACCAGCAAGTGGTAATCTATTACTTGAAAACAGAGAACATATTTAACTGATTACGAGAGTATGGTAACCGATTACATAGTTCAAAATCAAAGAATGGACTTCCTGGAATAATCGATTACAATACTATGGTAATGGATTACTTGGTTCTATTTTTCATTATAGCTTCCTGTGATAATCGATTACATTGTTCGTAAGTCTTTTCTAGAAAGCTTGAAGAAGACTTTAATCGATTATTTAAGTGATTTAATTGATTACTAACAATTAAAGTTGTTTTCTCTATAAATAGATACAACTTGTTTGACTTAAAAACAACAAATTTCATAACCCTTTCTTCAGAGAGAAAAGATACTACGAGCATTTCAGTGTTTGACCCATATATCCTCTAGCTTCAAGAAACCTTGTGAGGATTTATTTTTTATGCACTTTCTAAAGAAAAGTCTTGGAGAGAATGTTCTAAGATTTTCATTCAACCTTGGTTAAAGATTCTTAATCATCTACACACATCAACATTGGATCCTAGGTTGTATCTCTCCTTGTTTCTTTGGTTTAATTTCTTTTAGAAATTCAGAGTTTGTAACTAGTGTAATAGTTTCTTGAAATTTGTCTAGAATAGGTTTTTGTAAAGGAAGATTAGAGAATGGTGTTTCTCTAAGTCTTGATCACAGAAGGTCTAAAGGTGTTAGATGACTTGTTCTTAATCTAGGTTTGATTAAAAGTGATTGTAAGAACAAATTGCATAGTTAGATCCTAGCTTATTGGTTAGGAAACTTAAGGTAGCTTTTTTGGAATGAGAAGTGAACCAGTATAATTATGTGTTATGTACTTCTTCTTTAATCTTTTCTTTGGGTTATTGATTGTCATTCATTATTTATAATCTTTCATAATTAATAGAAACATTCTTGGTATAATTGCAATTCATAAAGATTAGAGCTTGATTGATCAATAGCATTCTAATTTTGTTTTGTGATATGATCATTTAAACTCTGATTGTTAAATCAATTTTAAAGCAAATTTTAATTAGCCAAGAAAAAACAATTCCCCCCTCTTGGTTTGTGTGCTACTCATATTATTTTCATTGAAGAGAAGATTTTTAGAGAAATTCTTCCCTGCATCTAGAGCAACATCAATCTGGAAAGAAATTTGTGGTATAAGGCAGCTACCTGAAGAGACATTATATGTGTACTGAGAGAGGTTCAACAAGTTTTGTGCTACCTCTCCTCACCATCAACTCGGTGAGCAATTATTGATCCAGTATTTTTATAAAGGATTGATGTTGATGGGCAGAAGTATGATAGATGCAGTCAGTGGAGGCGCTTTAATGGACAAGACTCCTCTTGATGCAAGACAATTTATTTCTAACATTTCAGCCAATTATCAGCAATTTGGTATTAAAGTTGCTGTAACATCTAAGGTTGTTGCAAATAAAGTTTTTGTTTCTATGGTTGCTAATAACAAGAGGTCGGAGAATAAACTGACAAAATTGACATCCCTTGTGAGACAACTTGCCATTGGTCAATAGCAGAATGTGATAATAGCCAATCAACCAAGGTTGTGTGGTATCTATTGTGCACCTGATCATCCAAAGATACATGTCCCATGTAACGCCCTGGAATTTTAAGTTGCTAAGCTTAACGTTTATGTGTCTATTGTATTGATTAATTATATGTTTTATTGTATTAATTGTTGTCGTGAGTGTTTTGTTTTGGGATGCGTGCTTGATGGGTGATGGGACGTAAGTCAACACTACTGTGCTATGGTTGCTGGTCGTGCACATTTAATGGACGTGCTTTGTCAGCTGTGTTTATAAGTAGCAGGCTGGCACAGTAGAAGGTGCTCTTCCTTTCTCCAACCTTTGCGTTTTCTCTCCTTTTCTCCCAAACTCACTCACACCCAGAACCCTCTCTCCCTCAACCCTTCTGTACCACTTTCAACTATTTGTCGCTACTACGATATCCCGATGCCAAGAAGGACCTTGTGGTCGGAACAGATGCTTAGGACAAACCATCGTGAAGATCGTGAACGAACTCCTGGTTAGGTAAAGGGAGTTTATTATGTTTGATAACAGTTTCAGGTAACATGGTTGAGGACCAGGGAGTCCAACCATGGCGATGATGCATGTCCGCGTGTGTGTTATTTTCTAGAAAGTTGTGCCTTTGAATAAATGGAACAGGTTACGCTTTATGTTCATTGATTGGTGTTTTGTGTTGATGTTTAATGATGTTCTGGTGTGGTGTTTGATGGTATTCTGGAAGGGGAGAGTTGATGTTGTAAGAACTCCCCATGCATGTGTGTGAGGTTGGCATTTTGATGCTGAAAAGCCCCCAAGACACTTTGCAGAAGTGTTTGTGAAGGTGTTGAGTATCGGGAAGGGGTGGCCGAGTTATATACATGTGTCAAACCTTTGTTTGTGATGTCGGCTACTGGGAGGGTTGGCCGAGTTGCATATATGTGCCAAACCCCTGTGTTTTGATGTCAGCTACCGGGATGGGTAGGTCGAGTTAAGCGGGTTACGTAGCATGCATGTGTGCATGCAGAACATGATAGTCCTTGTTGGCAGAAGTCGGCATACCGGGTTCCTTACTCGGGATGATACCTTCGAACTATTGAGTCCAAGTTGTTTCAAGTGAACTACCGAGTTCCCTAACTCGGATGAGCTCGTGCCTTCTCGGGAAAAGAGTCATCAAGCCTTGAATCCTTGACCGCCTTTGTCCGACTTTGACCGATCTCTTCCAACCTCGCTCGCTCTTGTCCAAACTTTACCCCTTTTTACCGACCTTTACTGACCTTGACCGATCTTATCTGCCTTCATCCGACTTTGTTCGGATTCTTATCTCGCGTTCATATAGTTAGGTGCCGACCCGGACACCTAATGCTTCACACTTTTTCACTTGTTTGTAGTGTTCGTCAATGATGTATGTGATTACGTTGAGGTCAGCCTATGCGATGGCTTGAGATGTTTTGTACCTTGATGGAGCCATGGTGAGAGGCTATGTATAGACACGTGAGATGCCAAGATAGAGTGGTGAACCTTGCAAGGACCACAGTCAGTGCATCAGTGGGCCCTCGTTTGAGGCGGTATGTATGTACATGGGAGGAGTATGGAGATCCTAGCTAGGACGGGTTGTTCCTATGCCGGACCATACGTTGATGGTGCCCATGAGAGACATACTTCATTTGCATGACGAAAATAGGATGATTGACTGTAATAGTACGAGAAGTATTTGGGGGCCACGTTTGTAGGGAGATCCTTATGACACCCATTTGGTTGATCACCATAGGGGGTAAGTCCTGTGCACGACAGAGTGACCCCGACGTCAACTACAACTATCATTTGGACCATGGATTTGGCCTATTTCCGGGATGGTACCACATTGCATTGCTGAGGGTTGAGTCAGGAGCATGCATCATGCTAGGCATTTTAAGTTGACTTGTGGAATGTTCCTGGATGCGTGTTCATGTTGGTTGCGCGTTGATATATCTGGACTTTGTGGTGATTTTGTGACACTTGGATTGTCTTCCCTAACAGATGTTATCTTTTTATTATTATTTTATATGATGAACTCACCCTTGCTTTGTTGTGGCATGTGGTTTGGTACCTGTGATGATCACGAATCCGATTCGTGTGAGCAGGTGGACAGTAGTAGGTGATCGGGAAGATGACAACTTTTGGTTGGAGTTGCCGAGTTGCTAGGATGTCGATGTAATAGATCTCGGGCAGGGATCATGTTTTGCTAGATGTACCCCTGGTTTTGATAGTCATACCCATGTTTTGCTAATTGAACCCCAACGTTTAATTCCTTACTTCATTTGTAAAACACTTGATATATTTTGGACATAGTCTTTTGTACCTGTAATTAAATTATGCTTTGTATACGTACATATGTATATTTGAAATGCCTTATGCGTACCTTTGATTACGTACATTTCCTGTGTTGATGGTTATTATGTGATCGCGAAAAAAAAAATTTTACCACAGTTTTCATTTGAAAAAAAAGGGGGGTGTTCATTAAGGTTATGGTTAAGAGTTAGTGATATAGTAGCGACATGGCGGGTTGTTACATCCCACTCTCCAAGAAACAGAACAAGTTGTTGAAGTTTCTACCATACAACCTGGACAACTATTCAGACCTGTAAAACAACAATATAATCCTTACTCCAACACTTATAATCTTGGTTGGAGAGATCACCCGAATTTGAGGTTTGGTTCTAATCCACAACAACAGCAGCAATTCAGACCTCAACAACAACAATATCAAACCTCCACTAGCAAATACCAAGCTCTCCCGTTTAGACAACAACCACAATTCTAGCAGCCTATACCTATACTTGCACAACCTGTGCAGAGTAGTTCTGGACCTTCCTTGGAGGACCTAATGAAGCAAATGGCAACCAACAATATTCAGTTTCAACAAAATGTTAGTGCCACCATCCAAGACTTGCAGACTCAGATTGGAGAGTTAGCTACAACTATCAACCAGATGCAGTAGCAAGGTTCTGGCAACATTCCAGCACAACCAATTATTAATCTGAAGAAGGTGAGTGCTATTACCTTGAGGAGTGGCACGGATCTTCCAAATTCAACAAATGTTGGTGCTAAAATAGATCCTGCACCAAAACAAATTTCTCTACCTTTTCCTTCTAGATCCATTTCTGCAAAGAAAGTGGAGCTTGATTCTGATCTTCTTGAGACTTTCCAGAGGGTGGAAGTCAACATTCCCCTATTGGATGCCATCGAATAGATTCCAAAGTATGCAAAGTTCTTGAAAGATTTGTGCACCTACAAGAGGAAGCTGAAGGGAAATGAGCAAGTGAAAATGGGCATAAATGTTTTTGCATGTATACAGGGCAAAACTGTTGCTACCATTCCACCATCCACCTTGCTACAGAAGTGCAAAGATCTTGAAACTTTAACTGTCCCTTGCACCATTGGAGATTGTACTTTTACAGATGTCATGCTTGACCTTGGAGCCTCAATTAATGTCATCTTGGGGATTTGAAACCAACTGGTATTGTCATTCACTTAGCCAACAGAAGTGTTGCACTTCCACTTGGAGTTATTGAAGATGTCCTGGTGCGAGTTAATGATTTGATTTTGCAGCAAATTTTTACATTTTGGATATGAAGAATGAGTCTTCCAGCCATGGTTCCACCTTAATCCTAGGAAGACCATTCTTAATGACAGCTAGGACCAAAATTGATATGCATGCATGAACTCTTTCCATGGAGTTTGGTGATGACGTATTCCATTTCAACATTTTTTATGCCATTAGACATCCTGTAGAGGAACATTTTGTCTTTCTTGTTGATATCATTGACGTTGTAGTAGATAGTGTAGGTATTTGTACATATTTACTTTTTGATTTTTCTGACTTTTTTGATTTTGATCTCGGTTGTTGTAAATGTACCTGTGATGATTATGCTATTGTGTGTAGTATTTGTGTAGAAATTTCCTTTGTACTTCAATCTGATTGTGTTGCAGGTGTTAATTCTCCTATCTCCCATCCATCAGCCACCAACCTTCCCTTGCCTTCAACCATTCAACCACCTTCCTTGGAGTTAAAGCCACTACTTGAGAACCTTAAATATACCTATTTAGATGATGCTCAAAAGTTCCCATTCATCATATCTAGTAGCTTGTCACTTGAGAAAGAAGAGAAGTTGTTGCAAGTTTTGAGAGGCCACAAAAGTTCATTGGATGGAGACTCGCTGACCTTCCTGAAGTAAATCCTTCCATTTGCATGCATCAAATACTCTTGGAGGATGATTCTAGACCAGTAAGGCAGCCATAGAGGAGGCTGAATCTCACTTTTCTTGATGTGATGAAGAAGAAGGTGATGAAGTTATAAGCGGCATGGATCATCTATCCCATTTTAGATAGCACTTAGATTTCACCTGTTCAAGTGGTCCCTAAGTAGTCGCGAAATACCAGAATACTGAGTTGATTCCGACTAGAGTAGTCAACAATTGGTGAGTTTGCATTGACTATTGGAGACTTAACCAAACAACTCACAAGGACCATTTCCCTCTCCCTTTTATTGACCAGGTTCTGGAGAGGTTGGCAGGTAAATCACATTATTGCTTTCTTGATGGTTTTTCAGGTTACATGCAGATTCATATTGCACCTGAGGACCAACACAAGACCACATTCACCTGTCCATTTGACATATTTGCCTACACCAGGATGCCTTTTGGCCTATGCAATGCACCTGACACCTTCCAAAGGTGCATGGTGAGTGTCTTTTCTGATTTATTAGAGAGTTGCATGGAGGTATTTATGGATGATTTCACTGTTTATGATTACTTTTTTTATGCATATTTGGATAGCCTCTCTAGAGTTCTTGATCAATGTATTAGGACTAACCTTGTTCTTAACTTTGAGAAATATCATTTTATGGTACATTAGGGTATAGTCTTAGGGCATTTGGTCTCTAGTAGAGGTATTGAGGTCAATAAAGCCAAGATTGATGTTATTACTTCTCTACTTTACCCCGCTTATGTGCGGAAAGTGCGTTCTTTTCTTGGACATGCATGTTTTTATAGGAGATTCATCCAGGATTTCAACAAGATTGCACTATCATTGTCCAAGCTTCTCCAAAAGGACGTAGACTTTATGCTTGACTATCCTTGCAAAGAGGCATTTGAGGAGTTGAGGAAGAAGCTTACTACCTCTCCCATCATGCATCCACTAGATTGGGAACTTTCCTTTGAGCTCATGTGTGATGCCTCTAATTATGTACTTGGGGTTGTGTTGTCACAGATAGTTGATAAACTATCCCATGTCATGGCTTATGTTTCATGCACTTTAGATGCAACCCAAGTTAACTACACCACCATTAAGAATGAGCTTTTGGCTATTATTTTTGCTTATTGATTTTGTTCCCATATTACTGTCTTTACTGACCATGCAGCTTTGAAGTACCAATTGAAGAAGCTTGATGCTAAACCTATATTGATCAGGTGGATGTTTCTTCTTTAGGAGTTTGATATTGAGATTAAGGACATGAGTGGTGTAGAAAACTTGGTCGCTAATCATTTGAGCATGATTGAGGGACTTGTTGAGTCCTTTCCTATTAGAGATAATTTCCCTAATGAGCATTTGATGCATTTGCATTCATCACATGTTACACCTTGGTTTGCTGACATTGTGAATTTTATTGTTGTATCTATTGTTCTACCTCATGCATCTAAATCTCAAATAGATAAACTTAAGAGTAGTGTTAAATATTATATGTGGGATGATCCATATTTATGGAGGTTTGGTAGTGACCAAGTGATCCGCAGGTGTGTGTCAGATTATGAGATTTTGTCGATTCTTCAGTTTTGTCATGGCACACCTGCCAGTGGTCATTTTAGTCCTCAGTGGACCACTAGGAGGGTATTGGATTGTGGGTTTTATTATCCCACCATGTTTAGAGATACTCATCACTTTACCACCACTTGTGAATAGTGTCAGAGAGCAGGAGGGACCATTACACATAGGCATGAGATGCATTCGAAGCCCATTCTTTTCTTTGAGATTTTTGAAGTGTGGGGTATTGATTTTATGGGTCAATTTCCTGTTTCTCATGATTTTTCATATATTTTGCTTGTTGTTTATTATGTTTCTAGATGGGTTAAAGCTAAGGTCACAAAAACTAATGGTTCTAAAGTTGTTGTGGATTTTGTGAGATCCAATATTTTTTGAAGGTTTGGTATGCCTAGAGCCATTATCAATGATCAGGGGAGCCATTTCTGTAACAGGTCATTGACATCCTTACTCCAGAAGTATGGGGTTGTGTATAGAATTGCTACAGCTTATCATCCCTAAACTAATGGGTAAACAAAGATTTTTAATAGAGAGATCAAACAAGTATTGCAGAAGGTAGTGCAACCCAACAGGAAGGATGTTTTATGGGCTCACAGGACAACTTACTGAACACCTTTGGGGATGTCTCCCTATAGGGTGGTTTTTGGTAAGGCGTGCCACCTTTCAGTGGAGATTGAGCATCGTGTTTATTGGGCAAGTTTTCAGAATTAAATCTTTTCTCTCAATTGTTCTTCAGTTTTATTCTTCATTTCATTTTTGTTCTTCTATTTTCTTACACAAATTTTGTGGCTTTTCCACTGATGATGATCATGGAAGGGTAAAAAATCAATCATTCCAAGGATCTAGTCTAAGCAAGGAGAATTTGTGTTCTGGTTTGGTATTTTAATTTTTGTGTGAATGTTTACTTTCTACTTCAACCCTCTCTTTGATTTACCTTATTATGAATGTGTTTAGGATTGAAAATGGATTAGGTTATGGATTCATTTTCTAATTTAGAATTTTAATCACAGATTGGTTGACTGATATTTCAATCTGGTTTGTGATTTCAATTGATTTAGGAGTTAATTCGATTGAACTGCTTCTAATGAAATTAAATGAACCTTCATAATATGATCATTATTTGAGAATTATGATAATTCTTATTGCTTGGTTTGGTGATTTGGATTGATATTCTTGAATATGTTTTACAACATCTTTTATCAATTCTGTCAGTTTCTACATTTTTCTTCAATTCTAGTTTGTGAGTTTGCAATTTTTATACATTGTCTACAAATTGTTCGATAAAAGTCCCTCTATTGTTTATCAGTGAATTGAAGTTGAAACCAAATTGATCGTATCTTTGAGTCGTCCTAGGTTAATTTTGTGCTACAAAATTAACATAGTTTTATTTGTTTTGAAGTGATTTGACATTCGTTATCAATATATTCATTGAATCCAACGCTAAGTCATGATCAAATAATCATGACTTTGATACTAAAAAGCCAAAATTTATGAAAATTTCATTTGATCACGATCATGCCCAATAAAAAACCACTTTTTCTTCATTTGTTTTTAGTTTTTAGTATTTTGCTTTTCTGTTTTCTATTTTCTATTTCAGTACTTTCATTTGTTATTTGAGTTAGGTATATTTTTTTTTCTATTTTTTTTTCTGAAATGCATTGAGGACACTATATTTTATAAGTGTGGGTAGGGGTCACTATTGCTCCCCCAACTTGAGACCATATATGACTCTTTGCATCATTTTGATTCTTGGGATGTGTGATTTAACATTTTCTTTTGTTGAGTAATTGTGTTTTGAGAGATCCCTTGTATATAAAAACAGATAAAAAACATAAGCTTGCATTGGGGTAACATGAATTTTCACAAGGGGGAAACATTAGCATGAAACTTTGTAGATTTTTCTCTTTGATGTTATCCTCAAATATGTGAGTTTTGAGTTGTTGATTCTCTTGGTGTGTATGTGATTACTCCTTTTAGTGGCATCCCTTTGTATTCTCTTTTGACATGCATATCATTGAATGATGCTTTCAATTTTCTGGAATGTTGAGGCATACATAGGTATTCTTATGAACCTATATTTTTTAGACAATTTCCTTTAGTTGCCCAAGTTGAGCCCGATTGATTTTGTTTTCATACCTAATTTGTATTGAATTAATAGTGACAATGTAAAAAGAGGCAAGGGAACTAATACTAACAATGTAGATTGTGCCAATTAAAGGCAAAGTGAATTCCAAACTCCTTCTCACATGAATGAAATAAAATGGGTCAAAAGTCAAATAACTAAAATATATATAAAAGAATGACCCAAGTGCAATAAAAACAGAGAATGAGGATAACGAATGGAAATCAAAGTGAACAAGGTTGGTGAAAAAGAAGCTAAAGGTTCCCCTGAACTTTGAGTTAATTGTTGTCTATATTGATTGGAGCCCTTTGGTTCCTATTCTTTTCAACATCTAACTTACTGTAAGGAATTAGGTGTCCAGGTTGGCACTTCGATAATAATAATATTATGCTTAGGAGGTAGTTGTGATTATAACGACTCTGTTACAAACCCAAGTTCACATCTCTTAAGTTAGTGTTAATGAGGAAACTGAATTCGTGTGACCGGGTTGACACTTCGAAAAGTAAATAGAACCACTATGGGACAGTGCTGAAGTGGAGGACGTGTTGAGAGCTTGTGCTTTGGAGCAGGGAACTAGTTGGGATAGATACCTACCCCTGGTGGAGTTCTTGTATAATAACAACTTCCATGCTAGTTTGGGCATGACACCCTATGAGGCATTGTATGGTCGAAGGTGCCGGACTCCTACTTGCTGGACTAAAGTGTAACATCCTAAAAATTTTATTAAACACTTGTGGAAATGTGATGATGATTTGGATACAAGTATATTTGAAGAGAAATGACTAAATCACTCTTTCCATGAAGTAGAAATTACTAGAATACCCTTAGGATAAAAATTACAAAAATACCCTTGTATATTTTTGAAAAATGACCAAAATGCCCCTAGGAAGCATGACAAAATTACCAATATGCCCCTAGGACAAAAATGCTCAAATAACTTTAAAAATTTTGTAGAAACCTAATGGAATTATAGCATACACTTAGCTAACTAAGTATCAAAATATTTTGAGACACAACTTTAGAATAAAATTTCTAGGAATTTTTCAAGATAACAACTTTGAGACTTTATTTAAGAAAATTCAAGCATAAGAAAAACATGGAAAGATGATACATATAATCTAAGGAATTTTCTCTTAATTATAGAATATATAAACCAATTTAATAAAATGGTTTAGTAATTTTTGATAATCAGCATAAGTATAGGCCAATCAAAAACAAGATAAGAAGAAAAATCTTCTCTTGTCTCCTTTGGTAGATCACGTGGAAAGATCTAGAGATTATTTCATCAATCCCAACGGTAAAAAGTTACATATGTGGGATATTAGTGTACCTTTAAAATTTTAAGAAGATCCAACGGTTAACGAATATAGAATAAGGCTTTTACTAAAACAGGTTTTGTGATAAAAAGTGGAAGGACATTTGTATGGCATAAAAGGAAGAAAAATTTATGTTCCCACCCCTAGGTATGAAGAGCACGTGAAGAAGGGTGTAGAAGAGGCAAGAAACTTCATGATAAGACACTTAGAAAGCAAGCCACATGATAGAAACAAGTGGTATGACACTTGTATGGCATGGATGCAAGATAACATAAAAATCAAGCCAAGATTTCTCCACCTCCATCTAGCCTTCACATGAACTTTGATGAAGCAAGGAGAAGCTTCATGAAATTGGACACATGTAGGGACACTTGTAAAGGCATGCCAACTAAGTGGACACTTGGAAAGGCATTCATTATGACCAAGACAAGTGTTAGGACACTTGTATGGCACAAAATCAACTTGGAAGATTTTTAAGAAAAAGTTATATTTTCTAAACACTATATAAAGGGAGGGGGGGAACCTTTGGTGCAAACCATTCTCAAGGCACTTCCTCTACCTCAATTTCGTGCTCCCTCTCCCCTCATATCACCTTCATTTCATTTCATCTTTCTCTTTTAAAACTTGAATCAAGAAAGAAAAGCAAACCCATCTCTTTGAGAAAATTTTCGTGAGAAACCTAGCAACCTTAGGAAGAGTTCTTGTCAAGTTTAGTAGAAGGATATCAAGGCTTCATCTCTAAGAGGATTTCCCAAGAAAGGAAGGAAGGAAGGAAGCCATTTATCCATTCAAATTCAAGACTCAAACTCACTTGAGGTAGGCAAAGCTTAAATCTCTAGTTAAGCCATGGTTTGGATTAATTTACATGCTTTAGTAGGCTGAATTATGGTTATTATTTAGGCTTGAATTTCGTGATGTTTGAAGGTTATTCTTTAATGAGAATATGTTAATTTAAGCCATAAGATAGGTGATGATTTATATCTATCAATATTAGTGATGTATGGAAGCCCATTTGATGAACTTTTGAAGGTGATTTTAATAATATTTTGGACTGTCTGTTGATATTTTTATGAAACTATTTTGATTTAAATTTAGAAGTAGAGGTTGAATAGGTATGTAGTTTAATGGTTTAACTATTGAATGATTCACTTTTGAGGATTAATTAGTGAGGAAGTAAGTGAAAGAAGAATCAAGATTTCATACTAGGTTTGAATATTTTCTTGTGAAGGTTTCAAGGGAATTAAATATTATTTATATTGAGGATCATTAGTTAGATTACTAACATAATTTTTCTATAGTTAAAACTATTCTCTGGTTATGCATAAAAGATGGTAATAATCTTACTTGATTAAAATATGGTGGTGTAACCATATTTATAATCCATATGATGATATGATGAAAATATTTTTCCATAAGGTATATGTGTTTCACTTATGGATTTGATTATATTATGGATGAATATTGATGTAATAAGATAGGTGGATTACTGTTTCCAAGTCCAGTACGAGGCTTTGGAGAAACAGAATCTGATGCTACATACAGTACGATATGTAGTACCCAGGCGCAAGATACATGGCAATATTTCATGCATGTTTGCGTAAGACTATAGCAGCGTCCACATCCAGTACGAGGTGTGGCCACATACAGTACGATATGTGGAGGCCATTTGCCCTGGGATAGTTCATTTCATGCATTCATATAGCTTGCATATTTCTTATGTATGGGTTTGAATATATTGATGTTTTACTAACCTACTAGTAAGTTTGGGATTTAACTTTGTCTACTGAGAAATTTTATTTCTCACAAGATTTGTTTCATGTTTTTCTTAGATAACAATCATGGTCAGGTTCACTGAAGAGCTGGAGTAATGAAGGAAGTTATGTATTAGACTGAAGCATAGAAAATACTATATTTGTATGGACTTTTGTAACAAGAACTATGACTATGTACAATATTAAGTTTATAATTGTACGTTTTATGTTTTAGTAATTTCACTAATAGTTTTCTTGGAAATTTTCCATTAAGCAAATAATAACAAAGTTAATAAAAATAAGTAGAAATTTAGGTCGTTACATAAAGTAGGGGAGAGTCAGCTTCTTGGACCCGAGATGGTTCAGGACACTTCTGAGTAGATCCGCATAATTAGAGACAAGCTGTCGCGGGCTCAGAGTCGGCAGAAGAGCTATTATGATAGCAAGCATCGCCCATTGTAGTTTGATGAGGGTGATCATGTGTTCCTGAAGTTATCTCCAGTTACAGGGATTGGATGTGTATTAGGCGTGAGGAAGCTCAGCCCTAGGTTCATTGGTCCTTATCAGATTCTCTAGAGAATAGGGCCAGTAACCTACAGACTAGCTTTGCCTCCCCAATTGTCCGGGCTGCATGATGTTTTCCACATAACCCAGTTGAGGAGATATGTGCTAGACCCTTCGCACGTGGTGGAGCCAGACACCGTTCAGATTGGGGAGAATCTGACATGTCCCACACGACCAGCACAGATTCTTGATAGGATGGAGAAAAAGATTCGGAGTAAGACTATTCCCATATTCAAGATACAGTGGGAAGGGAGAACACCTGAGGAGGCAACTTGGGAGTGGGTGCAGGAACTCTTGCAGCTGTACCTCGAGTTACTTGACGGTTAGGAATTTGAATTTTGTGGTCAAAATTCTTAAAAAAGGTGGGGTGAATGTAAGGAATTGGGTGTCCAGGTTGGCACTTCGATAATAATAATATTATGCTTAGGAGGTAGTTATGATTATAACAACCCTGTAACAGACCCGGGTTCGCGTCTCTTAAGTTAGTGTTAATGAGGAAACCGGATTCGTGTGACCGGGTTGACACTTCAGAGAGTAAATAGAACTACTATGGGACAATGCTGAAGTGGAGGACGGACCCCGAACAAGGGTGGAACCTTGGATTTTATAAAGTACCAAGGTAGGATCCGGACAAGCGTGGAACCTTGGATTTTATAAAATACCGAGGTAGGATCCCAGACAAGGGCGGAACCTTAGATTTTATAAAGTACCGAGGTAGGACCCCGGACAAGGGCGGAACCTTGTATTCTATAAAGTGTCGAGGTAGGACCCCAGATAAGGGCGGAACCTTGGATTTTATAAAGTGCTGAGGTAGGAGCCCGGATAAGGGCAAAATGTTGGATTTTATAAAGTGCCGAGGAAGGACCCCAGACAAGGGCGGACCTTGGACTTGCCAAAGAATCTCTTGGGCTTTGTATTGGTACCGAGTTGGACAAGGTTGTCTGGGTTGCGTATACCAAGTTGGACAAGGTTATCCGGGTTGTACATGCCGAGCTGGACCATGTAGACTTTTAGGGAATACATCTGAGCCCGACAACACTTGTGATAAGAAAGTGAGCCTGGCAGCATAAGTGGAAAAGAAGTGAAACCGATAGTCACTAGTACATATGATATTAAATGAGGTTTAACGCTCTTAGCTCGCCAATCCGACAGACCCAACCCGGCAGTTGGCACCTTCACAAACTCACCTTACATAAGTGAGTCGAGTTGACTACCAGGTTACTTAAATGACGCGTATCGACTTAAGTGACGCGTGTTAACTCACAGGGTATTTAAGCGACATGAGCTTGGGTCATTACTTGAGTGACCCATTTCTTTTTCTTCTTGGCAAAAACACTAGCAGTTTCTTCCTGTCTCTGTTTCCTCCATTTCCAATCGAGAGAAACTTCGTAACCGCTCACCCTTAACCAGAACCCTTTTGCATTCAACTGGAAAGTTGAAAGGGACGACCCCATAGCTAGATTCCAACCTCGGTTTCTTCTGAAAACCATCAGACGGAGAGTTCGTTTCTCCAAGAACCCTCATAGAGTTTCGACTTGAGGGGAAAGAAGGCATTTTAAGGACGTTCGAGCTTGGAGAAGCTGTCCTCTAGCCTTCCTGGACGTTTGTAGAGGTAAGACACTTACATTTATCGATATTTGAGTTTTTGTTTTTGAGATGTATGATGACCTTTTTGAGTTAGAGCTGGAACTAGGCTTGGGCCATTTGAAACGATTGATAATCGTTACGGACTGCTTGCATGCAATGGTTGAGAGCCGTTATTGAATGCTTGTGTGCCTTTATGTAGGGCGTGATACAGAGGATACTGGTGGCTACGACCACGAGGCCGTGAAGGCTAGTATAGCACTTAGAGCAGGTAAGCTCTTCGTTCTTGGGAGTTTTCCCTTAACTGTGTTCCACCATACTCCAAGGGAGTGATGATTGTTGTATGTCATGATGCATGTGGTATTGAAATTGTGTGTTACTACTTTTTAATTGAGAACATGTATATGATGTACACTGTGATGATATGTTGTATGATTGATGAGATTCTCTGGCCAGTAGAATGGACTAAATATGGACTTCCCTTAGAGCCAAAGTCATGTGGAACAACTCTAAGTGGTCAATTGATATATAAAAACCCCGAGAGAATGTGCCCTTAAGTGGATGATCTTCTCTTGGAAGTGCCATATACGTCTGCGGAAAGTCCTGAGAGAATGTGCCCTTAAGTGGATGATCTTCTCTGCTATATCTATGTTACATTCCCGATGTTGGTAGCACCCAACGAAATGACACCTGTGTTGTGATATACATGTGATGTATCTTATGAGAGTCAGGGTGGCTAGATTATGTGATGCAATTTTGATGCTATGTGTCTTGGAAGTGAACCAGGGGGAGGAGAGACCTCTAAGAACCCTGAGTTTTACTAAGATTGTATCTCACCCCGGTTGGGGATTATATTTTTGCAAGAAATGTCCAGAGACCGATGGTGGATCCCGTGGCAAGAGGCCCGTGTGAGAAGATGGTTCTGCGTGAACCTTAAGTAGATTATTTTGAGAGCATGTTGGCTCATTTGGTTTTAATTATGCCTATATATTTTGTAATCCCTGAGGGGAGGATGCACGATTGATGTACACTGTAGTATATATATTTTGGGAGTTCACCATACATAATGTAAATACAGGATTGTTGATGATGAACAATGACGTCGATTTATTATTGCTTCCGTAATGATTAGTTTTTATCATTGATTGTTATGCTTAACAACCATAATTGAATGTTAATGAACCGGATGCATACGGGGAGTTACACTTACATTATAAGTATGGCCCTATTACGAACTGAATTGCCTTACTTGTTTGAAATTTTGAGTGTCTATTAGAGTTGAGTTCATTGATTAACAGAATTGTGAACATGTTCATTTGAACTTTGATTTGAGTGCCTTCTTGATAGTATGTAACACTAAGAGATGGTGAGAAAAGTGAACCAAAGTTCATTGAGATTGTTTTGCAAAAATAGTTAAGCCTATTAGATTCCTTGAGTTGTTTTGTGTGATTTGATGTGTGTGAATTGTTTGTATGAAGTAGAGAAGATGACTCTGTTGCATGATATTTAACTTGAGGAAATTTGTTTATTTTGATATGAGAATTAACAGTTATGTGAGTTGCCATGTCATCAACTAATTTATAACATGAGAGTCATATATAATTTTTTTTGTTAAACTATGTTTTTTTTGTCTCTTATCTTTTCATGAAATTCATTTTAGTCCTTTAACAATTTTTTTACTAGTCTTAACTCATCTTTTTTTCATGAAATTCACATTTAGCCCCTCATAATTTTTTTAACTAGTCTTAATCCCTCAATTATTGTTTGTCATTGTTTTTAGTCTCGCTCATCAAATATCACCCTTCACTACAAATGACATCAAATCAATTTAGGGTTCTCTTTTCATCGATTGTCTATCTCAGATTTGAATCTGACTGTAGCATCATGTTTTTCATAATGTCTTATTAAGTAGTTTTAATTAATTAGAAAGTGTAATTAAATTGAAATTAAGTTCTTGAAGTATATTAATTATTTACATGGTGATGTCCTACTTATGTTTGCATGTGTTTAGTGAGTTTTAGTTAGTTTGGGCCTAAGCATATGGGTCTTCATGTATGTTTGGGGGTGGGTGTGCTCGGAGAAAGCCTGGGTGTGAAAAATGGAATTTTATAGGTCATAAACCCTTCCCTAATCCTCACAATTCAGATTTGAATTAGCAAGGGACTCTCTTTCTCTTCTCTTCTTCTTTTCCAAGAGAGACCAAAATCCTACAAGTTTAGGTTTGGTGTTGGTGATCAAAGGATACCTTTTTCCTCTCCCTTTAATTTCGTTTGGTTGAGCCATGGAGTGGTAAACACCTCTTCTTTCTTTCCTTGACTCCATTTTTGTTTTTCTCATAGAGCACCCATGGGAGCTCATGAAAAAAAAGTTATTTTCAAGTTTTTGATTTTGTTTTGATCGTTTTTGGGTTTTGGGTGATGTTTTTGTGATGGGTTGGCTGCTGGAATGGAAGAAAATGCTGTCTCCGGAACATTCTTGTTAGGCCATAATTTTGGCTTGTTGGACTATACATTTTGGATGGGCCGCAATTTTGACTAGCTGGGCTAGAATCTAGTTATTTTGAAAATTCTCTTGAAACTTTTCCTGCCTTTTTTGTGATTCAAATGACCTTAAAATGTTTATGCAAATGTAGTATGCTTATTTATACGATGATTAAGTTATTCTTAAGGTGTTTATATTATGTTGAGGTGATTGCATTGTTGAAGTGATGGTAAACACATGTCTTAATTATTGTAGTATGAAATACCCTTAGTTTTGTATTGATGAAGGATTTAGGTTGGGTTGGTTGATTTCTTGATGATAATATGAGATGTGGTTGCTATGATGTTGTTTTATAATTAGAGTTTACTTTATGTTGATATCATAAGATTCACATTCATGAGTTTTTGGTGAGTTGTTTGCAAGAATTCAAGGTGTTGGAATGTTTTGCTATGTTTATTAAACTATAGGTGGGTTTATTAGTGTGAAGTACATATGAATGGTGAATTTATGATATTATAACCTCTTATGGTGTTGATTTTTGCGATTGAATTTCTGATGACATATGATTGTTGTGGATGATAAGTCTTGTTTTACGAACCATCCATATGTGTGAAAATGAGTGAATTATATCATTTGAGAAGATTCTGTTGTTGTTGGAAAATGATATACTTGGGAGCGTGAGCTCCACGTTAGAACTCTGTCTCTTTAAAGCTACTAGAGGGTTTGGCCTAGTAGGGTATCTTCCTAAGTATCACCCTTACTTTTTGGCTTCGAATGACATGTCGAGGTGTTGAAAACTACTTCCTAAGAGGATTACTGACCCTTTTAGTGCATATGGGATGAATTTTTGTTGATGGTGAAACTTGGGTCCTTGAGATCTCAAAACCTCGAGTAAGCTAAGTTTAATTATTTTTTGGTTGTGAGTAGGCACATAAGTTGAGGGTGCTAAGAATGTTGTGTGTTGTAGGTGGTGGTAACAGTGAAAGGGCCTATAAAATGGATGGGTGAGCAAACTCTTAGATAGATTGGGGTCTTTGCAAGCCTTGTCGAGATAAGCCATTACCCACACTCATTCATTTTTTTATAAAACCACACTTTCCCATAGGGCTAATTCAAGTCTTCCTGAATGGTTAAGGTGTGACTATGTTAAGGGATGTGCTTGGGTTAATCGCTTAAAAGGTGAAATCTCCATGGTGTAAAGTCTATCGTTGGTGTACATGGTGATGATGATAATGGTGTATGATGAATCGAGGATTATTATGAAATGCTTTGTTATATGAGTTTCTAAGATTTAAACCTTAAGTATGATTTTTGGATATTATGTTCTATATGTATATGATGGTATTTTTTTATGCTTTAACTATTAAGTTCTATATTGTTTTAGTATGTCTGTTTTTCGTAAGCTTACCCTTGAAATGTTGCACGTGTGGTTTGTAACGACTCACCTTGTCGCTACTATATCATACTCTTAATCATGTTTTTTTTAATTACAATTTATAACTGAAGATCTTTAAGTTAATTATAAAAATAGTAGTAAATTTTTCATGTGAAAATAATCAATATCAAGAATTAAAACACGAATATTTAATGATGAAATACCTCGTAATATATATATATATATAAATCATAATTTGGTGGTGATTACAAATAATCATGTCTGAAGTGTACAAAATCTTCAAAAGAAACAAGGAATTTAAATGTCAGGGTGTTACTAGCAAAAAAAAGGGGTGTAGCCATTAGAGCAAGAGGTGTATCTAGCAAAACACAACCCTTTCCCGAGATTTAATCCATAGACATCCGAGCCACTTGGTGGCTCCAACCAACATAGGTCATCTTCCTGGTCATCTACTGTTGCACGTCTGCTCACATGAACAAAAGTTCACGATCATCACAAGTACCAAACCATAAGGTACAACAAATGCAAAGGTGAGTTAATCATGTAAAATGATAAATAATAGATAACATCAGTTAATAAAAGACAATACAGTCATTGCAATAATACAACAATATTCAAGTATTTCAGCACAAATCATGGACAACTCATCCAACAACATATCACATTACATCTTATAAGAACTAGTCATGATGCATGCCCTTGACTTTTCTCTCAGCATGCAATGTGGTACCATCTCCGGAAATAGGCCAAATCCATGGTCCAAATGATAGATGCAGTTGACGTCGAGGTCACTCTGTTGTGCACATGACTCATCCCCCCCATGGTGATCAGCCAATAATAGGTGTCATAAGGATATCCCTACAGACGTGGCCCCCAGTACTTCTCTTACTATTATAGTCAATCATCCTATTTCTGTCATGAAAATGAAATATGTTACATAGGCACCATCAATGTATGATCCGACCCAGGATCAACTCGTCCTGGCTAGGATAATGTCATACACCCCCTATGTACATACATGTCTCATGGGCACCATCAATGTATGGCCCAGCCCGGGATCAACTCGTCCTGGCTAGGATAATGCCATACACCCCCCATGTACATATATACTGACCCATTCTCGGGCCTACTGATGCACTGACCATGGTCCTTGTAAGGTTAACAACCCGGTCCCGGCATTTCACATCTATACATAGAATATCACCACGACATCATCGATGTATGGCCCTGCCCGAGATCAACTCGTCCTGACTCGGATAATGTCATACACCCCCGTGGGTATTTATGTATATCCAAAATGTATTTAATATCTCAAGCCATCCATAGGATGACCTCAACGTAATCACATTCATTATTCACAAACACTACAAACAAGTGAATAGGTGTGAAGTATTAGGTGTCCTGGTTGGCACTTAGATATACTATCTTAAGTTAAGAATCTGAACAAGGTCGAAATTAGCACTATGCAATCGATTACATAAGCACTGTAGTCGATTATAACAGATAGCGCTTGCAAGACTCAAGGTTGTCCGAGTAAGGGAACCTGATAGTTCACGAAGAAAAGGTACGAGCTCTGCCAAGTAAGAAACCCGGTAGCTCTATTCCCGAGAAGGTACGAGCTCTGCCAGGTAAGTAACCCAGTAACTCTATTCTCGAGAAGGTACAAGCTCCGCTGAGTAAGTAACCTGGTAGCTTTATTCCTGAGAAGTAACTTGAGCTTAACAGCTCCAAAGTACAACCTCGAGTAAGGAACCCGGTATACTGACGTCAGCCAACAAGGACTAAGTTACATCTTGCATGCATTCATGCATGCTACGTAAACCTTTCAACTCGGCCAACCCATCTTGGTAGCCAATATCACAAGCAAATGTTTGACACTTATATGCAACTCGGCCAACCCTTCCCGGTAGCCGACATCACAACAAAGGTTTGACACATATGCAACTCAGCCAACCCTTCCCGGTAGCCGACATTACAAACAAAGGTTTGACACATATATGCAACTCAGCCAACCCTTCCCGGTAGTCGACATTACAAACAAAGGTTTGACACATATATGCAACATGCCTAGCCCGACTTACCCAATCTGGTAGTCGTCTTCTTCACAAACACATCACATAAAAACTTCATCAATTTATTTCACGCAAAACATCAGAACACATATACGTACTGCATCTCAACCATGATATCTAAAATCATTATTAACATAATAAAACTCTCCTTACCTAAATGAGAGTTCTTTTCATAAAACCTAATCATAAGCTTTGTTCGAACACAAATTCTTTACAGCAACGAGTTAAACTCCGATCTTGATTTTCCTCTTATCTTAGAGGCTTTCTACTGCAGCTATGGTGGTTCTCGAGAGTTTAAAAGTAATACAGAGGGTTGAGAAAGAAAAGTTTCTGAGTGCAAATGAGTTTAGAGAGAAAGAAGAGAAGCACGCACAAAAGTGAGAATGAACATGCTTCCGTTTCTTGCACTGCTATTTATAGGTGGAGATACTAAGGCAAGTTGCCAACAAGCGTGAATAGACAGCTATCACAACCACCATAGTTGCCAACTTGCGTGACCGGACAGCTACTATAGCCACCATCGTTATTACTATGCATGTACGAACAGCTATCTTAGCCACAAAATTTGACTTATATCCCTTACACACAAATTCCCATGCAAAACACTTTAACGAATTGCAAGAATTATATTAATTAAGCAACGTAAAATATCTATCAACTTGTAAATTTTCAAGGTGTTACATGGTTCGTGCTTGTGATGATCCTGTATCTGATGTACATCAGAGTAGATGGATAAAAGGTGACCACGTGTCTTTGGAGACTTCATGGACATGCAAACCTTGACGTGAAGGTGTGGTTTTCCGCTGTTGTTTCCTTTAGAGTTATTTATAGTGTTGACCGACTTGGAGCTTAGGTAGTTATCATTATAAAGGTTTTATGGTTTTATGCATATTATTGAAACCAATATGAGTAGCACACTAACCAAGAAAGAGGGGGTGAATTGGTTCTTCTTGCCCTTTTAAAAAATTGCTTTAAAAATCAGAGTTTAACGGATCGTATCACAAATCAAACTTAGAATGCCTTTGATCAAACAACCTCCAACCTTCATGAAATGTAATTACAACAAGATTGCTTCTGTTGATTATGAAAAATTCGAACCCATGAATGACAATCAATAACCCAAAGAAAATATTAGAGAAGAAGAAAACAACACAGAATTTATACTGGTTCACTTCTCAATTTAAGAGAAGCTACATCCAGTTTCCTAACCAACAAGCTAGGATCTAACTATATGAAGTTTGTTCTTACAAGTTTTACAATCACTCTTAATCAATCCCAGACTAAGAACAAGGCATCTAACACCTATAGACCCTTTGTGATCAAGACTTAGAGAAACAACCCTTCTCTAATCTCCTTCTAGAAAACCTATTCTAGAAAAAACTCTAAGAAGCTATTGCACAAGTTACAAACACATAATTTCTTAAAGAAATACAACAATGTAACAAGGAGAGATACAAGCTGGGATCCAAAGCAAATTTATGCAGATGATTAAAGAATCTTGAACCAAAGGTTGAATAGAAACTTCAAAACAATCTCTCCAAAACTTTCTCTTTAGCAAGTGCTCAAAAGGAAGTCCTCACAAGGTTTCTAGATGTTTCATGAAATAGAGGATTTGTGAGTCGTACACTGAAATGCACTTAGTAACTTTTCTCTCAAAAGAATGGGTTTCAAAATTGGTTGTTTAAGTGCAAACAAGCAACAACTATATATAAAAAAAAAATTGTTGTAATTGCTAGTAATCGATTAAATCACTTAAGTAATCAATTAAAGTGCTCTTTAGGCTTTCTAGAAAAATTGATGAGCAATGGAATCGATTAAAACTTCATGTAATCAATTATCACAGAAAGTTTTAATCAGAATTAGGACCAAGTAATCGATTACTATGATGTTATAATCGATTACAACAAGAGGTCCATTATGTGATTTTGAACTTGTAATCGATTACCATATTCTCGTAATCAATTAAATATGCTCTATTTTCAAGTCATCGATTACCACTTGCTTGTAATCGATTAAACCAGTGAGAAAAAGTTTTTCCCAAGACTTAAAACATGGAACAGTTAGCTTATTATGAAGTTATGAAAAACTTGAGTTTCAGAAAAGCTTTTTAAGAAACTTTACTTTGTAAAATCATGAGTGCAAAAGCATGAATGTTTTTCATGATATAATAATGAACGATATTTATGCAATGGATCATAGGAGGCATCAATTTAGACAAACTCATACACAAATTACAAATGTCATTCTATTAAATTGGCAAGTAAAAAGCCTAAACATTATTGTCTAGTATCATCAGCTTCATGGATCCTCTTATGCTCCCCCTAAGTCTAACAATCTCCCCCTTTTTGGCTTTGATCATGCCAGACTTCAATTGAACATTTTGATGCTTGGTGTTCTTCAGGAGAGTGTTTCCAAGAGCTATTCTTTGATACCTGAAAGAAAATCAGCTTGCTAGCTAAGATCAAGTGTCAAGTATCCTTTGCATAAGACTTTCTAAATAGACAAAGAAGAATGAAATATACACAACATAAGCATTGTTGTTTCAATAATTTATTGCTTATTGCCCCCCCTTTATCTTGTAATTACATATCAATTCATGTTTGAACAATTATATTAGAGTTAATGTTCAATTCAATCATTCAATCATCATTTATTTTTCTCCCCCTTTTGGCTTATCAAAGGCAAAAATGTAGCATTAAATGGGAAATAAGCAAAGGAAGATCATATAAACCAAATAAAAGCAGTTTCATTCATTATATGATAAAGGACATAACAGATAAACAAAAATCAAAGACATCATAACCAGAAATTGAAAAAGACAAACACTAAGCTAAGCTATTCATCAAAGTCCTTAAGACTCATCCTAGTCTCAATGTTGCCTAGTCTAGTAGTTATGTCTTCAAGGGAGGAATGAACATTAGTTGCATGTTTATGATGTAAAACAAGCATCACATCCATCTTTTGAATCATAAGAGACTAAAAAGGACTCCACTGCTGCTCAGCAGGTGCAGCTTCAACATCATGTTCCTCATCAGCTTCTTGATCCTCATTAGCAACCCTTTCAGGAGCTTAAGCTTCAGCCATAATCCACCCATCAGGGGTGTTCCTCATTCCTAGCTTGGTGAGAAGCGTCTTTGAGATCATGTTGGTTATGGAGGTGGTGTTATCCACTATTTCATTGGTCACATCAATCTCAAAGTGATCAATAAACCTTGAGATCATGAAAACATAAGGGAATTGAAAGCTAGCAGCCTCCTAGCCTTCATCATTGTTTCTTCAGTAGTCAGAACCCAATTGATTTGAGTCCTTGTCTTCAGTCCATACACCAACTGAAGATCATCATCAGTGATTTGGGCATGGTTGGTTGATCTTGGTGTCAGAATGTAGGTGATGATATAGTGGAGAAGCCTATCTTCAACTGTCATGTGGCCTACCCCCAATCTGTTTCCAACATGAGCATTAGGGTTATGCAGCATTCCTTTATAAGTCTCCATCTTTAAATATCCTTCAATCTCTTTTCAAATTTTTGAACTCCTTCAAAAGAAATACCAACCACTGCATTCCATACAGTGTCATCAATCACCATGGCCACTCTGTTTACCTTGGAGCGGAGAATTACACCCATACTAGCTTTGGCACATGTGTAGAAGACTTTCACCAACTCCAAGGTAATAGGTACCCTTCATCTCCAGTAGCCTGGTGAGTCCTTGTGCCTGCAACATCTCAGGGAAGTTGAATCCCTCATTGATGAACCAGTCAAGCTGCAAATACTTGGGTGGTAGAACAAGTTTGGTGGCATGAAATTGCATGTAGTTATGGCTTTTAGTCTCCGTAGAGAACCAGGTGTCTAACCTATTCACAGTAGCCTTAGAGATGTTACTTGCCTTCCACTTGTTTGTCTTTTTCTTCTTTGAGAATGATGGTTGAGACATGGTGAAGAGGAAGAGTTTTGAAATAGGAAGGGGGAGAGTTTTGGTAGAGAAGAGGAAGAGGCAAAGCAAGAAAAAAACAAGGTTTAGCTAAAGGAGGAGGGCTGATTTTGGAGTGAGGAGAGTAGGCTCTTAGAGAGTGAATTTATAGAGCCAAATTAAGTTAAAGATTTGATATTTCAAATCAGAATTGCTACAAACATGGAGCCCAATGTAGGCTAGGTTCAATGAACCTGAATGAAAAGATAAGAATTCTGATTTTGAATTATAAGCTGTGCAGATTTTGCAGAATCTGCAGCTGTAATCGATTACAAGCCCTTTGTAATTGATTATCCCAGAGCTTAGAAATTCCCCTGAACCTCATGTAATCGATTAATTCATTGGTGTAATCGATTACATCAGTGACACTGTAATCGATTAATTCGTGGATGTAATCGATTATGTCAGTGTGTAAGGCCCAATTTTGGCCTTTGGTAATTGATTAGTGTTTGTGGTAACCGATTATCACAATGAATTATGTAGATTGAACAGTGATTTTTATCAGAAAATGAATTTTGCAAAATATGATGCATAAAGTACTTGTGAATTATGTTTCATGGTATCAATCACATCATTTTCATGCTAATCAATGTTGGATTCATCAAGTATTCCTAACATGTTTCTAAGGAGGAAGAATCTATCTCTTGCAAGGGGTTTTGTGAATATGTTAGCCAATTGATTATTTGTATCAATGAATTCAATTGAGCAATTACCCTTCATTGCATGATCTCTGAGGAAATGGTGTCTAATCTCAATGTGCTTTGTTCTGGAGTGCATAATTGGATTCTTGGAGAGGTTGATGGCACTAGTGTTGTCACATAGCAATGGAATTTGATTCATTTCAACACCATAGTCCTAAAGTTGTTGCTTGAGCCATAGGCTTTGAGCACAGAACTACCAACTGCAATATGTTCTGCTTCAACTGTTGAGAGTGCAACACAGGACTGTTTTTTGCAGTTCCATAAGATCAACGAACTTCCTAGTAGATGGCAGGTTCCACTTATGCTCTTTCTATCTAACTTGCAACCTGCAAGTCAGAAAATGAATAACCAATTAAGTTTAGAGATACACCTTTATGATACCATAGACCAACTTTTTGAGTTGATTTTAGGTATTTAATGATCCTTTTGACTGCTGTGAGGTATGACTCTATTGGATTTGCTTGATATCTTGCACATAGGCACACACTCAACATGATGTCTGGATGACTTGCAGTCAAATATAGCAGAGATCCAATCATTCCTCTATATCTTGACTCATCTACCTTTTTACCTTTTTCATCAGAGTCAAGATAGGTTGTGGTTGCCATTGGAGTTACAACATCCTTGCTTTTATCCATTCCAAATTTTCTAATCAACTCATTGCAGTATTTGGCTTGACTGAGAAATATGTCATTCTTCAATTGTTTCACTTGAAATCCAAGGAAGAATGTTAGATCTCCCATCATTGACATTTCAAACTCATTCTGCATTGAAGATGAAAATTCCTTGCACAAGGAGTTGTTAGTAGAAGCAAAGATAATGTCATCAACATAGATTTAAACAAGTAATATATCACTAGCAGATTTCTTGATGAATAGAGTTTTATCAACTTCTCATCTTATGAAAGATTGACTAATTAGGAAATTGTTTGATCTTTCATACCAGGACCTAGGTGCTTGTTTTAAGCCATAAAGGGATTTTTTTTAAGTTTGAAGACATGATTTGGATGTTTGAAGTCTACAAAACAAGGAAGTTGATCAACATAAATTTCCTCTTCTATGTAACCATTTAAAAAGGCACTTATTACATCCATATAAAATAATTTGAAGTCCTTCAAACATGCAAATGCAAGTAGCAAGCTTATGGCTTCCAATCTAGCAACAGAGGCATAGGTTTCTTCATAATCAATGTTTTCCTCTTGGTTGTAACCCTTTGCAACCAATCTGGCCTTATTTCTGACTATGATGCCACTCTCATCAAGTTTGTTTCTGAAAACTCACTTGGTGTTATTGGCTTATGAGAAGGAGGTCTAGGAACAAGTTCTCATACTTCATTTCTCTTGAACTAGTTTAGTTCATCATGCATATCAAGCATCTAGTGTTCATCAAGTAATGCTTGATCAATATTTTTGTGTTCAATTTGAGATACAAAGGTCATGTCACAACATAAATTTCTAAGAGATGATCTAGTGGATACTCCCTCAGATACTTCACCAATAATGTTGTCTAGGGAGAGATCTCTTGTAGTTCTCCAGTCTTTTGACCTTTGAGTTGGAGTTGAAGTATCAACTTCTTCATTTGTTTCACTCATTTTCCTTTCATTAGTTTCATTGGTAGTAACATTTTCTTCCAATGGTCCTGCATCATCTTCAAAACTCTTTTCCTCTTTTGATGATTTAGATTCATCATAGATAACATGTACAGATTCTTCCATGCATAAGGTTCTTTTAAATTAAATACTCTATATGATTTACTTTGCATTGAATATCTAAGGAAGATTGCTTCATCAACTTTTGCATCAAATTTGCCAAGAAATTCATTCCCATTGTTCAAAACAAAACATTTACAGCCAAAGACTTTAAGGTGTGAAATGTTTGGTTTTCTACCTTTGTAAAGTTCATAAGAAGTTTTCTTTAAAATGGGTCTTATGAGCAATCTATTTAGAGTGTAGCAAACTATGATCACTGCATCTACCCAAAAAAAATTTGGCAAATTAGTTTCATTAAGAAGAGTCCTTGCACCTTCTTCAAGTGACCTATTTTTGCTCACCACAATACCATTCTGTTGAGGTGTTCTTGGAGCTGAAAAATTGTGGTTTATTCCATGTTCTTCACATAAATTTTCAAAATGTTCATTTTGGAATTCCCCACCATAATCACTTCTTATTGAAACTATCTTGCAACCCTTTTCATTTTGTAAAAGCTTGCCTAATTTTCTGAAAGCATTAAAGGCATCACTCTTGGACTTTTATTTTGTCACTCTAACCCAATTTTTGTCTTACGCAAACAATTGGACTTAATTGATAATTGTTGCTTATTTTAAGATTTTTTGCTTACTTGACCTATCTTCCTTGTCTTGGACCTATAGTGTTCCACAGAACTCCAAATGGTACATATGAGTAGTCCTTGAAAAGATAAGGAAAATATCTACAATTTTTTCAAAGATAAGCCAAGGCCAATTCTACCATTTTGAGGGTCATTTTAGTCTTGGAAGCCATAACCTCTACACTTGAGTTTTGGGCTTCGAATTGGTGTGATTAGTAATTAGTTAGATCAGATGGGCTTAATCATGACCCATCCTTTTCGACTGACCGAGTCACTATATATTAGTGCAATTATTTAGTTAGAGATAGACACTTCATTTTAGCACAAACATAATTTGTAGTTTCTTTTACAAGTTTCCAGATTTAAAATTTATTTCTCTTTTCCTCTCAATTGTTCTTCAGTTTTCTTCTTCATTTTCATTTTTCTTCTTCTATTTTGTTGCACAAATCTTGTGGCTCTTCCACTGATGATGATCATGGAAGGCTAAACAATCAATCAATCCAAGGATCCAGTCTAAATTTGAGTTCTGGTTTGGTATTTCAATTTCTGTGAGAATGTTCATTTTCTTCTTCAATCCTCTATTTGATTTTCATGATTATGAATGTATTTAGGATTGAAAATGGATTAGGTCATGGATTCATTTCCTAATTTTGAATTTTAATCATAGATTATTTGGATGATATTTCAATTAATTTTGTGGTTTCAATTAATAATTTAGGAGATAATTCGATTGAACTGCTTCTAATGACATTAAAAGAACATTCATAATAAGATCATTATCTGAGAACTATGATAATTCACATTTCTTGGTTTGGTGAATTGGATTGATATTCTTGAATCTATTTTTACAACATCTTTTATTAATTTTGTCAGTTTCTACATTTTTTTCTTAAATTTTAGTTTGTGTGTTTGCAATTTTTGTTCATCGCCTGCAAATTGTTCGATTAAAATCTCCCTGTTGTTTATTAGTGAATTGAAGTTGGAACCAAATTGATCATATCTCTGAGTCAACCTAGGTTAATCATGTGCTACAAAATTAGCATAATTTATTTGTTTTGAAGCAATGCGACATCAATTATCAATGCCAAATCCATGATTCATCAATTTTACTCACTAAGCCGTTTACGTTATGAATGAATGCATGTTCAATTGTAAGCAAGTAAATGTTACCTTTCCTTTTCCCAACATGGATTGCCTCACCAGTTTTTCCATCACATATCAAGCAATAGTTGTTGTTAAAGGATACCTTTAATCCTTTGTCACAAAGCTGACTTATGCTAAGAAGATTATGCTTTAGTCGTTAAACATAAAGCACATTTCTGATATGAGTTTTGAGTTTTGAGATTATCACTAATGTTGCCTTCTCCAACGATTTTCCCTTTGTTGTCATCTCCATAGGTGACAAATAATCCTTCCTTTAATATTATATTAGTGATCATGGATTTATCACCTGTCATGTGCCTAGAGCATCCACTATCCAAGTACCATAGTGAGGCTTTAGCTCTTAGACACACTTATAAAAATCAATTAAGTTGCAAGGGAAGGTACCTAACTAAGGTTGAGTTCATAAAGGTTATCTATTTTACTATTTTTCTTAGGAACCCATATGCATTCTCTATTTGGTACAAAGAACCTTCTAGCATAACATTTGTGTGAGGTGTGACCTTTCTTCATGCAATAGTAGCATGTTATAGATTTTGAGCCTTTTTCAAAATGAGTCATTTTAGTATGCTTTTCTTTTGAAAACCTTTTTTGATTCATCTGTTTTGGGGTTGCAACCTTGGTGTTTTGAAAGGGTTTTGATTGATAGTTGTATCCCAATCTAGATTTATTAGAAGCATACTTTTGCATACTTAGCATTTGGTTTAAACTACATTTCCCTTGATAGAGCTTTTTGAAGAGATCTACCAACTAGGAGTTTTTTTATTGCAAAGTTGTGCATTTTTTCATAATGGCTCTTTTTGAAATCATCAAATTCCATTTTTAAGACTTTGTGTTCATCTACTTTTGCAGAAGAAGAGGCACACACACAACCATTAGCTTTGTAGCTGAAACAAGTTTTTCATTTTCTTGTTTCAAGTTGCAAAGTTCTGTTTGCATTGAAACTAGCTTAGTGATATGTTATCTAAGGTTACCTTAGAGCCTGTTATTGGAGACAGCAAGTTTTTTGGCCTCCTCATACATTTCATTAAAAGCATCAACTAATTGATCAATTTCAGGATTTACCTCAGATTCTACACTTGATTCTTCTTCATCAATGGTTGATGTTAAACAAACATTTGCTTCTTCATTCTCACTTGAAGAATCAAAGGTTTTGGATGCATTATCTTCCCAAGCTATGTAGGCTCTTTTGGGTTTCCCTTCTTTCTTTCCTTTCTTATCCTCTAATTGCTTCTTCAAGAATATTGAACATTCAAACTTGATATGTCCTTGCTTTCCACACTGAAAGCAATTGAAGTTGTTGGTGTTATTGTTGTTATCATTTCTTTTGTTGAATTTAGGGAAACTTCTGTTTTTTTTTCCTGCAGGAACTTGCCAAATCTTTTGACAATCAGATTCATATTTTCATCATCTTCATCTTCACTTGAATCATCATCTTTCTCAGCTTTTGAAGATGCTTCTTTTAAAGCAATGTTATTATATTTCTTATCTGTATTTTCTACATTTGTTAGTTGAGACATTTTTAATTTATATTCAAGCAACTTACCAAAGAGTGCAGCCATGGACATTTTTGACAAATCTTTGGATTCTTTGATTACTGTCACTTTTGGTTGTCAAGGTCTTGTCAAAAACTTCAGAATTTTGAGGTTGAGTTCCTCTACATCAAATGTTTTACCAAGACCTAGTAAATGGTTGACTATATGTGTGAATCTTGTGTGGAGCTGAGAGATGTTTTCTTCTGTGTTCATTTTGAACATTTCGTACTCATTGATCAAAGCATGTTTTCTTGATCTCCTTACTTCATCAGTTCCTTCATGAGTGATCTTCAGCATCTCCCACATCTCTTTTGTACTTTTGCACATAACTGTTTTGAAAAACTCATCAGAAGACAAAGTAGAGGTTATCATGTTTTTAACTTTAAAATCATATTGAACAACCTTCTTTTTTGTATCAGTCATTTCATTCCATTCTTTGGGAACCTTTTCATCATCAACAGTTTTGGTAGCTATAAAGGGACCTTTTTCAATTGCATTCCATGCATCAGGGTCATTTGATTGAATGAAAATTTGCCTTCTATTTTTCCAAAAGTTGAAGTGTTCTCCCTCAAACATTGGGGGACGGTTGAGGGAGGCATCCTCCTTAAAGGTAATTTGTGTGGTATTCATTTTCTTTTAAAAGAAAGTAGTGATCTAAAGTAACACACAAAAACTTGCTATGATACCAATTTAAAACAATATGAGTAGCACACAAACCAAGAGGGGGTGAATTGGTTCTTCTTGCCCCTATAAAAATTGCTTTAAAAATCAGACTTTAATGGATCTTATCACAAATGAAACTTAGAATGCCTCTGATCGAACAACCTCCAACCTTTATGAAATGCAGTTACAACAAGATTTCTTCTGTTGATTATGAAAGAGTTGATCCCATGAATGACAATCAATAACCCAGAGAAAATATTAGAGAAGAAGAAAACAACACATAATTTATATTGGTTCACTTCTCAATTCAAGAGAAGCCACATCCAGTTTCCTAACCAACAAGCTAGGATCTAACTATATGCAATTTTTTCTTACAAGTTTTACAATCACTCTTAATTAATCACAGACTAAGAACAAGGCATCTAACACGTATAAACCATTTGTGATCAAGACTTAAAGAAACAATCATTCTCTAATCTCCCTCTAGAAAACCTATTCTAGAAAAACTCTAAGAAGCTATTGCACAAGTTCCACTTAAATAAATACAATAATGTAACAAGGAGAGATACAACCTGGGATCCAATGCAAATTTATGTAGATGATTAAAGAATCTTGAACCAAAGGTTGAATAGAAACTTCAAAACAATTTCTCCAAAACTTTCTCTTTAGCAAGTGCCCAAAAGGAAATCCTCACAAGGTTTCTAGATGTTTGTTGAAATAGAGGATTTGTGGGTCATACACTAAAATCAAAAGAATGGATTTCAAATTTGTTCTTTAAGTGCAAACAAGTAGCAGCTATTTATAAAAAAAATAGTTGTAACTGCAGTAATCGATTAACTCACTTAAGTAATCAATTAAAGTGTTTTTCAGGCTTTCTAGAAAAACTGATGAGCAATGCAATCAATTAAAACTCCATGTAATCCATTATCATAGGAAGTTCTAATCAGAATTAGAACCAAGTAATTGATTAGTACGGTGTTGTAATCGACAGGAGGTTCATTCTGTGATTTTGAACTGTGTAATCGATTACCATATTCTCGTAATCGATTAAATATGCTCTGTTTTCAAGTAATCGATTACCACTTGCTTGTAATCGATTAAACCAGTGAGAAAATGTTTTTCCCAAGACTTGAAACATGAAACACTTAGTTTTTTATGAAGTTATGAAAAACTTGAGTTTTAGAAAAGCTTTTTAAGAAACTTTACTTTGCAAAATCATGAATGCAAAAGCATGAATGTTTTTCATGATATAATAATGAAAGAGATTTATGCAATGGATCATATGAGACATCAACTTAGACAAACTCATACACAAATTACAAATGTCATTCAATTGAATTGGCTTGTAAAAAGGCTAAACATTATTGTCTAAGATCATCAGCTTCATGGATCCTCTTATGTTCCCCCTGAGTCTAACAATTGTGAGCAGATTTGTGATGCTCTGATGTTGTATATGTAATGGTATTTAGGAGTGCCATAGGGCATATGGTATTTACAATCGTGTATATATATTACTTGGTGTTTTATCTTAATATCTTGCATTTTTAGCTTTTCGGTCTTTAAATTGAAAAAATTTTACAAGTATTTTCACAATTAAATTAATAGAAGAGTTTTAAATGAAGTAAAATAAAGTCTTCCGCTTGAGTTAGTTCTTAGTTACATGTAATGGTGGCAACTCGCTACACTAACATTTCAGTTACAAAAACTTTGTCTATCACATACATTAATCAATCTTCACTAAGCTTTGTGCAACAAGTTTTTGCTTCTATGGTTCATTTGAATCTAACTTTTCGATTTGTGGTTTCTGATTTGGTTTTTCAATTTAGAAACAACCAAATTTCATCTAACTTGTGTTTGTTTATAGGGTAAACTATCATTGAAATCGCTAAACTTTTTAGAATTTTTGTTTTTAGTACTTGAACATTTTATTTTTGTTTTTAGTCTCTTAACTTTTTTCCATTCCTATTTTTAGTCCTTTAACTTTTTTTTATGTCTTTACGTTTAATCCTTTTAAAGGACAAAAAAAGGGTTACACTTTTTGTTTTGATTTTTTATTTATTAGAAAATGAAAATATTGAAAATGTGCTTGTTTGAGTTCTATTTTTTAACTTCTTGTTTTTATAAAATATTTTAAGATAAATAGGTTTTTGATCTCTCAAAATATTTTGAAATGTTGATTTTAACCTGTATAAAATTTTACATGGTTTTTGGTTCTTATAGTTATCAAAAGTAATGTAGTTTTTCATTAGAGATAAAATAGAGGTCTTTTTATCAAAATGTAGGAACTAAAATCATGTAAATATTTTAAAAGGACTAAAACATATTTTGAAATATTTGAAAAAAATAAAAATACATTTTACCCAATATTTTATATATATAATTTAATACAGTGAGAATATAGTTATATGTTTTTTTTTTCTTTAATGAACAAAACACAACTAAAAAGTTTATTATATATCATTAATAATATAAATATGTTTGCATTTTAAATTATAAATATAATTTTATAAGTTAATTATATCACCATAGCAAAATAATTAATATAATCTAATTATAATCACACCAATTAGTCTTAACCAATAATATATGAATGAGTTAAATATGTTTTTTATCTAAATTTTTCTATTATTTTAACTTTTAGTCTCTAAACAAAAAAAATGTCCAATTTTAGTTCCTATACTTTTTTTGTCAATATTTTTTGTCATTATCATTAAATATCACTGTTGATTGATGATGGGACACATCGATAGTCACATGAGTTGTCACATCATCAACTAGTCTAACATGAAAGTCATATGTAAAAAAATTGTTAACTATATATGTTTTTCATCTCCTATTTTTTCATAAAATTCAATTTTAGTCCTTCAACAATTTTTTATTAGTCTTAATTTGTCATTTTTTTTAATGAAATTCACATTTAGCTCGTCTATCTCATAAAGTATCACCCTTCTCTACTAAAAAAGGTTTCAATGTGGATTATAACATTAGTTACTAGCCATTCAAACCATCGTTTTAGTGGAATTCTGATGGTTATCATATCTCTGGAACAACAACTACTAATTTCTTTCACGACAGTTAAAATAGACATAAAGTTAGGAACTTATATACATTATGTAATTTCTTTGTGAAGGTTAATGACGCTTAGATATGTAATTTATTATTAAATTATAGATTTGTTGTCCAAAGCTTTGTATGATTAGATGTGTGTGATTAAGATTTGAATGTGTTATCAATAATTGTAATGTGGTAGATTACCTATATAATACAATTTAACAACTAGTTTTTGACTCATGCATAGTTTTTGTATAGTTATAAAGTGATTTTGTCTTACATGATGTAGTTCTCTAAACAACAAATGAAATTTCAAGTTTTTATATTCAATTGTTTTACATACAATAAGTAAAACAATAAAAAAAATATAAAATTAATAAAAGTAAGATAAAATTTGTTATTGTTAACAAATCAATAATTTTAGTTACAAAATGTTATAAATGTATGTAAATTGTTGAAATAGATATGTAATTCTTCAATTATTCTTTAGTTGTTCCAAACACCTAATCAAAGAAAATAAATATAAAAAATAATTCAATAATATATAATTTTATATGCAAAATATTAGATAGAGTATATTTTCATTTTAAAAAAAATAAAAACCTTCGCTCCATTATATTTCTTTCAATCTCATGTTGTATTCCCCTTGTCAAATTAAACACAAATTAATGTTGTAGGTTACACAAATTAATAGATAAAGAAATACAATTGTAGTAAATATTAAAATATTAGATTAGATAAGAAATATATTATAGAAAATAATATGTAGTAATAATAGTTGATTTACATTTTGAAAGTGTTACAGATAGGCCCATTCAAATATTTAAACTTGACAACCATTAAAGGATAGAAGATATAACAGAAGATATGATCACAACCACTGCCATTTATCTATCCGAATATCTTAACCAAAGATAATGGGCCTCAACAATATCATCCCAGGATCCAGGTATCATCCTATAAAATAAAGCATCATTCATGGTGAAAGGTACACAACAATTATGACTCTCTCTTTTCCTTTCACACTGCACACCACTTGTGTTGTCTCCGGCAGTGATCATCTTCCTGGGGGTGCTTCATCTCCATAGGCATCTTCAGAGAGGGAGAGTTTGATCCCATAGCAAATCCCAGCAAACCCGCTGGGTACATTCTGTTTCTCACGAGCAGAACAGTGGTGCCGTCTGTGGGAAGCGATAAATTTCGAATTCCACCAATTCACAATGGTCAACACCAGAAGCCATCAAATCGCTGGACATGACGCACCACCACCCCGAAACGCGAATCTGGAGAACGTGGTAGCAGAAGATGCGGCATCCCACACCGCTTCCTCTCCAGCAATGCCACCAGCTCGGACTCCACCATCAATGGCCGAGGTAGAACTAGACACCAACCAGCGTTTTATCCACAACGCTCTGAATGCTATTCTATCTCGGTTAGAGAATTTGGAGAAACGTTACGAGCTTCAACGACAGGAGGATGTTCAGAACTTATCCAAACAGCTGCGTTCTAATATTGAGCGACCAACGACAACGCACAACGAGCAACCGAATTCAGTAGAAAGAAGGCATGAAACCAATAACTCGGCACCCACAGCTGAGGCTGGTAATAAGGAAACAGTCAGTCAATCCGAACTGGTCAGACCCATTCACGCAAGAAGGACCTCGGCCCACTTTGTTAGCCCGAATCCCAGAGCACGCCGTTGTCGACAGGTCAGCAAGGGAAATTATACGTCGGCCCAGACGAGAAGATGAGACATATCAGAGGAAATACCGCCGAGGTCATCAGAATAACAGCCCATTCATCGACGAGATAGTAGAAGCCCAATTCTTGGAGGATTTCGATAGTTCTTTTTTATCCAAATATGATGGGAGCCAAGATCCCCGGGTGCATATAGACGAATTCAATATGCAAATGTGTGTCCGAGGTATCGACGAGCCTATAATATCTCGGATTTTTGCTACTACTCTGACTGGAGCCGCTCAAGCTTGGTTTCATACGTTGCCGCTACAGTCTATCCGAAATTTTGAAGATTTTGGACAGAAGTTCTTGTTGAATTTTGCAACAAGCAAGAAGCAGCCCAAATCCGAGTTCATACTAGGGAAAATACGCCAGAAGCCCGGAGAAACATTACAGAGCTATCTGGACCGATTCAAAGAAGCCGCCTTGCAAGTACAGGGTTTGGAGGAAAAGGTCCATGTGCATCTCATCTCGGCCGGGCTCAATGGGTCATCCCGTCTCGCCAAATCCATTTACAAAGATCCTATAAAAACTTTAAATGAGTTTATGATCCGATCCAAGAAATATTTGGAGTTGGAACAGATGGAAATCGCTAACTCGGCCCCGAGGGAGAATAAGAAACCGGCATCACCGAGGAACCGATGTCATGAGAATGCACAATCCAATCGACAACCATCAAATTTTCTCGCTAACCGACCTCCAAGAAACTTCCAAGACCTGAACCTCAGGCCCAAAAAGTTCGAGTGGAAATTTGACAAGTATGCTCCACTGAACATTTCACCAGGCCAAATATGGAAGGAAGTTGCATTTACAGAGATGAGGAAAGTCGAACGTCCTCGTCCGATAATAAGAAAGGAAGGATTAGATTATTCCCGATATTGTGATTTTCACAATGGGCCGGGTCATACGACTGACCAGTGCCGAGAACTCCGTGATGCGATAGAGCAATTTGTCCGCGAAGGTAAACTTCGGCAATATGTTATCCGGACCCAAGGGCACCAAGGAAAAAGAAAAAGTCAGCAGGAGAATAAAGACCGAGATGAGAAGAAAACTAAAAAGGACGAATTCCCAGAACCCGAATTCGAATGTAATGTGATTTCGGGAGGCATGGGAGGTGGAGGCGACACCGCCAGTCAGCGAAAGAAATATCTCAAGGAAGTTATGTCGGTAAGAGATCAACCCAAATTCAAAGAAAGCAAGAAAACCGCACCACCGCTAATCTATTTCACAAAGGACGATATGAAAGGTGTAATGCCCGGACATGAAGACGGTCTTGTCATAACCGGGACCGTGGCAAATTTCCGAGTTAAGAGAATATTTGTCGATAATGGCAGCTTGGCCGACATTCTCAATTTAAGTGCGTTCAAAAAGATGAATTTGAATGAGGACGACTTAAAGCCGTGCCAAACTATGTTAATCGGTTTTAATGGAGGAGGCACCGGTCTGAAAGGCGCAATTGACCTCCAACTCACGTTGGGAACAAAGGAAGGGTTCAAAACAGGCCGAGTCACATTTACCGTAGGCGAGTTCACCTCACCATACAATATCATACTAGGCAGACCAACACTTCATAAATGGGATATATTAATGTCCACCAAGCACCAGAAGATGAAGATGATCGGACAACTTGGCCGAGTTATTACAATTTGCGGTGATCAGAAGGAGTCTCGATAATGCTATTTCAATACAATCCGAGAAACGGAGGGCGGCCCATCTTCTCCACCTCGGATTCGGCAGGGAGATCCCTCGGAACAACAAATAAAGAGACCGGCATCTAGCAAGCCGGTTAATCTTGTGGAGTTGGATATGCGAGATGTTGAAGAATGGAGACCGGAACCAGTAGATGAATTGGAAGATGTTCAGATCGGAGGACCTCCAGATCAAATTACAAAAATAGGCGCACAGAATAATTTAGAAATCAAAGGCAAGCTAATCCAATGCCTTAGAGAAAACCAGGACGTGTTCACTTGGAAAGCATCCGAGATTCCTGGGATTGACCCCACATTCTGCTGTCATAAGCTAGCCATGTACCCGGACTCCAAACCTGTAGCTCAGAAAAATAGGAAGCTCGGCCCGGACAGAAGGCAGGCATTAGAGAAACACATCAAGGAATTGCTAGAGGCCGGGTTCATAAGAGAAATACAATACACCACTTGGCTCTCTAATGTGGTGATGGTGAAAAAGTCCAATGGGAAATGGCGAGTTTGTGTTGATTACACAGATTTGAACAAGTTTTGTCCAAAGGATTCTTATCCAATGCCGAGTATTGACCAGCTAGTACATAATTCCGCCGGATTTCAGTCGTTATCTTTCATGGATGCTTACTCCGGATATAATCAGATACCGATGTACCCGGGAGATCGAGAAAAGACAGCATTCCGAGGTACTGAAGCAAATTACTATTACGAGGTGATGCCATTTGGATTGAAGAATGCAGGAGCTACTTATCAACGAATGATGAATAAGGTTTTCATTGATCAACTCGGACGCAATATCGAAGTATATATCGACGACACGATTGTTAAAACAGGTAAAAAAGGAGACCACATCCAAGATCTGGAGGAAACATTCTGCAAGCTAAGACAGCACAGTATCCGTTTGAATCCCCTGAAATGTGCTTTTGGGGTGAAAGCTGGGAAATTCTTAGGGTTCATGTTAACACATCGAGGAATAGAGGCAAACCCGGATAAATGCAAAGCCGTACTCGACATGCAATTTCCTACTGAAAAATGAGAAATGCAACAATTAACAGGAAGGATGGCGGCCTTGACACGGTTCCTACCAAAAGCCGCAGAAAAGGCCCTACCATTCTTTAAGTTATTAAAAAAGGAAGCCAAGATAGGATGGAATCAGGCATGCGAAGAGGCATTTCAGGAAATAAAAAGATGTCTAGCCTCACCCCCAGTTCTCTCGAAGCCAGAGCATGGAGAAACTCTCATCCTGTACCTTGCAGTAGGGGAAGAAGCCATAAGCGCAGTTTTGGTCCGAGAAGTGGATAAGTGTCAGTTGCCAATATACTTTGTAAGCCGAGCTCTCAAGAACTCGTAGCTGCGTTACCAAAAGCTCGAAAAAGTGGCTTTCGCTTTACTCATCACGGCTAAGAGACTGCGTCCATATTTCCAAAGCCACACCATAGTGGTAAGAACAAATCAGCCTATTCGACAGGTACTACACAAGCCGAGTTCGACATCAAATATGAAGCTCGCAATGCAATCAAATCTCAAGCTTTGGCCGACTTCATAGTAGAATTGACCCCGGTATTTTCCACCCAGTCAACAAATAATGTGTGGAAAGTGTATGTTGATGGGTCATCTAATTCTAAAGGAAGCGGAGCCGGGATCATTGTTGAAAATCCCGAGGAAATATCACTCGAACAATCACTACAGCTCAATTTTCTGACATCTAACAATCAAGCAGAATATGAAGCACTGATCGCCGGGTTAAACCAAGCCAGAGAACAGGGAGCACTAAAAGTGAATGTCTTTACTGATTCACAATTGGTCTCAGCACAAATCGAAGGGCGGTATCAAACCAAGGGCCCTCTGTTAGCAAAATATCTTGCTAAAGTTAAAGAAATAATAGCCGAATTTGATGAATTCACCATAGCCCATATTCCAAGAGAAGAAAATACCCGAGCCGACATATTATCGAAGCTAGCAAGTACGAAAGGAATAGGTAATCATAGAACAGTCATCCAACAGGAACTCGCACAACCTGCATGCATTATGGTGATCTTAATAGCCGAAGATTGGCGGAGGCCAATCATAAACTATTTGGAACAAGGGATAGTGCCGGATGACAAAATAGAAGCAAAAAGGCTAACTCGAGATGCTTCAATGTACACAATTGTTGATGGTGAGCTATACTGACGAGGTCTCCACACCCCGTTATTATTATGTTTAAGCTCTGATCAAACTGAGTACGTACTTACCGAGATACATGAGGGTATTAATGGCCAGCATATGGGAGCAAAGGCTTTGGCATTAAAAGCCCTTCGCGCCGGATACTTTTGGCCGACGATGCAAGCAGACGCAGCAGAACATGTAAAGAAATGTGACACCTGTCAAAAACATGCGCGGATATTATGGATTCCTCTATCCGAGTTAAAATTAATCACAGCACCATGGCCTTTCTTCAAATGGGGAATGGACCTCTTAGGTCCATTCAACGCAACGGAAGGCCAAATGAAATGGCCAATAGTGGCCGTGGATTACTTTACTAAATGGATTGAGGCCGAGCCTCTGGCTACCATCACCTCGGCCCGTGTCCAAAAGTTCTTTGAACGCAGTATTATAGCAAGATTTGGAATTCCGGCAGAAATAGTCACCGATAACGGAACGCAATTTACAGATAAAAAATTCCAGGAAATGATGGCTGGACTCCACATAAAACACCACTTTGCATCAGTAGAGCACCCGCAGTCTAATGGTCAGGCGGAAGCAGCGAACAAAATCATTCTCGACGGATTAAAAAAACGAATGCAAGAGGCCGGCCCGAACTGGGTCGAGCAACTTTATTATGTCTTGTGGGCATACCGAACCACGGCTCAAACATCTACCCGAGAGACTCCATTCAGAATGACATATGGTTGTGAGGCTATGATACCTGTTGAGATCGGCCAACCATCTTGGAGGAGGCAAATGTCACATATAGACAACAACAAGGCATTAGCTGCTGAGCTAGATTTGATAGAAGAAGTCCGGATCGCAGCTCACCACCAAGATCTGCACACGAAGAAGACCTCGGCTCGAAGATTTAATAAAAAGGTAAGACCAAGATCCTTCGAGGAAGATGATCTCGTACTACGACGTGCGGACATCGGCAACAAAAATGCCCGAGATGGAAAATTAGCACCCAATTGGGAAGGACCATATCGGGTCACCCAAAACTTGGGGCAAGGAGCCTACGTTCTAGAAACCTTGGAAGGCAAGCAGATCAAGCGCACATGGAACGCCGACAAGCTAAAGAGATATTACAGTTGAAAGGAGCTCGGTAATTAACCCGAGATCGTAATATCGTTTTTATCATATTTTCCGGCAATAAAACCGAGATTATAATTTATTTTCATCACTATGTATTCACGAGTTTCTCATTGGTAAAATAAGCCGAGGAATACAAGCTCGGCATAAATTTTCCATTGATACCACGAATTTAAATTATATTCACGAGTTTCTCATTGGTTATACAAAGCCGAGGAATACAAGCTCGGCATAAATTTTCCATTGATACCACGAATCTGAATAATCTTCGAAGAATAAATGAAACCCTTATTATAGGGAATTTAGACGTTGTGCACATTTTTGAGAGCCTAGTCGTTGTTATGTATTAAGTCGGTCTTGATCAAACCGGCGTATTTAATCATGGATAAATCATCGATTATATCGAAAGAATTATATCCTTAAATTATTACGAAATACATTAACAGTTGCTAGGACAGGAACTCGGTTCCAAAAACAAGCATTCGAACAGACGATTTGATTATAACACTTGGTCATTGGAACCAAGGTAATGTCTGAGTAAAGCAAGTCAATAACGGCGAAAGCGACATGCATTAAATAGATTGTTCGAAGTACGAAATCCAAAAAGTGCAAATCAAAAGAGCAGAAATTAAAAAATTGTTCCAAGTATTAAGGTGTTACAAAGAAAACCGGCATCCCGACCCTTCAAGAATCACCCTGGTCAGCATCCTCGTCAGGTAAGTTGGTCGTACTCGGCTCTTCTTCTTCGCTATCTGAAATAGTTAATAGTTTATCACCGCCGACATAAGCTTTAAAGTGCATACCTGAGGTGTTCAAATCAAGACCAGGGTTCAGGAAACGAATTTGTTCCAAGGCATTGTTAAAAGAAGCCTCAGTGGACTGACGTAATTGCGACCTAACAAAGATAAGCTCGTCCAGTGCTTCAGACAACTCTTTGGCCTTCTTGGCTTCAAGAGCAATTAACTTATTACACCGGACGAGAGCAATTTGAACTTTATCATGACAAGAAAGCTCAAACTTCACTCGGCAGGATTCAACTTCAACCTGAAAAGCCTTGAACTCGGCTCGAGAGGCCTTAAGATCAGAGGTCGCCTTGGCCAATGACTCTTGAGCTTCCTTTGCAGCAGCTCGGGAGGTCTCCAAATCGGTTCGAAGAATTTCTAATTCCTTGACCGAGGCCTCTAATGCAGCCGTCTTCACGTTGGCTTGGTCAAGCTTTTGTTGAAGTTGTAAATTGTCCTTCCGGGAAGCTTCAAGGTCAGCATTTACTCGGCAAGCTTTCTTGTTCAAAGTGAACAAACTCTCAACCAAGGTACCACTCTTCAGAGATGCTAACTCGATCATACTTAATTCCTTCATCTCCGCCGCATTGAAAGGGATCAATTCAGAATATCTTCTTGGTGCCCGGGCAACCTTAAAGAATTCTTGCGTGACACCCTTGTCCCAAAGAGTTTGGGGTGCCAGCTGAACAAGTTCCTCAGAAGCACTGGGTAGCGGAATAGAAACATCGGCAGTCCGAGGTTCTGATACTTCGACAGCAGGGGCTTTAGGAACCACATTGGCTGGAGATGTTTCAAGATCAACAACTAACATCTCGGGCGCAGAAAGAGTTGGAGCAGGAGCGTCCAAGGCAGCCGTCACCTCGGGAACATCAACCTCGGCTAACTTTGCTTTATCTTTCCCACCTGTAGCCTTTCGTTTCTTACGTGAATGGAAGGCTACGAGGTGGCTGGGCCTCTGGATGGGAGCAGGGTCCATTTCAACAGCTACAAAATATTTGTGCACAAGTTAAACAAAAGATGATAATTATTCCTATAATATTTAGAGAAAATCCAAACTAACCACGCTGGATATAAGAAGTTATCGAAAGAAGTTTCTTTGATTCTTTGAGAGACATTATACGAGCCGCAGAGGACAAATCCGAACTTGTTTCCAGCTAAACGGTTCGGTAATAAGAAGGAGGAAAATCATAATGGACAGAAGTCCAGTAGGGAGGAAATTTCCAGCTAAACGGATCCGAACTATGAAGGAAAAAGGGGTGATGGCCCGGTTCAACAATGACTTTAAAAAACTTGTTTTTAAAGCCCTTGAACGATTCGACAAATAAGGAAAAAAGCCGACGGTCAGCATGACCCTGGTCATTACGACCCCGGAATGAGACCCATCCTTTTCTATTGGCGGGTTCTTTACCAGATCGGCTAGTTTGAATGGTGAAGAAATAAAAAAACAAAGGATGAGTGCACGGTATTTCTAATTCTCGGCACAAAAACTCGAAGGACTGCATAAACGCCCAACTATTGGGGTGAAGTTGAGAAGGGGCAACACGTAGGTAATCTAATACTTGCATTTGAAAATCGGTGAGAGGGAATCGGACTCCTAAACGGGTTATTACATCTTTATGAAAGAAAAAGAAATCAAGATTATTCCCCTCACGAGAAGAGCAAATAGGCTCGTCTGAATGGGGAGCACAAATTGTAAAGCCCTCTCGAATTCCGATTGGAATATTGACAACACTTTCGAAAACCAAGACCGAGGTAGTACGTAACACCTCGTGGGTCACCCAGGGATACTTATTGGTCAGAGTAGAAGGAATAGCTTGAGACTGAGATCCGGCCGAGGATTCCTCGATGACTTCCAAAGGAGATGAATCCATGATTACCTATGAAAGTAAAGAGGAAAGAATGGAAATTAGTAAAATACCTGGAAAACTTGTCATGAGAGAACTAATGTTTGATGAAGATTGGACCCACGTAGGGATATTGGCAGAAATCGGCACCTCGGTCCCTAAATTTGATCTACTGGAAATCAAAGTATTGGTTTTTTGTAAAGGAGGTTTGGGGACAACAATGAGATTATGTCGGCAATTGTCAAGAACAGCATCAGCCTGATGATTATGATCAATGCCAGCAAAATAGAAAAAATCATCAAGACATTTCGAACAAGGTTCGAATCGAGTTTCAAAATGTTGTGCAGATACATTATCCTTTCTGGAAACACCTAAAGGAATATTGTTTGGAGATATGGGGGTCTGAACAGAAGTCCTACGCTCAGTTTGGGATAAACTAGGTGTTAACCCTAATCTAGAAGGATTAAGAGGTTTAGGAATGTTGGTTCTAGAACTACTAGAACCAAATGGATTTCGCAGAATGGCTTTTTCCTTCTCCTCATCAGGAATAGGGAGACCGAAAAACCAAAATGCTGAACGTGGAGGGACAGTTCTGTGGATATGTGCTTCTTCTTCCGCAGAATAGTTCATGGAAGAGGAGTATGAGAGCAAAGACGCAAAGAAAAAAGAAAGAGAATGAAGAATCAAAAGAAGCCACAGACGAAAGAAATGTTCGTACAAACTAAAATAGCAGATAGAAATAAGTACAAAGAAACGAATGTGAAAGAAGAGAATCGAAAGTACCTGGAATAGAAGCAAAGCAAAGAAACAAGATGCACAACGGGAATTCACAGGGTGAGGAAACAGATTGCGGAAATGACAAAGGCGAGAGGAAAATGAAGCACTGGAAACAAATGGGTAAAATGTGTATAAGCCCTAAGAAAACCGCCAAAGATCAAAAGACGTTTCAAGTATTTGGATGTGAAAGAACGTGCAGGGGCAAAAACGTCGTTATCAAGGCAAGAAATGATTACAGCGTTAAAACAAATAACCGCATTAAATGATCGAGACATGCCTCATTTATGAAAGGAAGCGTTTCATTTTTCGATGATCATAATTACTTAAGTCGCTATTGAAAAGATAAGAGACAGCCCGGCAATGATTGAAAACGTTGCAGACAAGCTTTGAAAGATAAAATATTATCTCGGCAAAGGACAAGCAAAAAGAGCCCACCTCGGCAAGGGATGAGCATGAAGAACCCATCCCGGTAATAAATAGCTCGGATATAACCGAGACTAGATAACGTCCTAAAAAAGTACACACCTCGGCAATTGAGCTCGGCAAGACATAGATCGGCCTTGATTGAAAAACGTACAAGTATCGAGTCCCTAATTATCTCTGCCAGGGGCAGCAATAAATACCTACGTCGGTATGGAGACTTTAAATTACCTACGTTGGTATGAAGACTTTAAATTTAATATAGCTCGGACCTATCCATTTGGTACATCCCAGTCATCCAGAGTCCTAGATAACCGGGCTGTGGGGCATCTGTTACGGATAGGCCCATTCAAATATTTAAACTTGACAACCATCAAAGGATAGAAGATATAACAACACAACCACTGCCATTTATCTATCCGAATATCTTAACCAAAGATAATGGGCCTCAACAATATGATCCCAGGATCCAGGTATCATCCTATAAAATAAAGCATCATTCATGGTGAAAGGTACACAACAATTCTGACTCTCTCTTTTCCTTTCACACTGCACACACGGCACACCACTTGTGTTGTCTCCGGCAGTGATCATCTTCCTGGGGGTGTTTCATCTCCATAGGCATCTTCAGAGAGGGAGAGTTTGATCCCATAGCAAATCCCAGTAAACCCGCTGGGTACATTCTGTTTCTCAGGAGCAGAACAGAAAGACTTATCTATAAACAACATTTGATTTGCTATTTAAACTATCTACATCCTCATTACATATAAGAATCTTCAAACATTCACATGTTGCAATCATTCATATTGTCACATTGTGAAAAAAGTGATATTGGAGTGTATATTCCAATTTTTTTTATAGAGATTGTCCTTAATTTTTATTTATTGTCATTCCAAAGTAAATTACTGAAAATTGTTTATATTGACATTGAAATGGAATTCTATAATGAGCTAGAATCAATGTTATTTTTTTATTGACAAATATTAATTTGTTAATTTTATTAGAAATAATTTGAACATGTGACCTTTATCTGAAATCAACATTAATCTTGAGATGAAAATTATAAACCTTTTTCTCCAATATTAATACTAAAAATGATTTTTGCTTCCAAAACATTAGTTGTCCCTTTTTTAAAACCATGATCAAATCAATTAATGACACGTTAAATAATCTTTAATAAATTTATTTCAAATAGTTTTTCGTTTCTAGATAATTAATATTGTATTCAAATATGCTCCAATAATGAGCATTGCAATTATTAATAATTTATTCAAATATGATCTAATAATTTATTTAAATATATTTTAATTTATATCATTTATTATCCCAATTAGCTTTCGATATAACCATTGCAATAAAAAAATTTGTTGTCCGTTTACTATCAAATTAATAACAAATCAATTTATTATCGTTAAAATCATCTAAGAAATATATGATTCGTAGTATAATATTAATGCATTTTTTAATAAATTCTCCATTTTTACCAATTATGACCAAATTAATACATACACGGATACACCTTAATTATTTATCCATTTTAAATAATTAAAAATTAAAAATTAATTAAATAAAATGAGCTTCAATGACGACTCTTAATTTTCAAAATAATTAATATGTTTTTATTTGAATTTTTCTGTGAATAAATTTAACTATTTTTTAAATGAATTAAAAATTGGATTATATTTATTCATAAATTATGGTAAAATTAAATCATGATTCCTTAAATAAATTTAATATTCAAATATACCTAAAAAATTGTATTTCTAATCAAATATTTTGTTTCTGTGAATAAGTCGTTTTTCATGAAGTTTTTTCTCTATCTATTATAGTAACAAATTTTCAAGTTATAATCAAGTACAAATACCCCAAAATAAAATACAAATTAAGTATGTCTTGAATCAGATTTCGAAATATTATGAGTGCACTATTCATCTTTTAAGAAAATTCAATTTTCTGCATAGTATAATGTAGGTATATATATGTCCACACTTTTGGAAAAGAAAGCGAAACCTTTGGTTCCATTTTAAAGTCCATGCAATAATCTTGAGAGATAGAAATATCTACATTTTTTTACCTTATAATGGCATAAATTGTAATAACCTAGACAAAATTACACCTTAGACTGTTAAACAACACTTTGTGTTATGTCATTTGTTAATATGTTCTTAATCATATATATATATATATATATATATATATATATATATATATATATATATTATATATTATTACATAGAAAGTCTTTTACAACGATTCTATAAGTTATTCAATAACGGTTTTTGAACCGTCTTTATAACCAACATCGTGGAAAGTGTTGACTTTCCACGACGATTTTTAAAACATCCTAAAACGCTTTATTTAAATTAAAAAATTAAAAAAAATGAAGATTTTAAGACGGTTTTCCAACAAAACAATCTTAGAATCTCTTTCTTAAATAATTTTTAAAAATTTTTTGAGGATTCTAAGACGATTTCTGCAAAAACCGTCTTAGAATGTAGACTTTCTAAAATGATTTTTCTGAAAACCATCCTCGAATATCTTAAATAATTTTTTTTTAAAAAAAATTAAGAATTCTAAAACGGTTCAATGTCTTTTTTAAAAAAAAAAATTGAAAATTGAGGAGTCTAATACAGTTTGCTTGAAAATCGTTTTAGCATACAAACTTTCTAAGACGGTTTTTCACAGAACCGTCTTAGAATGTCTTTTTCTAAAAAAAATAAAAAATTGAGGGTTTGAGATATATTTGCTTTCCAGGATTAGAACCTGTGACCTCTGGGTCATAAGGCATCAAGTAATTCTACAAACATGCATTTGCGCTTAAACATTAGAGCAATGGGTTCCAAAAAATATCAAATGCATTCATGACTACCACTGGTGCTGAAGACCCTACTTCATCTTCCTCAGCAACAGCCTTTTGTGATAGCTTGCTGACCAATCATTAATATTGAAACCTTAGCAGCCCCCTGCAAGGATATACATGAATCATATTCATTAAATCTATAAGATGAAATTTCAAGTAACCGTGAAGGTATAGTTCACTCCTTTATTAACCCTTGTAACTGAAAAGAATCGTGCTCCCCTTCTATAAGAAAACACATAACAAAAATAAAGGAAATTAATTAGAGAAAATAATTTTGCAATAAACTTATACAAAAACAAAAATAAGGAAATAAATATCTCATGTTACAAAATAACATCTGACTGATATTTGGAGGGAAAAACAAATAAAATATAATGTTCAATATGTATATTAAGAAAAATAGCAGTTGATCACAATCAGTTTTATACTAAACTAATGTTATCAAGTAGCAATGCTTACTAGTTTCTGAATGCAAAGTTAGCAATTTATACTTAATTAGCCATTTTTCATTCGTAAATTACAATGTCCTCTAGTAATTAAACAGTACTACATTAGCAAGAAAGGCGTCATTTATCATATAGCAATCTGCAAAATGTATGTATGAAAAGTGAACACCTATCAGAGTTTCATTACAAAGAATAAGATGGAAAGTTTTAAGGAAATGTAGTGAAAAAGGTTAGCATTATAACCTTATAGGATTTTGAGCAGAACCAAGATTTAATTAGAACCATACTAGCAGAATGATCTGAAGGATCAGACTCAAGGTTCATAGATGCATTACTTGCCGCATTTTTATCGTCTAAGGGCCAACAAACATCAGGATTCCCGGAGACTTGAAAAGCCTCATTACAAGGCGATATATCAAGAAAGCAATCTACGCCCAAGGAAAAAAACAACATTAAATACATGTTGAAGCAAATAATGATCTACAAAAAAAGCTACAACTAAAGGGAGAGGAAAAATGATAAAACAAAGCAGCAATTTACATGATAACATGTAGGAAGTTCATAATAAAATAGAGGTAAAAAGAAAACAAAAACCTCAGGGTCCAGGTGGTAAAGGTGGACCAAGTCATTGAGAGAGGGAAAACCTCAACTTCAATATTACCTCAAGACTAGTTTCATGATATCTCTCTCTCTTTTTTTTGGTCAAACTATATCAATAACCAACCCTCTATATCTTTATATTGAGAAAAAGGTTATGTGTCTCAAGGAGGGAGAGTCATAATAACCAACAATGTGCTCCAACCAGCTATATTTTAAAGCCGAAAACACAACCCAAAGCGATTAATTTTCCAGTGATATTGAAAGGTACGAAAGAATTAATGAAGATGATTCACTTTGAGAATTTTTTTTACCTTCTGAAAGACTTGAAGGATTCCTACTCTTAAATATTTTTGCATATTATCTTAATTTGCCAATTCCTACAAATGATCATTCATTTACAGTAAACACTAGCTTATTAACATAAAACTCATGAGTTAAAAAAGATCGAAATCTTAAACTTATCAATCCGAGCATATTGGTTCCCTACAAAGGTTATCTTCACATGCTTAACATATACACATGACATGAGATTATCTTTTGACAAAACTGAGGTAAATAATGAATTAAGCACAACGTCATTATATATTATTCTAGTTAAAAATAATGTTTAAAATATCTTAAAGGTCTTTTAAGTTTTATGCCAGGGAAGGCTTAATTTCGATTTGCCAGGAGATAAAAGAGTTGAGGTGAGTAAGTTTCATGTCGGGGAGCCATGTGTCGGTAGGGGAATCGAAGCTCTGCCATAAAATGACGTCATTTGAGGATTAAGTTACCAAAGTCGAGAAGCTTGAGGGAGAGGTGATGAGTCACTTTTTACCTATATTTTCTCATCTTTCTGTACTCATTTTAATCCCTAATTTGGCTTTAATCATTTATATTCCGCACTGTTTCTCATTTAGGATTAATTGGACCGATAATTCAGATTTTAGCGAATTTGGATTTTCTAAGTTTAATTATTCCAATTTTTATTTTCAGGGCAGTTTAATAATTAAATGAGCTTAGAATTAATTCGTGGACTTGAAGATTGGAGTGCCACGTCAGCGTCATTTTTTCGCATCAGCATTTTTATTTTCGTTTTATTTCGCTTTAGTGATTGTTTGGGCCAGAATTGTTAAAAAGGGCCCATTTTCGTTTTAGGTCACTAGTATATTTAGGGAACTGTGCCCATACAGAAAGGAGGATACTATTCACGTTTTTATGCTCTCTTAGGGTTTAGGATTTCAGCTTCTGTTGGTAATTTCTGCGCTTTCGTTTCATTTTCGTTTTGGATTCTCTGTTCAGAATACGTATTGCGTTTCAATTGCAGTTCCTATTTCGTTTCTGCTTCCAGCTTTCGTTTCTGTTCTGGGTTTTAATTTCGTTTCTGTTCATAGCTTTTTAATTTCGTTTCTGTTATGATTTCTCTTCAATTCATGTTTCTGTTGCTAATTTCGAATTAATGGAAGGCTAATTCTAGGGTTGGGTCCTAGAACAGATTGCAAAATCTTTAATGGAGGTTCTGTGTTCTTGCAACTCTATTTTGCTTGATTCTTCCTTGTTGGGTTTCAATCCTGCAAATTTCGAATTAGGGTTATGCTTAATGACTCTGTTCTGTAATTTTCGAATTGGGGTCATGCTTAATGATTCTGTTCTGCGGGTTTGATTCTCACGAGGTTCACAATTGCTTAATTCGTGTAGGGAAGTTTTGGGTTAATCTTCGCTTAGTAGATTAATCTGGACTAACCAGGATTAAGTTAAGATAGATTATATTTTGTGAACCAAGGATATTGGAGGCGCAATCTGTTCAAAGGCCTAACTGTTTTAATCACTGCATTTAATTGATAATTTTGTTTCATTTCATATAATTCTGAATCTGTTAAAAACCCCCAAATACATGTTTTAGCCCTTAACATAGTCAATCGATCCTTGAGAGACGACCTAGGTCACTTCCTAGTACTGCATTTAATTGCATTAATTTGGTTGAATACGGCTTCGATCAAGAGGGATTAGTTGGAGAGTGGTGTTGAAGTGGGTTAAGAGTAATTAACCGGTTTGGGTTAGTTGGAGAGGTGAAGCAATTTGGAAGGGGGAAGGATGGAGGCGGAAGGAACCCAGCTTGGTGTTGGAGAACCCTAGAGGTTGTTTCAAAGAGTGAGAGGATGAATGAGAATATAAAGAGGTGAGAGAGTATGTAGAGGGAGACATCAAATATTTAAAAGCAAAAAGCCTTCTAAGACGGTTTTTACAAACCGTCTTAAAATGACATCCTTTTAAGATGGTCTTCAAAAAACCATCTTGGAATAGAAACCATTCTAAGAAGGTTTTGTGAAAACCGTCTTAGAATGGTAGTTTCTTAGACGGTTTTTGTGAAACTGTCTTACAATGATTGTATTTATTTACAAAAATGCCATTGTGTTTCTTTCTAAGACGGTTTTTTATTAATCGACGTAAAATCAATGTTGTAAAAAGCGAATTTTCAATAGTGATGTGTGTGTGTGTGTGTCTGTATGTATGTGATTGGTTTAGTGAACCTTGGCAGAGAAATAGAAATTGTCTGAGCTAGAATTTCATATGTACAAGAATTGCATTGTGCACTGAGTGGTAGTGTAATTTGTTTGTGTGAGGTTTACTTTGAGTACATGTATCCCTAGGGATGTTATCATAATAATCTAGGCAATTAGTACATTGATCTAGAAGATTAGGATACAATTTACCAGTTTTGGCATAAGTAATTTATACCTTTTTTTGCTTAAGTCTACTTTAATAATTTTTTGTTAAATATTTGAAAACCAAAACACCCATAAATGGCAGCCTTGGGCATGTCCATTCTTGAGGCTTCTTCCTTCAAAGCTTTGGTAAGAGACTCTTGATCTTTCTTATATTCTTGTTTCTTCATCATTTTCATGCAAAGCTTTTTTTTTTTGTTCCAAATTTCTTTTTCATCCTTTGAAGCTTGAGACTTCAAGATCTAAGTTCCTTGTTCATTTGAGAATTTCGTGCAAGCTTCATTCAAGGTAAGGTGGATCTTTCCACTTCTTGAATCTTAATCTTGTTATCTTTGGAAGCTAGCCTTCATTGCATATTGTATTGATGCTCTAAATTTCGTATCTACTACCTTGGTTGGAACTCTATAATATGTTGTTTTTCTTGAAGTTTTAAGGTAAAAAAAGAGTTCTTTGGGTGTCAAAACTTAGAGTTAGCCTTAAATTTGACTTAAATCAGAGTTAAAACGAGAGCGGAGCCCCCACCTTTCTTTTATGGGTTTCCTTGAGAGCACTGTGTCGAACAAGTTCACGCTTCAAAGGATAGTGTTATAACATTGCTAGACCATAATAGAATGACTCCTTGTTAGGTAAGATGAGTTTATTATGTTGATAATCAGTTTTAGATACCATAGTTGGGGACCAGGGAGTCCAACTATGAAGATAACTGCATGTCCCTGTTGTGTGCTGATTTTTAAGAAAATCTATGTCTTTTAATGAATGGGATGCGAAATGTTATGATTGATGGTGTTTTGTGTGAAGATATCGATGTTGTAAGAATCCCCTATCCGTGAAGTTGATGTCTGTTGTTGTGAACTCCCCAAACACCTGTTGACGGTGTGTTTGTGGAGGTGAAGGCTACTGGGTTAGTGCTATCATTTCCTTTCTTTAGATTTACCGGGTTCCCTTCCTGGGCTTGTTCCTTCTATTTAGAGATGTTGAGCTCATTTTCCTTCTTTAGAGTTACCGGGTTCCCTTCCCGGGCTTGTTCCTTCTCTTTAGAGATGTTGAGCTCATTTCCCTTCTTTAGAGTTACCGGGTTCCCTTCCCGGGCTCGTTCCTTCTCTTTAGAGATGTTGAGCTCATTTCCCTTCTTTAGAGTTATCGGGTTCCCTTCCTGGGCTCGTTCCTTCTCTTTAGAGATGTTGAGCTCATTTCCCTTCTTTAGAG
>CM023960.1:15356366-15370621 GCA_013407115.1 Glycine latifolia
ATGCTCGTTCCTTCTCTTTAGAGATGTTGAGCTCATTTCCTTTCTTTAGAGTTACGGGGTTCCCTTCCCAGGCTCGTTCCTTCTCTTTAGAGATGTTGAGCTTATTTCCCTTCTTTAGAGTTACCAGGTTCCCTTCTTGGGCTCGTTCATTCTCTTTAGAGATGTTCAGCTCATTTCCCTTCTTTAGAGTTACCAGTTTCCCTTCCCGGGCTCATTCCTTCTCTTTAGAGTTGAGCTTATTTTCCCTTCTTTAGAGTTACCGGGTTCCCTTCCCGGGCTTGTTTCTTCTCTCTAGAGATGTTGAACTCATTTTCCTTCTTTAGAGTCATCGGGTTCCTTACCCGGGCTTGTTTCTTCTCTTTAGAGCTGTTAAGCTCGTTTCTTTCTTTAGAGCTGTCAGGCTAGTCTTTCCTGGTTAGTGAACTATCTCGGCTCACTAGTTTACGTTTTGTTTACGATTGGTGTGTAAGTAATGATTGTATATGATAATGTTGGAATATTGAAGGTTGGTATATAAGGTGATAGCATTGATGATGTTATGGTTATGTGCTATGCATATACCGGATGGTACAATGATTGGTTGGTTACCCTTGCGAGGAAGGATTTGTTCCTAGCCACGGTCATTGCATTGGTGAGCCCATGTTGGGGCCGTATGTATGTACATGAGGGGTGCTTGGCGGGTCACCCTTGCGAGGAAGGATTTGTTCCTGGACGGGTCATGCAATGATGATGCCCATGTGACATACTTCATTTGTTTTACGGAAATATGATGATTGGCTTCAGAGTACGGAAGTACTGGGGGGGCACAAGTGTTTAGAACTCCTTTATTGAGACCCATGGCTGATCACCAGTGGCGGGGAGCGGCTTGTGACGACAGGGTGACCCTGACATCCTGCTGCATCATCTCCCTGTGTTGGACTATTTCCAGGATGGTACCACATTGCATGCTGAGGGATGAGTCAGGAGCATGCATCATTCTAGGCATTATAGGTTGATTGGGGAATGTATTTGGATGACTGTCCTTGTTGTTGCGTGATGAAAGGATTGGGTGTTGTGATGATATTGTGATGTTTTGGATTTCCTTCTCTAACTACTGTTATCTATTACTTGTTGTTTTTACATGATAAACTCACATTTGCTTTGTTTGTACCGTGTGGATTGGTACCTGTGATGATCGCGAACTTTCGTTTGGGTGAGCAGACGGACGACATTAGGTGACTTGGAGGAAGATCTCTTTTTGGTTGGAGCCACCGAGTCGTCGTGATGACGATGGATCGGATTTCGGATAAGAATTGTGTTTTGATAGTCAACTCTTCCATAGACTAGTATTTTGTTTTCTTTTGAAGAACTTGTACACTTTAGATGTGGATACTTGTAAATAAAACTAAATTATATTTTTGCATATGAATGAATTGCGATGTTTAAATATACGTTTATCTACGTATTTGCTTCATGGTGATGATTATTTATTTGCGAAAAACTTACTACCATTTTCATAATCAAACATAAGGGATTTTCATTAAAATTTGTTAACAGAGTAATTAAGAGTTAGTGATACAGTAGCGACGAGGCGGGTCGTTACAATAGGTGGTATCAGAGCAAGTCAAACCTTTCGGCCAGTGAGTTATGAGTCTGCTATGTTTCTCTGTGCATGTTTGGTTGTTTGTTGAATGATTGAGTGTTGAAGTGACGAATTGTTTTGTGCTGACTTGGAGTGTTTGTGTTTGAAACTTGCGTATAGTGTTGTTATTAGCGTAGTCATAGATATTTGTATTTCTTATGTCTGCTATACCATAAATCTCAATGCCTTGTTATGAGTTATGAGACTGGCCATCTGTGTAATTCGTGATATCGCAAAGGGACATTATGGCAAGCATTCAGGAATACAAAGAGTGAAGAGACGGTGTAGGATCGTTTTGTGTTTGTTTGTGTGTTTTCCTTCCAAGTTTTCACTTCTTGCCATGCACAGGAAGTGATGGCTAGTAGGAATGACCGTGCTATAGCTGATGCCCTCCAAGCCTTAGCTCAGGATTTGGGGAACCAGAATAGAGGAGAAGCTGCGGGAGCTGTGGAATATCAAGGGCTGGACTGCTTCCAACGCAACAATCCTCTTTCTTTCCGTGGAGGGTACGACCCAAATGGTGCCTAGAACTAGATATGGGAGATTGAGAAGATTTTTTGGGTTATGGCATGTTCAGAGGAGAGGAAAAATGCTTTTAGCACCTACACTCTAGTAGAAGAAGCTGAGTATTGGTGAGATAACACTCGCCAATGCATGGAGGCTGAAGGCCAGGTGGTCACTTGGGAAACCTTTAAGAGAGCGTTTTTGGAGAAGTATTTTCCTAAAGATGTTAGGAACAAGAAGGAGATAGAATTCCTGGAACATAAGCAAGGAAACATGACGGTAGCTGAGTATGCATCTAAGTTTGAAGAGTTGGTAAGGTACTTCCCTCACTACCAAGGAAGAGATGGTGAAAGTTCCAAGTGTGTGAGGTTCCTGAATGGCTTGCGACCTGAGGTGAAGCAAGTTGTGAACTATCAAGGTGTCCACCAGTTCCCACAGTTAGTCAACATGTGCAGAATATGGGATGAGGATTCTCGAGACAAAGCGGCCTATTATCAGAATGCAGGCCCAATGAAGAACAAGAAGACCGGGCTGTCAAACTGTGGAAAACCTTACACCATCCCTCCTAAGCCATATGGTTATCGTCCCAACAATCAAAGAGCTGCTGGTTCGGGATTTCTTGGTGGTAATGATAGCAGACCCACTACCTTTCCAACTCGGATCACGTGTTTTAAGTGCGGTAAGCCCGGGCATGTCTCTACTAACTGTATGCAAGGAGACTTGTTTTGTTACAACTGTAAGCATAAGGGTCACTTCAAAAGGGACTGCCCATATCCCAAGAGAGAGCAGAATGGTGGAGGCTTGCATAACCAACCCAGACATCCAAAAGCCACAGGGAGAGTCTTTACTCTTAGTGGTGTTGAAGCTTCGAAATCCAAAGATCTAATCCAAGGTAAATGTTTCATAAGCGAGATTCCATTACTTAAGCTTTTCGACTCCATTGCAACCCATTCGTTCATATCCCAATTGTGTGTAAAGAAACTTAAACTTTCCGTGTCTTCTTTGAACGATGAGCTTGTGGTTGAGACCCTGGCTAGTGGGTCTGTTTCAACTTCCGAGGTGTGTTTGAATTGTTTTGTAGAAATTTCTGATAGAAAATTCTATGTTGATTTGATTTGTTTGTCTCTTAGCCAAATTGACATTATTTTGGGAATGGACTGGTTATCTTCCAACCATGTTTTGTTGAATTGTTTTGATAAAACTGTTGTGTTTAGCAATTCGGGTGTAAGAAATAGTGGGATGTTTATCTCTGCCAACCAGATAATGTCATCTTTGAAAGAAAGTGCTCAAGCGTACATGATCTTGTCAAACCTGGAAGTAGAGACCAAGGTTTCTCTATGTAACACCCTCATATTTACATGCATATTTGTAAGTTTTTCTCATTAAATTATCAATGTGCACTTTTATTTTACAAAAATCAGTTTAAGGCAAAAAATGACGAAAATGCCCCTAGATACTTTGAAAATTACCAAAATACCCTTGACCTTAAAAATGACCAGATATTGTTGGAAATCCTGTAGGAACCTTGAAGATATGCATGGATGATGTGATGAAGATGTTGTGATGCTTACTATTTTGTGGCTTTTGATATGTATTTTGGATTGTCTGTATATTATTGGATCTGTATTATGGACTGTACTATGGACTGTTTACATTAAATTGTATGTTGTATGTTGTGGCGAACTCACGAACGTAGTAAATTAAATAGCTCGCTTAGAATGTTAGTTTTACGTAAACGAATTAGTTAGTAGAAAATTTTTTCGTAAATATAATAAATAAAAGTTAAGTATAATGAAGAAATAAGCTAAAGAAATTTAGGTGTTACACTCTAGGTGACCTTCCCATTGTTAAAGAGTTTCTAGGAGTGTTTCCTGAGGATGTATCTGGTATACAACCTGAGAGAGATAGAGTTTTCTATAGATTTGGTGCCTGGTGCTGGACCCATATCTGTAGCCCCTTATAGGATGTCTCCTGTAGAGTTAGCTGAGCTTAAAAAGCAGTTGGAAGAACTGTTGGATAAGCAGTTTATGAGGCCTAGTGTGTCTCCATGGGGAGCACCAGTGTTGTTAGTGAAGAAGAAGGATGGAACCATGAGGTTATGCGTAGACTACCGCCAGCTGAATAAGGTGACGATTAAGAATAAGTATCCTTTGCCTAGAATAGATGATCTTATGGATTAGTTGGTAGGAGCTTGTGTGTTTAGTAAGATAGACCTTAGGTCGGGTTACCATCAGATCTGTGTGAAGTCTAAGGATATTCCAAAGACTGCTTTTAGGACTCCCTATGGTCATTACGAGTATTTGGTTATGCCCTTTGGTGTGACTAATGCTCCTGGTGTGTTTATGTATTATATGAATAGGATTTTTCACCCCTATCTTGATAGCTTTGTGGTAGTTTTCATAGATGATATTTTGGTGTATTCTAAGACTAGAGATGAGCATGAGGAGCACTTGAGGATTGTGCTGCAAACCCTTAAGGATCGACAACTTTACGCTAAGTTGTCCAAGTGAGTTTTTCTTGGAGAAAGTGAGTTTCCTAGGACATGTGATATCCCAAGGAGATATAGTTGTAGATCCTTCTAAAGTAGAAGTTGTTCTTGAGTGGAATATCCCCAAGTATGTGTTCGAGATTAAGAGTTTTCTAGGCTTAGCAGGATATTACCGGAGATTCATAGAAGATTTATCCAAGATAGCTTTACCTTTGACCAAGTTGACTCGTAAGGGTCAAGTTTTCGTGTGGGATGCCCAATGTGAGCATAGTTTCTAGACCCTTAGGGAAAAGCTAACAATCGTGCTTGTGTTAGTTTTGCCTAACCTAAGAGAGCCCTTTGAGGTGTTTTGCGACGCATAAAGATGGGTTTAGGAGGAGTGTTGATGCAGAATGGCCAGGTAGTGGCCTATGCTTCTAGACAACTCAAGACGCATGAAAAGAATTATCCTACCCATGATTTGGAGTTAGCTGTTGTAGTGTTTGCTCTTAAGATATGGAGGCATTACCTTTTTGGCTCAAAGTTTGAAGTGTTTAGTGATAATAAGAGCCTAAAGTATCTGTTTAGTCAGACAGAGTTAAACATGCAGTAGAGGAGATGGTTAGAGTTTCTTAAGGATTATGATTTTGAGCTTACCTATCATCCCAGCAAAGCCAAGGTAGTGGCTGATGCCTTGAGCAGGAAGTCCTTGCATATGTCCGCTTTGATGGTTAGGGAGTTGGACCTTTTGGAACAATTTAGAGACCTTAGTCTGGTGTGTGATTTTACCCCTAACAATGTGAGATTAGGAGCTTTGAGGATTACGAGCGGATTGCTAGGAGAGATCAGAGAGGGCCAGAAGTCTGATCCTTTCTGAAAACCCAGTTAGAAGGTATAACATCAGGAAGAGATAATAGTTTCCACGTGGGATCAGATGGAGTCTTAAGGCTTCAAGATAGAATCTGCATTCCCAATGTATCAGAGCTTAGGAAAGTGATCTTAGAGGAAGGGCATAAGAGTAGTTTAAGTATCCACCCCGGTGCCACCAATATGTATCAAGATCTCAAGGCTATGTTTTGGTGGCCAAACATGAAGAATGAGGTTAGTGAGTTTGTGTACGCATGCTTAGTCTGTCAGAAGGTTAAGATAGAACATCAGAGACCATCGGGTAAGTTGCAACCCTTGGAGATACCCTAGTGGAAGTGGGATAACATCTCCATGGATTTTGTTGTAGGATTGCCTAGGACCTAGAAGGGGTTAGATTCTATCTGGGTTATTGTTGGCAGGTTGACAAAATCTGCTCAGTTTATTCCCCATTAATATCCAGTTCTCCTTAGAAAAGTTAACCTCCCTATATATTAGTGAGATTATCAGATTGCATGGTGTGCCATCTAGCATAGTATCTAACCGGGATCCTAGATTCACTTATAGATTTTGGGAAAGTTTGAACAAAGCTTTGGGAACCTGGCTTAGGCTAAGCTCGGCCTATCACCCTCAAACTGATGGTCAGACTGACCAGACCATTCAGTCTCTAGAGCACCTTTTGAGGGCGTGTGTTTTAGAGTAGAAGGGTAGTTGGGATAGTTTCCTACCATTGATAGAGTTTACCTATAACAATAGTTTTCATTCTTCCATTGGCATGGCTCCCTACAAGGCTCTGTATGGTAAGAGGTGTAGGACACCCTTGTGTTGGCTAAAACCTGGCGAGAACCTTGTTTTAGGACCCGAAGTGATGCAACAAACCACCGAGAAGGTCAAGTTGATCTGGGATAGGATGAGAACTGCTCAAAGTAGGCAGAAGAGTTATCATGACAAAAGTAGGAAAGACCTAGAATTTGAGGTTGGTGATCATGTATTCTTGAGGGTTACCCCGTGGACTGGGGTTGACAGAGCATTGAAATCCTGAAAGCTCACACCCTAGTTTATTGGTCCCTTCCAAATTCTCAAAAGAGTCGGCCCTGTAGCATATCAAATTGCATTACCTCCATCCCTTTCTAATCTTTATAATGTATTCCATGTGTCTCAACTCCGTAAATATGGTTATGATCCTTCTCATGTGATCGTGTTAGATAACATTCAAGTAAAGGAAAACTTGACATATGAAACACTGCCTTTGAGGATTGAGGATCGACGAACAAAGCATCTAAGAGGAAAAGAAATTCCTTTGGACAAAGTGATCTAGGGAGGTCCATCAAGAGGGGATGGGAGGTAGAAAGTCAGATGCGAGAAACCTACCCGGCTTTATTTGTATCAGGTAATTTCGGGGACGAAATTTTAAAAAGGGTGGGAGAGTTGTAACACCTTGAAATTTTGAGTTTCTGAGATAGATGTTTGATGTGTGTTATGTTGCTTGATTGTTTAATTTACTTCATAATTTGCTGCTTTGTTAGGCTTTTGTCTTGGTATGAGTGTTTGGTGAATGTTAGGTTAAGTCAACTTTGTGTGGACTGTAGTTGCTGTACGAACACGCTAAGTGAGCTTGCCAAATCATCTATATATATAAGTATTAGAGTGGCGCAGCGGAAGCGTGTTCTTTCTTCTTTTGCACTTTTCTCTTTAACTTTCCAAACCCTAAAATCACTCCCTTCAACCACTTTGAGCGACCAAGGACCACCGTAGGTTGCCGCAGAACCCCTACGCCAAGAGGAACCTCGTGACCAGAGCAGAAGTCTTCAAAAACCCTTCTTGAAGTTCGAACGAAAGCAGAGCCCCAACCTTTCTTTTCTGGGTTTCCTTGAGAGCATTGTGTCGAACAAGCTCACGCTTCAAAGGATAGTGTTATTGAAAAACAATAGGAATACCCACAATAACCAAGAGGGGGGGTGAATTGGTTTAAACTTGACCTTTTAAAATTTATTTATAAAATCATAGTTAAAGGATCTTAATCACTTTTAAACCAAGAATGCTTCTAATCAATCAAACCACTCAACCCAAGAAATAAATTGCTTAAAACAAGACTTGTTGAGTAATGATAATAATACCAAGAACAAATGAAAAAGATAACTAGTAGAGACTGAGAAATAGAAAATCAACACAAGAATTTATACTGGTTCACTTCTCAAGAGAAGCTACATCCAGTTTCTTCTAATCAACACTAGATTAGAGTTCTATTATTATAAATTTCAGTTCTTTACAAGCTTTACAACAATCACCCTTTACCAAACCTAGATAAAGAATGAAAATCTAAAACCCTATTAGACTCCTAGTGATTAAGAACCAGAGAACACTACTTTGTTCTTCCTCTAGAGAACACTACTCTAGCACAAGCTTCAAAGAATCCTTTACAATAGCTTCAAATAACCAAAAATACAAAAATGAATTTACAATCGGAGAAAATGGATAGAAACAACCTGATGATCCAATGAATATGAATGCATGTAGTTTACCAATCAGAGTTGAATTGCAGAAAAGGATTTCAAAACATGCTCTCCATAAACTTCTTTGAAAACTCTTGCCCAAGAAATCATTCAAAGACCATGAAGATTAAAGAGTGGGACAAGAACTTAGTTAACCCAAAAAATCACTTTCTAACTTTGAGAAGGCTTATGTATATTCAGAAAATTCGAAGTATTTAAGTTTTAAAAACAAACAAGCCTTCATTCAATTTATAAAATTTTTTTGTAACAGATTGTAATCAATTACAATGTGCCAAATAATCGATGAAATAGCTTATGTAATCGATTAATTTATCTTTTAATCGATTAAATTGTTCATAGCTTCATTCTGGGTTTTACAACGAACAGAATAATCGATTAAACCAAGCTGTAATCGATTAAAGCAGTGAAGTTCATTGTGAAGCAAGCTTGTGTAATCGATTACAATGTTTGGTAATCGATTAAAGCAGTTAGGCATGCTTTTGTTTTTACTATGTAATCGATTACAAGAGTCATGTAATCGATTAAAATGTTCATCATGGCTTTTCCATATTTAAAACGAAGCAAATAATCGATTAAACCACTGTGTAATCGATTAAAGCAGTAAGATTACATTTTTCCAAAAACATTAACCATGACTTATTGATTTCTTTTTACAAAACATGAATAGCTTTGAAAACATGTAAGTATGATTATGTGCATGTAATGCAAGGATCAAAAGATTGGTCTCTCATACACTCAATTTGAATTACAATCTTCAAGGCATGTGAAGAACTCAAAACATTCTTCTAAGGCACAAGCTTCATCTTCTTGTTGCTCCCCCTATATCCAACAGTTATAACATCGCTAGACTGTAATAGAAGGAATCCTTGTTAGGTAAGGGGAGTTTATTATGTTGATAATCAATTTTAGATACCATAGTTGGGGGCCAGGGAGTCCAACTATGAAGATAACTGCATGTCCCTATTATGTACTGATTTTCAAGAAAATCTATGTCTTTTAACGAATGGGATGCGAAATGTTATGATTGATGGTGTTTTGTGTGAAGATATCGATGTTGTAAGAATCCCCTGTCCGTGAAGTTGATGTCTCTTGCTGTGAACTCCCAAAACACCTTTTGACAGTGTGTTTGTGGAGGTGAAGACTACCGAGTTAGTGCTATCATTTCCCTTCTTTAGAGTTACCGGGTTTTCTTCCGGGGCTCGTTCCTTCTCTTTAGAGATGTTGAGCTCATTTCCCTTCTTTAGAGTTACCTGGTTCCCTTCCCGAGCTCGTTCCTTCTCTTTAGAGATGTTGAGCTCATTTCCCCTTCTTTAGAGTTACCGGGTTCCCTTCCCGGACTTGTTTCTTCTCTCTAGAGATGTTGAACTCGTTTCCCTTCTTTAGAGTGACCGGGTTCCTTACTCTGGCTTGTTTCTTCTCTCTAGAGATGTTGAACTCGTTTCACTTCTTTAGAGTGACCGGGTTCCTTACCCGGGCTTGTTTCTTCTCTTTAGAGCTGTTGAGCTCGTTTCTTTCTTTAGAGTTGCGGGGATAGTGTTGCCTGGTTAGTGAACCATCTCGGCTCACTAGTTTACGTTGTGTTTACGATTGATGTGTAAGTAATGATTGTATATGATAATGTTAGAATAGTGAAGGTTTATATGAGGTGATAGCATTGATGATGTTGTGGTTGTGTGCTATGCATATACCGGATGGTGCAATGATCGGTTGGTTACCCCTGCAAGGAAGGATTTGTTCCTAGCCACGGTCATTGCATCGATGAGCCCATGTTGGGGCGATATGTATGTACATGGGGGTGCTTGGCGGGTCACCCTTGCAAGGAAGGATTTGTTCCTAGCCGAGTCATGCATTGATGATGCCCATGTGACATACTTCATTTGTTTTACAGAAATATGATTGGTGGCTTCAGAGTATGGAAGTACTGGGGGGGCACAACTGTTTGGAACTCCTTTATTGAGACCCATGGCTGATCACCAATGGAAGGAGCGGCCTGTGCAAGACAGAGTGACCCTAACATCCTGCTGCATCATCTCCCTGTGTTGGACTATTTCTGGGATGGTACCACATTGCATGCTGAGGGATGAGTCAAGAGCATGCATCATTCTAGGCATTATAGGTTGACTGGGGAATGTATTTGGATGACTGACCTTGTTGTTGCGTGATGAAAGGACTGGGTGTTGTGATGATATTGTGATGTTTTGGATTGCCTTCTCTAACTATTGTTATCTATTACTTGTTATTTTTACATGATAAACTCACATTTGCTTTGTTTGTACCGTGTGGATTGGTACCTGTGATGATCGCGAACCTTCGTTCGGGTAAGCAGACGGACAACATTAGGTGACTTGGAGGAAGATCTCTTTTTGGTTGGAGCCGCCGAGCCGTCGTGATGACGATGGATCAGATTTCGGATAAGAGTTGTGTTTTGATAGTCAACTCTTCTGTAGATTAGTATGTTGTTTTCGTTTGAAGAACTTGTACACTTCAGATGTGGATACTTGTAAATACAACTAAATTATATTTTTGCATGTGAATGAATTGCGATGTTTAAATGTACGTTTATCTACGTATTTGCTTCAGGGTGATGATTATTTATTTGCGAAAAACTTACTACCATTTTCATAATCAAACATAAGGGATTTTCATTAAAATCTGTTAACAGAGTAATTAAGAGTTAGTGATACAGTAGCGACGAGGCAGGTCGTTACAGTTTTCATCGCTTAAGGGGTCACGATTGGTTCCCTGAGAGTAGTATGTAGGCTTGAGCTCATCCCTCTCTCTTGTTTGGACATATGAGATCGTTGGTGCATATGGCACAAAGGCTATTCATGCTATGTGGTGACAAAAATCAAAAGGATTGGATGGAGCGTAAGGTATCGTTGGTTCTATTTCTTTTGTGAGAAGGTGAGATCATGTTGAGAAAGTGGATGATGGATAGAGATACACTGGATATAGTGGGCATAGAGGTTCAAAGAATCTGAGGGAATTAGTGAGTGGTGACTACTCGACATTTGGTGCACTCATTTGGAGCGAGGAACTCATATGCCTCACGTCACTACTCTTGACGGGCTTCAAGACTATTTTTTGAGTTAAGAGCCTGGGGATAGCTATATGTTGTATCTGTATGTAGCAATCACTCCCAACTGTCATCCACATAAATGTAAAAGACCATCATGACTGAGGCTTGGTGACAATGTGTAGGGCCCTAATATGTGACAAGAATGCTAGTAACGCACTTATGATGTTGAGAGTGTTGGTTGCTTAGAAAACACCACTCATAGTGGTTAAATAGGTTGCATGTTTTCTTTGTTTGCTTGTTTGTTTGTGGGCATTTGAGGAGTGGAGGACTCACCCTACAACCAACAACCTTCAGGTATTGATGATGTTAAGGACGCCAATGCACTTACGAGCTTGCGTAGCTCGTAGCGGGAGTGGGTGTGGCTGTGTGAAGTGACATAGACTACACGTTACAAATAGTACATCTTGTGCCAGTAGAGAATTCGGATGTAATGCTCGCTACTGTTGACTACACGTTATCATGATATATCTTGTGGGGATTTACATCTCGTTCAAAGCTCCCTTATTATGACGACATTCGCTTGTATTGTGGACTAGAAGAACCTCGTCATGACTTGGAATTTTTGCTGACTCCGATGGAGTACGATGGACGGGCCAACGTTCTATCGCTAGTGCACCCAATCGAAGTTACCAAGGATCGAGGAGACCATTCGTATATGTCGTGCAAGGAGATCGAGGAGTATAGGGAACTTCTGTTGTAGTTAGAGACGTCATCTGAGGAAGAGTGTGATAATCTTCCTGAGGACACATCTTAGATAGTTCAATACTTCTAGTATGATAGTGGTCTGTTCTGGTCCTATGTCTCTTTTGCTGATTTTGTTGTATTTTGAGAGATGTTTTTTTCCAAGAGTATATATTTTGTTGTAGCAGTGATGTATAATTTATTTTACTTACTTTTATACAATTATGGATTGCATCTGTATTATTTCTCCTCCGACATTACTGATGTTATTTTGTTTATATATGGAAACTAAGTTATTTTTATATCAACACTTATTTAATTTGATGTAAAGATTTATTGTTTTCAGAATGATGCATTCATTTTTAAAAAAAATTAGGGAAAGATGTTTTAGCAATTGGAAGTAGAAATTAGAATTAGTTACACGTATTTCGAATATAAATAAAATAAAAGTGTTTCTCAAGTTATATTTTTCGGACTAGAATTTAAAGTGTTACATAAATGACATGTGAATAAAACCTTTTTAATTTAATATAATAAAAAAGTTGACCATATTTATATACCTTTTTGTATACTCAACAATTTCTTTATTATCATTATTTATAGTCAACTTTGTGTCAAAGAAAGAATTTGAAATACCCATCATATCTTATAAATTTATTTTTAACTTAATGAGCTGTTTTTGGTGTCTTATTTTATGCCAGAAAATAGATATTATTCAATAAGATTTTTTTACTCTCCTTGCAAACTCTTTATTCTATATAATTGTAGAATAATTACAATTGTATAAATGTTTTTCAATAGAGATGAGAATCATTGTCAACAACAAATTCTTTCAACAGTGTACAAGAGACTTTGTTATCTCTATTTGATAAAAAAATAATAATATAATCTAATTAGTTAATAAACTAGTAAGAATCATTTAAACTATAAAAACTCTCATTAACAAAATAATGAAAATAAAAGCATCTTATTATAAAAAAAATTCTCCAAATCTTCAAGGACAATGTCAATTATTTTTTTCTTTCCCGAACTTGTATTTATCTCTTTTAAATCATCCTTCTTAATCACATGCCTTATCAGATTGTATCGAGGATAAAATTTAAATATGTTAGTATGAAAAAGGGGTTAATATGAAATTAAATGAAAATGTATTAAAATTATAATAACCGAATAAAAAATTAGAATATTTGTCTCTCTAATGTCTTTGGAAAGGGTAAGAAATCATTATACTTTGGGTATACTTTCAGTTTGAAATTTAGTACATTTTGGCTTGAATTTCTTATTTATATCAATAACCATAATATTTTCAAGCAGATAGGTATAACCTTCTTCAATGATTTTCTCAAACCTATCAATAATAGTTTTATTGATAGCGCTTGGATCCTTCCATGCTGTTTTCATATAAAAAATAATGAATATTAAAAATGTGACTATTTTTTCCTAATAAACTAAGACGAAATAAAATAACACAAATAAATATTAATAACCTTAGTAGTAATAAGTCGATACTATTAATATCATTCGGTTTGTTGTACTCAATTTGCTTCCATAGTCAGATAATTCTAACTCTGAACTTCCACTCAATTTTTCCAGGAATAATTGTATCAATGAAGAAAATGTTTGGAGCCATTATGCTGGAAAAAATAATAAATAAAATGAATATTATCAAAATTTCCAAAACAATATAATTTTCATAACTGAATAATACATCAACAACATAATTGTCTAGGTCAGGTACCTGAAATTTTTTTCCTCAAATACACTTGACTAAAATAAATACCTCGTGGGAGAACCAAATACATTTTGAATGAATTTTTAGTTGTTTATTTACAGATGTTGAATGGGTATGTATTAGCAAAATTTTTGAATCATTTAATTAATTATTAACTATTAATTGCTAATTAAATAAATATTATATTATATATTTAAGGCTACGGAACGTTTTATGCTATAAATTAATGCATATAAATGATTGGTTTCATGTATCAATCACTAAATTTAGTAAAAAATTATAAAAATTATTGATTTAAATAATTAGCAAATTATTAGTCTTTGGTAATGTTATATTTAACGGGGGAGACGAATGAATAAAATGACAAATAAACGTTACATTATTCCCTTATCAATCCGTGTAAAAATTTAAGTTCATTTTTATTATTGTAAGATTTTAATGCTTATTTATCAATATTGTAAAACAATTTTGCACTACTTTATGATAATTATTTTAAAAATTAATAAAATTATTATATATAATAGATTGTGTTTACACTACTACAAAAAGCAAGTATTACGACGGCAGTTTAACGACGGTCGTGAAACACCCGTCGTGGATTAATGAGCGGTGGCATTTTTGTAAATACTATAAACATTTCAACGACGGTTGTAGTTCAAACCGTCTTTTTATTGTGTTTACCACTACGTTTTGGTTTAGGGACCGTCGTGGTCTGAATGATATCAACTACGGGCCCAAAGACCGTCATTGAATTGGAGTAAAGCAAATAAAACGACAACGTTTTGCGGTAAGCG